>CM035169.1:103052361-103548995 GCA_020205615.1 Panax quinquefolius
ACAAGTCACATCATCGGGTCAATGTGCAATTAAAACTTTTCTTGTAACATGTGTTGGTACAACCATTTAAAAACCAATCATGATGACTTTAATAATATCCATCGTCGACATTATACATGTGATTGACCTTTTTCACTTGTTTTTTCAAACAAATCTCACCTAAAATGAGAACACCAAAGAACAAGTAACTGGAAAGGACATCCAAAAATCCCGACTTATAACGAAGAAGTTACGAGTCGAAAATCTCACCATTTAAAAAAATCATCAAAATAATTTGTGGCACGAGTCCGCATCATGCCATGTGACTCAAGCCAAATATTCGATGCCACAAGCTTAAAGTGAGCCTCCTACGCAAACTCGCTGCGCAGGCGGTGATGCGAATGTGAAGGGACTCGCGTTGCGAGTGCTCGATCGGTTTCTAGGCAATAATCGTGACGCCTTAACGCTTGAAACCAAGAGTAATATTTGGTATAGCATACTAGCTTTATAACCTATATAATAAAGAATGTTTACATGTTGAACATAAGTAGTAATTGATGAACATTTAAATAAAGGGACTTAATAAAACATTGTTAAGTCATAACTAAACCTCAAGTGTGATCACTTAGAGTTAAAGAAAGATAATTGAATGTGAACGTGATCGATGTTCAATAAGTGTACTAAACCAATGACGATCGAGTTTGGATTAATAATAAAGTTAGTAAGCCGTGATGAAAGACAACTAACTCGAACCGAGTTGTAATAATTGAATAATTTCAATTAAGTTATAGAAAGGAAAGAAGTTGATAAGAACGATGTAAAAGAATGACGGAAAGCCGAAACCAATAAATAAAAAATCTAATACGTAATTAGATTGAGAAGTAGGGTAAGATTCTTTAAGGAATATGTATGTTCATTCACAACCTAATGTGGTATGTTATGTGGTTATGTGTTGTAGAGACTGTAAAGACTCAAAGGAAATGTAATTATAATGTAGCAGACGCTGAAGGCAAGTTTTTCTTAAACGCTTGTCTAACCTTCGTGTTAGTCAAGTTTTCAAATGATTCAAGTTATGAGATGCATGAATGGTTTTACGAAAGAGTTGATTGATTTCTTTACAAGTTTTCCATATGCTATCCTACGCCAATTGTTTGGTACGGATTCAAGGTAAGCTTGAATATGAATAAACAAATGTATTTTCATCGAGTATTCGATGGGCACGTGAGGTTGCCACAACTTAAATGTACACACATTTAATGAATGTAGTGTTTATCAACATAGAGTACAATTGGCTGATCACCTAGAAGTTCTCGTAAGCTATGCTGGACTTACAGACTTCGTGTCGGGTTGTCCTTTTTAAAGAAACTATGAAATGCTCATGGTCTTGGACCAGAATTAATGTTTTACTGAATATTGTTGTTGTAAAACGTTTTGAAGGAAAAGAAATGTTATTCTAAATTAATGATAGTACTTCATAACTATTATCCAGTTATTGAAGATATACTATTCCTATGTTTCAAGCATGCTTTTTAAATGAAATTATTGTACTTGCTGAGCTTGTTATGCTCACTCTTGCTTGAACAATATGAATGCAGCTTAGACCGAATGGACTGAAGAATTCGACAAGGATAAAGAGAAGGCTAAAGCGAACTTGTAGATTACCTATGTAATAGTATAGGTTTGTAATTATAATATTTGATATTATGACAAGAACAAATGTAATGGTTATACAGAACCTGGGGAATGGTAGTATTGTTTTGGAATATATATATAAGACATATTCGTTCTTTTGAGGCATTTCAATTGAATGTTTGTGTGAACTGTAGCACCGTGGAGCACCATATGTCAGGTTGGAAGAGACCTGGATTTGGGGGCATCACAGAATGGCTTTGGAACAACCTCGTTCCGAGTTATAACGAATAAGTTATGAAATTTAGAAGTAAGCGATTAAAGCTTGTAAAAGACTTAGAGAAATTTTCTAGGGTTTATGCTCGGCGTCGCAGATGTCAATTTGAGCTTTGGATAGATTTGCGCTGCAACATGAAAGCTCTACCATAAACCTCTTGGTGAGTGGCGTAGTGATGCTAGAGGTAATGAAGTGTTTGGCGCCATAACGCATTGAATAAAGGAAGAGGGTGGCGAAGCTCGTCTTGCTTGCCTTGCAGAGAGAGAAAAAAAGAGAGAAAGTGGCAGTCACGGCAGCAGTAAAAAATGCCCAATAATGAGATTTTTAGTGCTCAATTACTGGGGGATGTGCAAGAAAGAAATATGAAAATGTAGTTCACTTAAAATAATACTTAAGCAAGTGAATTAAACCTTTAGTAAAGGTTGAACGGAAAGATTGAATGGGATTAAAAGACAGAGAAGTTAAGAGATAGATTACGTAACCGATATCCGGGGACCGTAGTCGCGATAAACGAACGTGGGGGATTACCATGATTGTGATTCCTTAGACGTTGAGTGACGAGGGTAATGAATAACATTTCGATGTTATGTCATGGTGATGAGAGATAGGTGTAAAGCGTATAGACGATGTGAACGCAATATTGTTGCGATGAACAGGCGGTCTTAGTATACAATGAACAGTATGGCTTCGACATTAAGACAGAATAATGAACATGGGGTTCATTGGATGGATAACGAATGAAAGTGATTAAAACCTTGAGTAAAGGTTGAATGAGAGATTAAGAGATGAGCAACGTGAACGCAGATTACATAAACAATCCTCGTGAGTTGTATTCGCGTCGAGCGAACGTTCTAAGTTTACATTGGTTGTATAACTTAGACGTTGATGAAGGTAGTACGTAAGATATAATTTATCGAGAAAGCCGTAGCGAATGGTAATAAGTGTAATGAAAGCCGAATGTGAGTCAGATAGAGAATGTTAGAATGAAATGTAAGCGTTAAACACTTTAACCGAGGTGAGTGTGGAGTGTACGCGAATATTAAACGAGCAGAACCTACACCCCGTGTATGGTTTGACCGTAAGGTAATGAAGAATGTTGTTTAATCGTGAACGGTGAAGAAACTGAGTTAAAGATAATAACGTATAACGTAAAGAAGCCAAGTTAGTAATGATAACTTAGAGGACGTTTCGAGTCGAATGAGCCGGACGTTGTAAAATAAGAATAAGGTAACGTAAAATGCTTAACGCTATAAATGCATAGAATGAAACATTGAATGATCATTCTGAGTATACAAAAGACAGTATGACTTAGGCGATGATGAATAAATCTCGAGGTATGACATTTAGTTGCCAGAAAGTCATAAGGAATAAGAAGTTGACTTAAAGAACGTTATAGTTTAATAGTTCGACTAAGTTAAGATGAGTTTAGGTTGTGGTACAATCGTAACCTTTGATGGTTGACATATGGGAGCTGGGCTAAACAATTCCTTCAGAGAGCAAAGGTATATACGAAACTGGCAACCGATCTAACTCACTGTTATGGGAAGTGTAGATGAGACGAGAACTTGTTTGTTGATTGTTTGTGGGAAACCACTCAGTGTACCATACGGAATACTGGCAAAGACGCGATGTGTGCTGAGTCCTAGAAAAGTTATAAGAAGAAGATAAGAATGTAAATCATCAAAGATGATGATAGTATAAGTTAAGACATTTCCATATGTCATGAAGCCGTAAACCGGTAAAGAAAGTTAGTCGCATAAACTTAAATTACAAGAATGCGAACCTTAAAAAGTAAAGTTAAGTAAACCAATGTATAAGTCAAGTATATGACTAATTGGTGTATGTGTTATTTCCTTATATGTTATATAGGATTTGGAATAAGAAGTTCAACGTAAACTATAAGATGTAGCTGTGCGTAAGGCAAGTTTCCTAACTTCATTCATATTACATGAATGCTAGTTTCCTAAATTTCTTATATGTTGAACTTGAGAAGTTCTGTCTATGTGCGAATGTGCGATATTTGTACAAGGTGGTAGAACGTATGAGGCCTTGTGCCATTATTTGAACACTTTGGTGTTTCTATGAGATGAACTGTTCTGTGATTGAGCTGTTCAATGCAAGTATGTTTTGTTTATACATGAACCGTTATTGTTAAGTTTGTGCATTCTAGCCAGACAGAATGTGTATGAAAAAGGTAGAAGAATGAAATTATTTTAAAGTGTATGTGAATGATGTTTTAAGATAATAGGAATCGAGACTATTCCTATTATTCAAGTTGCTTCATAACCTTTGTTCGGTTATCGAAGTTCTAAAGAATGTTTAAACTCTTGAAGTTGTTTAATCAACTGTTATGACTTGCTGGGAAATTGAATGCTCACACTTGCTTTAAATGAAAAACATTTTCAGCGAACGATGTTAGAAAGAACTTAAGGATCTCGTAAAGATCAAGCTGAACGGTATCCAGACGAAGTGCCATTCAGTGTGTGAATGTGCGTGAAGAGCAAGCCAAGACTTATAATGTAGAATAGTTTAATTGAACTATAGATTAGTTTAATGAACTGATATGTATCCTTGGTGGAGGATAAAAGTCACTCTTGTACGATGTAAATAATAATGTAATTATCATTATTTGTAATGAAAGAGGTTATAAGGTTTCCAGAACCTGGGATTTGAGAATATATGTTATTATATTTAACTATATAATGAGGTATGTTTGGTAAGAAGTGGGACCGTGACGCACGGAATCCAGGTGTGAGAATAGACTGAATTTCGGGGCGTTACAACTAGGGTCATTAAGCTTAGTCTCAAGGCTACACACATAAAATAGAGATATGTTTATCCTATTAAGCAATTTATGCGCGCATTCCGTAGGCATGGTCATAACAAGTGTTCTTGTATTTAAAGGTTAGATATTAATATCCATTGATATCAATATCGATTTCTTTGTCAAGAAATCAATCATTAAGCATAAAATACAACAACCCATTCCAAAATGATTCATTAATATAAATAGGAGACAAAGTTAATTAAGCTAAACACTAGGTTACATTGCAACACTAAAAATTGAATTAGTTCATAACCATGGTACTAATACACATTTTTAAAACATTCAACATGCTCATTAATACACAAATAAATGAAAGATTTGGAATAAGAAAACTCACGTTGTGAAGTTTTTTGTCTCCAACTCTTCTCTTCTCTGTGTACATTCTGAGCTCTACAGGATGCAATGACTTTTCCTTCCTTGAAGCACAACTCCTTTCTCTTTTAACTAATTAAAAACTAAAAAACCTATTATATTGCTCTGTAATAAGTATTGATGGCGGCTCTCTGTCTGAATGTCTTTACTTCCCCTCATTTAGGTCATTAATAGCAAGTCACGCTGCTGGACACCGAGAGGTAGTATTGCTACGGAGAATAAAGCGTTGGATGGCGCTTATGATTACTACGTAGGTATTAAAAACAACATAGGTCGCACTCGATTGCCGACCACAAAGGAGTTGTGCTTGCATTGCCGTATACGTGACATCGACTGGAATACTAACTTCGCATTTATAGCGCCAAGCTAAAGCTTTGTGATGGCGTTGCGGCGCAGAGAGTGAAAATTGATCATTTTGCCCCTTTAAGCTGGAAATGACCTAATGAGCCATGCATCATAGAGATTAAACATAATAACAACAATATATATATATAAAAGCTAAACAAATAACAGAAAACAGGAAACATCTTAAGCCACAAAGGGTCTGATTCGTGGATATAAATCCCACTCATCAAATACCCCCAAACTTAAGCTTTTGGTTGTCCTCAAGCAAACTAACTGACATCCACACCCACATTACTATAAGACGCGGATGAAAACTAATACTATAGACTATTAGCATGGCTTCTAAGCACAATTATAGACCCTCTTTGAGAACAGGACAAACATCAATAAGCATGAGGGTTAAATATCAATTTATAAGTATGAGATTGTACTCGATCCATTCTATGTGTGTGTGTGCAGACCAACCATCCTAAGTAATTATAGCCCAAATTAAGATCACACAGTCGATTGTGATAACCAAAATGCTTACTTTGTAACTCACACAATCATCAAGCATTATGAACAAAATGTAAATATAAGAAATGATCAAAAGGTTCTAGTATTGAAATAAAATCTGACTCAGACAGTGCTTAATTACCTTAGCCTAAAATGAGCATACCCATTAAAAAGCTTTTGATCAATGACTCCCAAGCCAGATGACTTTAGGGCACTAGGTGTAGAACACCCCTATGAATCTAATAACTCGAGCAGCAAAGGCCACATAATTAACATAAGTCAAAATAGACTTTACTAAATTCGACGATTATTAGGCGAGTGCATTTTATGCTCTATCTCGCATAAGTTTGCGTTTATGGGTGAGTGCATTTCACGCTCCATCTCGACCCACCGCAAGACTTTAGAAAATAATTTTTTTAAATACCAGAACTATAGATCCAAAAATGTAAAAGCCTTTAAGTCTTTTATTACCATGATATCAACAGAGTTTTAACAGAGTGCAAAAATTTTCAAAACAATAAATAAACAATCTAAATCCGAAAACATAACTAGTTAAAACAATTGGTCATTGCTTGCTTAAGAAGATGGATCCATATTAGTCTTGACTAATCTAATTAACACACCCCTAACTCACATATTCTTGACACGACTCTAAGAAAAAGATATAATCACTTTGCGCTTATCATTAGCCACAATCAAAAATTAAATGCTATAACACCATCATCCATCATATGAACAGTTACAGATCGGGGGAAAGGGTTAATCAAAAAATTTAAGGCAATAAACAGTTAGAGTTAAAGTACCCTTGCCCAAATAGGGTAAAGCCATAATACATGGCATAAGTATACCAATTATCTGTGCAATTCCCAAAATATGGTTGTAAACAAAACAATTCCAAAATTAACATGATATCCATTGTAAGACCCCAAATTTTATGAAATGAAAGTATTCAATTTTCTTATAATTATTATTTTATTTCGTTAATGGTTAAATTGATAAAAGGTTAAAGTTAAGGGTGATATGTGAAAATTTTTGTAAAGTAAGCAAGTTGTTATAAAATATTCATTTGGTCGGGGAATATTGTTTTTATCGGGAATATCCGTACGACGCCACAATCATTGGTGGACCCCACAATGGAAGTATTATTGTAGTTAGAAAACAACAGAATTAACTTTTTATAAAAATAACGGCGAAAGTGTTACCGTTAAAATTGTTGAACTACCCGGTATTAAATATATAGTAATACGCGTGGTTGCATTGTAGCACACGATATTGATTATTGATGCTTACGTAAGAAGTCACTCAGCTATACTCAATTATTACTACAGTAATTCCTGCATCATATCTCTCATATTATTGATTCAATTATTGTCACAATATCAATATTTTATATTATTAAATTAATAATTGAGACGACAAAGTTATTCATATTATTATTTGAAATATTGATAATGTCTAGAAGTTCTGTCAAGGAGAGGTTTGGTCACCTAATTGTGCGCCAATAAGGAGAAATCCTTATCGAAAAGCCCCCTCTTTCCTGGGAACGACCTGGTTGTTAAATATTTTGAGTTATAATATTAATAATGAATAAGTTCTTGTTGATTAAATATGAAATTAATAGTTCCATTGTGTGGGAATTATTAGTGTTAGTGGAAATCGACATTTATTTCGATAATAATTGATGTCTGGAGGTTATATTGACCAATCGGGTAATTAACCGAGTAAATGAGAAATTAATTGCTATTAATTCACATGATTATAACTATTTGTTCACATGTGTGTACAATTGATTCACATTCTTGTACTATTAGGGGAGGTGGTGCAAGATTTATAATATTTGCATGACTAAGTTAAAAATGGAGGTACTATACTATAATTCGTATTTTCACATGTCTAGAACTATTGATTCACATGATTTACTATTAGGGGAGGTGGTGTAAGTTTGATAATACTTGCAGGACTAAATTAAAAATGAAGGAAAAGAGGAAGGTATTATATTGTAATATTTTGAGCCCCAAAACGTGCAATTATCAAAACTATATTTTCCTATAAATAAAAGCTCATTCTTCCTTCATTTCTCACCAATTCACTAAAGCTATAGAGCAATTATTATAGAGAGAAATTATAGAGAGAAAGAAGAAGAGAAGTCTGCTACCTCACTATTACAGTATCCAGTCTTCTTTTGAGGTAAAGGGTATTATTCTTTCGTATTCATGAAGAGAGTTATTTTCTTTCAATACTCGTAAGGGTTGTTATTCCATTCTTTATTATTATGTTGGAATAACCCGTCATGCTAAGTACCGCATACATGGTGAAATTCTTACATTATTCCATTCTCTATTATTACATTGGAATAACTTTGGTACATCTGATCTATCGTGATACACGGTGAATTCTTTTGTTATTCCATTCTTTATTATTCATGTTGGAATAACTTGTCTACGCTGACTCACTGCATGCATGGTGAATTCTTACGTTATTCCATTCTTTATTATTACATTGGAATAACACATCATGTGGATTACTGCATGCATGGTGAATGATCTTCGTATTCATTCCTTATTAAATTGTGGAAATGATGCGTCTACGTGGATTCTTGCATGGCGGCGAAAATCCATTTGCGATTTCATATATTCTATTATACTCGGTTGGTTAAAGTTTTGGCTTCTATACTCCATGAAATTAGTAGAATATCCTGGATATTTACGCTTCATCCAGTATCTTTTCATGGAAATATTATTTTGAGCTTTGTTGATAATTATTGATCTTTTAATAACGGAATACTATTCATGAGTTACTATTCACCCAGTTACTATTCACTCTAGTATTATTCACTCGGGTATTCGGGATAATTTTCGTGTCGGGGTACTATTCACGGGGTATTATTCCCGAAGTACTATTCACAGGGGACGATTTACCTGAAAAATACATTTCTTTTCTGTCCAAATTATTTTTGGTACATTCTTGAATTTTACTCCACAAAGCAGTATCATGTTGACAATTTGAACGTTATTAAATTCTGGATAAATTAAATTATAAATCTTTAAAATTTATCCTTGAACTTGTTTTATTGAATTATTATGTCATTGTCATCATCCTCATGCTTATATTGTGATGAAAGTCATCTTTGGCTTACGTGCATAGATGGACTTGGTATGATTATGACCAGGGATTATTCGGTATAATCATGACCGTAATGTAACGAATGATGTGGTAAAAGTCCTCATTGGCCTATAGTTCATTGATGGACAGTTGTTGGTATGGTTATGACCAGGGATTATTTAGCATAATCATGACCATTAATGATTACATGAATATCCTTGGTCGTGGTGCAGGGATGATTCGATTTTATTTATTAAGCTGAGGCTCAACGTTAAAGTTGATGAAAAACTTTTTAAATCATAGAAGATAGTAGATTTTATTCTCTACTCGACTCTTCCAATGGATTGCTTATTTCCGCTGCAGTTGTTGATCTAAAACTTATTGTCTATTATATTCTATCAGTTGTTATACTATTAAAGGCTAAGGATAATTTATTCTACATTATCTTAGTCATAATATTTCTTATTGGGCTAGTTGAGCTCACCCTTTCTTTCACTGTTCTCTTTAGGAAATGAGAATATAGCTGGGACGAGTCGGGGAACAGATTGACGGTCCATATGGTTATTTTAGTAGTCCTCACTATTCTATAAAATAGTGTGATAATAAATGTAATGAGGACTCTATTTGAGAGTGGATATTGTCTATGTGTGATAATAAAGGCAATATTCTTGTTTAAACTCTCAGCTATGTTTTGTCATATTTTGCACGACAGTTGTATAGTTAAGTTTGTATTTGATTTATGTACCATGTATTTGGCGACTCAAGATGGGTGATGTATACCTGTTTTGGGGGCGTCACATCCATCACAATCCCAAAATGGTATTTATATAAACAAAAGCATTCATATATATAAAACTAAACATAACTAATATGCATCATAATATGAATCCCAAAATAAACTATTAACCAAACCATTATCAAACCTGACTAACTGATAATTAAAATATAAAAATAAAGTCTAAGGCTATACAGCCCCAAAAGAAACTCTCTCAACCCTCATAGATTAAACATAAAAGCAATTCATATATAACTAGAATTAAAATGAATTTCCCCCAAGCTTGAAATTTTCCAATGGCCTTCGAGCAGTAGCATCAATCATCCGCATCATCACCAACTGGCTCCTCCTCGCGGACCTCCTTCGTGGGCGGAAATGGTGGACGATAAGGCGCAAAAGTTGGATGTTCTAGAAATTGAAAGGGCATGGACTCTGTGTCATCTCCCCTTGGGCAGCATAGATACTGGAAATGGTACTCGTAAACTCCGTATGGTAGTGATTGAATTGGTTCTGTCATTCAGCTATAGTATCCACCTTGCAGTGCAAAAAATTCATGCTACCCAATATCTCAGTTAGGGCTACAGGTGGAATAGACTTAGATGATGTGGTCTCAGGCACTTGCGTGGAGGGACCGGCCTTAAAGGATGATGGCGGCAGCGGAGCCTATAAATAACCCTTGCCCCTTGGGTGCAAATGTGTTCCTTGCCAAACCCCTAACCGGGTGATATGTGATGATCAATAACATCCATGGGCGCCTGAGTGAAATCTTTTTTCTCCCACACTACACCCGCTCTTTTGCAGAGTCATGTTATTAGGGACGGGTAATGGAGTCCCGAAATGACGTTGCTCCGTATGGCCTTCTTAATTCACTCTTGGATAAGCACCCCTACATCAACCTTCAGCCCTAGAACAATTGCGTAAAGTAGAACAGCCATATAAATATCTTGTTAAATCGCTCAGGTGGCGTGTTGGCATGATATTTGAACAAATGAAAGAGAACCAAGCCTTACTGTAGCGACTTAAAGCCTGATGGGGGAAAGAAGTCTCTTCATCGTGGAATTAATTGGTCTTCCAAACGGTATCAGGCTTGTAGAGTTTTGTTATTATCTCATACGTATTATAAGTTTGCATCCTGGCCTCCAAGTAGTCATGACCATCGTAGTTTGGAGTCCCATAAACTTGGTTGATGGAGCGACTATTAAATAAGATCTGCTTACCCCTCACCTGCATTACTGGAGGGTCGTCTGTACTAGCATTTACTTAGAATTCCTTAACCACCAAAATAATTGCAGACTCAGGTGGCTTGATGAAGTCGATCCATTTCATAGTCACAATCATAGCCATCATATCGTCATCTGTCTTGTCATCTGGCCTTAGCCCCCGCTCTGGCACCAAACTCTGCTTCGAAAAATTTTGGGTGTAGCGCTTCCAAGCTTCTTCGCTTATAAATTTTCAGTATCCCATCTAGAACGAGGAGCCCTAGATGATGGTGAAGGGGGACCGAAGCTAGTATGGGGATGTTTTGAAACCATTACAGACTTGAAAGAAGAGCTAGAACCTCAAGGCGACAAAATACAACACCAGTAATACAAAACTCCCAGCTTTCTCAACAAAAACCCACACTTAAATAATAATAGTAGAAGAAACCCCACTCTATTTTTCAGATAACACAGAAAGCGCTTACCTCTTGAGTTCCGGCTTTAAAGAGGCCTCAAAGGGAAGATGGAAAAAGGGCCACCAGAAGGGGATAAGGCACGACTGTTGAGATGTTGCGATAAATTTGGAGTTGGGAATGAATATACTGAGAGAATTTGGAGAAGGGGGATGTACTTGCTGAGAGAATTTAGGAGATGGGGTTGTATGTGATCTAAGAGAGAAGAGGAGTATCAGCTGAGAATGATCTGAAAAGCCTCTTTTAAAAATCAAAAACTCGTTAGTGGCGCTGCGACGCGACTCTTGGCGCTGCAGCGTGATCTTAGATCTAGTTTGGCATCATGGACGATGGGCGATTACTAGACTTGCTTGCGGTCTTGAGTTCTACAGATGTATATCGACTTGTAGTGGTCTTTGCGGTCTGACAGATAGTATGGAGAGTGGCGTTGTGGCGCGAAATCTGATAGGTCTGGCTACCCCTATAGCGGCTGTCGGTATGTTGCTAGTGTATATAAGCCGTATTTGTGATGTGAAAATATAAAGTGAGTACATTTTGTGTATGGTGCTTCTGGCGTGGATATATGGTGTTACTGGCTAAAAAAAGTAATGGTATTTGTGGCGCACTTTTACAATATGTTGTGGCTTCTCCTAGCGCTGCAACATAAGAGATGACACATAGGTTGGCGCTGTGGCGTGGCTTCTGCACTTCAGTTCCTTAACTATTTTTCCTGCACAGGCCAAGTCCCAGATTAGTAAACTATGCACATAACAACAAAACTATCAGAACAATGATACACTAACTACTATATACATTCAACCATAGATTAGCTAAAATTCTACATGCACTATACAAGCACTAGCAATTATAGTATGTAAACAAGGAAATACAAAGTGTAACCTATGAAAACTGAAGAAAAATAAACTGAATGAAAATAAAAGGATATTTTTGGTACTGAGATGGGGTTGCCTCCCCACTAAACGCTTGATTTAGAGTCGTCGACTTAAATTTTACCCTGCCGTACACCGGGTCTCCCAAGGTGATTGAGGTGTTTTGTCGGTCGACCTCGCCTCCCCAATTGTGTTTCAAACGTTGCCCATTGACTTTACAGATTTTGTCTGAGTGAGGGTCTTCGACCTTAATAGCCCCATAAGGATACACCTTAGCAATTGTGAACGGCTCCGACCATCAGGACTTCAACTTCCCAGGGAATAATTTTAGTCGGGAGTTGAAAAGAAGCACCTTCTGGCCCTGCATCCAAATCAAAATTGAGATTTTAGATAGCCCAATATGCACTATGCTCCAATTCCACATGTAGATGACAAGCCTTGCCGTAAACAAGCCTATACGGAGACATTCCGATAGGTGTTTTATAAGTATTGTGGTACACCACAAGGCATCATCAAGCTTCTTGGACCAATCCTTCTTATTCGGGTTAACAATCTTTTCCAAGATGCGCTTGACCTCTCTATTGGATATCTCCGCTTGGCAACTTGTCTGCGGATGATAAGTAGTGGTAATTTAATGGGTTACCCCATACTTAGCAAGAAGGGCATTGAAATATTTTTAAAAAAATGTGACCCTTCGTCACTGATTATCGCCTGAGGAGTGCCGAAACGAGTGAATATATTTTTCTTTAAGAAATTAAGCACCACCTTAGCGTCATTAGTAGGCAAGGCGACTACTTCTACCCATTTGGAGACATAATCAACTACAACAAGAATATAAAGATTATTGTAGGACGACGAAAATGGACCCATGAAATCAATACCACAAACATCAAACAATTCTACTTCAAGGATATTCTACAGAGGCAATTCATGCCTTTTGGAGATGGTTCCTACCCTTTGGCATCTATCGCAATGCGATATTTATATGTGAGCATCTTTGAACAGGGTAGGCCAGTAAAACCCAGATTGGAGCATTTTAGCAGTATTTCTTTGGCCCCCAAAATGTCCTCCATAATTTGAGGAATGACAATGATGGAGCACACCTTCGATTTCCTCCTCTGGGAAACATCTACACAGAATTTGATCTGAACACTGCTTGAATAGGAAGGGCTCATCCCACAAATAATGTTTTGCATTGTTTAGGAATTTCTTTCTCTGTTGATAGATCATGTTGGGAGGAAGCACTTAACAAGCAACAAAATTAGAAACGTCTGCATACCAAGGGGCTTTGCTTTGGACAACAAAAAGTTGTTCATCCAAGAAGAAATCATTTTTATTTATTTCTACATCTCCCGAATGAGGAGGGTTTTCCAACCTCGATAAGTCATGATACGCTTCCTAGTTTTTAGTCCCCTTTTTGTCGCGGATCTCCAGATCGAACTCTTGGGGAAGAAGGACCCACCTTATCAGCCTAGGCTTTGCATCTTTCTTTTCTATTAGATATTTGATGGTCGAGTGGTCTATGTACACAATCACTTTTGTTCCTATATACATGATCATTTTTGTTCCAATGAGATAGGAACGAAATTTATCAAAAGCATAAACCACTGCTAGCAGCTGCTTCTCAGTTGTGGTGTAATTTAGTTGAGTATAAGTTAATGTTTTGTTGTCATAGTAGATCATGTGGAACACTTTGTCCCTTCTTTAGCCCAACACTGCCCCAATTATAAAATTGTTGGCGTCGCACATAAGCTGAAATGGGAAAGTCCAGTCAAGAGCTACCACAATAGGAGCCGAAATGAGTTTTTCCTTCAATAGATCAAATGCTTTGAGGCAGGCTTCATCAATCTGAAAAGGCATTTCCTTTTCTAATAGTGTACAGAGCAGTTTAGTTATTTTTTAGAAGTACTGGATAAACTTTTTGTAGAACCCTGCATGCCCAAGAAAGTTTCTCACCCCTTTCACTGGGGTAGGCGGTGGTAGATTATTGATGACATCAATTTTAGCCTTGTCTACCTCAATAACGCCTATAGACACTCTATGCCCTAGAATAATACCCTTTTTGACCATGAAGTAGCACTTTTTCCAATTCAATACAAGATTGGTCTCAACACATCTTTTAAGAAAATGGACATCATGCAACCATGTCTGAGAAAATGGACATCATCCATGAAGACCTCGAGGTTCTTTTCAACCATGTCTTAGAAAATAGACATCATGCAACACTGTAATATTGCAGGAGCGTTACTGATGAGTGGGATTTGTACCCGCAAATCGGATACTTTATGGCTTAAATAGTTGTATGATCTTCGTAGATTTTATATAGTTTTATATTTTAGTATTATTTTTCTTAATCTATGTAATGCAGTCCTTAACATGTGTTTTTTAGCCTTTAAGGGGTAAAATAGTCATTTTTCACACACTTACGTCGCGGTGCCAAAGCCCAGCTTTAAGCTCGCACCGCAGCGCCACCCCCTGGTCCATGTTGATGACATCGTGGCACTGCAATGCCATAGTTCCTTCTTGGACTCACGCTGCAGCGCGACCTCTATTCGTTTTAATGCTGATGTGGTGTCGTAGCGCCACCATAGGCTTTATTGCCCGAGCCGCAGCGCAACCTCTGGTGCCCAGGCAGAGATAACTTGATTTTGACCTAGCTTGAAGGAGGAACTGATATTTATCATGCAAGAGAGCCTCTATATAGGAGAGATCAGACATACTCAGAGAATAACATAGCTTAGGATAGAATAGTATATTTTCTTCCTCTTTCGTATTTTCTCTCTCTAGTTCTTAGTTACTGTGTATAAATATAGATTAGGGAGAAGTCTTGTATTTCCTTGGAGCATCAAGAGTAGTGAGCTACACAGAATTAGAAAGCTCGAGAGGAGCAAAATGCTTGGAGACTGAAGAACCTCGACAGAGTTTATTCTTATCTATTTATTTCCTCTAATTTTGTAATCCATTAATGTTGTCTTTATTGCTACTTATATTTTGTTCAATAGCTATGAACTGAGTATTGGCTCTGTGGTTATAATGGAACCCTTTGTTATTTAAGTTGACTATCTTAATATCTTTGGTTGGCACCATATGATTTGGTTTAATATATTCATGCTTAATGATTCTCGTTAAGACATTAGTGATGATTTTGGTAATATATATGATATCGACAGAAGGATTGTAGATTTATGCCTAAATATATTGGCATGTGATTGTGGGTTTCGAATGCATAAGTTGTGCGTAGAATAGACATATATATGTGCGCCACGTACGACCTATTTGAGAACATATGCTTAAATCCTTGTTAGGTTAGTTTGCATAGACATGTGTAGGATTATCACCTACCTTGGACGTTCTTTTCTGCTCTATTCCCTAGCGGATGGATCTGGAGAGGATATGTTTGTGCATACCTCGACAGAGGTGTATGAGCACCTGTGTGTTCTCGGTCGACAAATTGTCATGACCATTAAGACCAAAGAGAGAAGGGTAGGTAGTTTGATGAAGCATAGCACGCCAGGTGTTCGACAGAATGCCTGTGTGGGGGTGAAGTTGTAACCTTAGATTGTAATTCCTTCGATTATCATTCGTTATCCATTTACTTGCTTTGATAATTAGTTATAACTAGATTAATCACACTTCCATTTATTCTTATTCAAATAAGACTTTAACAATACAAAGTTGGTACTTGGTAAATATTAGTGATAGTTCCTCATGGGTTCTACACTCTACTTATCACTGTATTACTTGTTAGACCACGTATACTTATGCGTGTTTAGTGATTGATTTTCTGATCAATAAGTTTTTGGCGCCGCTGCCGGGGAACTATTATTCTAATATTGTCCAATATTGATTTAAATCAATATACTCTTAATTTGAATGTATATATATATATATATATATATATTTCTTTTATTTGTTTGATCTTCCTTTTTGTTTTTAAGTTTACGGATTATGGACGATCAATGTTATCAATGGCCTTATGAGAGGACGACACAACCAAGCTCGGAAGAAGGACTCGAGCAATTGCAAGTTCAAATTGCAAATGTCTTGAGGCTTTCTAACAATCTTGAGTGTTAGTCCACTAAGAATGTCTACTGTCAGGATGAGCTTACATTGAACCGATCTCCTATCATCCAATTTGTCAGGGTTATCCAAACTCTTGGGACTACAGTCAAGAGCAATATCATGATCCAAATTATGCCTATCAAGATGAATATCAGTCTCCGCTACAATATGAGTTTACGTCTCGACCCAATGAGAGCTTTTATGAGTACTCAACACAAGAAGAAGAGAAAAGGCTTGAAGAGCTCCTCACCAACTTTATTGATAGAAATGAGGTTCGGATGGCGAACCAAGAAGCCGAATTACAGAGCCTCAAAAGTCAATTGGGGCAACTCATCAATGCCATTACTAATCCACCGTAAGATAATCTACCGATCATAATTGATCTCAAAGATGAAGCAGTAGAGCATTGCACGATGGATACACAAGGAGAAGGCGATGAGTTTCACAAAGTTGTTGAGGGAGATGCCATGGTCTGAACTATCCAACCAGTGGACTCTGAAGTTAGAGAAAAGATGATCAACAGTGGTTGTATAGTCAAGACTGATCAACAACTAGAAACCACGCTCACGACTGTAGAAACCATGGAGGGCCCACTAGTACACAAGGAACGCTTTCAACTTGATGAAAAAGGCGAATTAGTGGATAATTCCAGTGGTTAAAGATTCTTTGTGCCGATAAGTGAAGAAAATGAGGATGATAAATCATCCATGTCTGCCAAAAATTTAAAGGAATTGAAGAATAGGCGGCATGAAATGGTCATTTTCGCTTATGAGCCGAATTGAGTGGCATCGATACAGTCAAACTGACGACTTTAAAACAAGAGCTTTATGGGGAGGCACCCCCATCTCAGTATCATTTTTCTCTATTTTTCTTTACTTATGTCTAGTTTATATATTATGCCTGTTACTTTACTTTATAAACATTGCTGCCAGTTATTGTACTGCCATGTTGTATTGAGCATGTTTTTGTGGCTGCAGACAGTGTGAGGGCCCCGAATCCGGGTCCCAAATCACCGTGGATCCGGTACAATCATTCTATAACTATTACTATTTGTGGAAGATATAAACATAAATTTTTTATACAATAAACTTTACACACTGTTCCCCAAGGTCGAGTAACCTTCACTTAATACATAATTCATAACTTATTTGACTTACAATAACATTAAGATACAATACTGTTACAAATCTACTGCACACGTATACTAAAGCTGGAACTGTCTTTGGCCTTTCCTTATATCCGACGTATTCACCTTAATCGGCAATGTTTTATCATGATATAGCAAGGGTGAGCATAAAGGTTGCCCAACACGTTTAAGTTCAATAATTTAACGATATATCATGATTGAAAGAATCTGAATAATAAGCTGGTTATAATTCAACAATATAGTTGTGAATTAGCACGAACAAACTTTTGACTGAACAAGTATTAAACATAAACAAATATATTTGAACCGAATGGTAATGAAGGTGATCAGCCTTTCATACCTGACTTATACATGCAATATGTACATAGTACAATTCTATAATGGCAATCAACAATGATTATCCATAAGCATATCTGAATAAAACAACTCTGAGTAGAGTTAAGTAAAACTTGCCTGAACTGTTGATTACCGCTATGCAATTAATAAGCTTTGCCTTAACCTAATATATAAATAATATCGATATACAAATTAGAATAATATCATCACAGTAATTAAAATAACCTAAACACATTATCACATAACCCTATCAGTCAATACAACACATAAAACTGGGTATCAAGTCAACTATTGCAGTCTGAGTGGAACCCGACACAAATCTAACATCCCGACGATCTAGTCGGACAAATCTCGAGTTTAAGTTCAATTAAACTTTGCCTAAACACTTAACCATTATCTTAGATAATTTATTAACAATCAAAATATTTTTCGTAAGCTCATAATAATTTTTAAATAATTATTATTATTTATCATAATTTTTCAATCATTAAAATCGTATTTATATAATATAAATACCATAATATTCTATTATCATTAATATCTATTTATTATCAAATATTAATGAAATACATGTCATAATATTATAATATATTTATAATATCACAAAGTATTTTTAATACTTTAAAATCATATTTATATGATTTTTAAACAATTAAATTCTTTATCCGATAATTGCTTTTAATATTAAAATATTAATATTTTCATGACAAAATATCAAAAGTTATATTTTATAACTTAAAATATTTTTATAACCCTTAAATCATTTTTAATATGATTTATAAAATATTAATTCTATTTTTCCATAATTTATTTAATATATTTATTAAATAAACTAATTATCATTATATTGATTAATTAATGAAATTCATCACAAAATATTAAAAGTCATTAAAAATAACTTAAAATATTTTCTTATCTGATAATATATTTTTCATGATTTTTCATGTATTAAAATCATTTTTAATAATTTATTTAATATTATAATTAAAAAATTACATACCATTTATATTCCAAAAATATTAAATATTTATGAAATATACTCAAAATAGTTAAAAACTAATTTTCAGACTTTAAAATAATTTTTAGGAATTTATTATGTATTTTTAATAATTAAAAACTATTTTTCTATAATTATTTATTAAAATAATTAATTTCCAGAAAATAAGTGTCACTGAATGGCTCTATACCGACGAAATTGTCGCTATAGGTGTTCTTGAGTGTTCTTGAGGAAAACCCAGAATTCTTGTCAGTGCTCGAGGTTACTACTTTGACCACATAAATTTTCATGTTCTGGACGTTATCAGGGTTGTATATTGTTTTAATGTTATAGTATGCATGCAATACTACGATTATAAATCGATTTCATGCCCAAACTACATCATCACAGCAAGATCTATGCTCTAGAAATACCTGTCAGACGTGTTCTTGAGTTTCTGGGTTTTCCAGAAACTCAAGAAGTGCCAAGGGTCTCTTTTGGAGTCTTAATTAATCCAGTCTCTAGTCATGTTTTAGGTGGTTTAAATATATAAGATTATAATAATTATGTCATAGAACAACTTCGTATCACTAAATCAACCAAAAGACATCACATGTGCAAGATCAAGGATAGTCAAAGTCTGACCGAAAAATCGTACATGAAGATTTCTGGGTTTTCAAGAAATATTCAAGAACAGCCAGTCAACCCTACTTTGACCCTTCATATCTTTGATTCTATTCATGATCTGTGATTTCTATAAGCATGAGCATGAAGTCTAAATGTCAGTCTACAATTATATTACACAAACATGGCCAGATCGCGTCACAGATTTCAGTTTTCGTGGTCGGTTAACGCCTTTTGACCGCTTGTAACTTTTAATCTACACTTGATCTAGACTTGATTCAAGTTCTAGATCAAAGTCCTTACAATATACTACAAGTACAAACTTTTAAAACACCAAAATAATTAACGGAGATAGATCTAGGAGACCTGACATTTGACTGTCAGACACCATTTCCCATTTTTTCCAGATTTGATAAATCTTTAATTTCGAGCATCTAAATGATATGGATCTAAGTTTTGGCAACCCAGATCATCAAGTGACACCCTCTAACACATATCTAAACAACAAACAACAACATTAACATAAGTTCACATGATTTAGGGTTTATACCTCTTATGCTCAAATCCTTTGATTATGATCTCTGATCATGATCTTGATGATAAAAAGGCTTGTTTAGAGACTCAAATACTTGTGTATTTCGTGGCTAAGGAAAGAGAAGAAGTTGGTTGGTTGTTTGAGAGAAAAATGACTAAGTTAGTGTACTTTCTCTCTCTTTAAATCTATATATATGATGACATGTTGCTACGATCTGATAAATTCGGCTGGTTGGCTGGAGATTT
Organism: Panax quinquefolius; assembly: GCA_020205615.1. Lineage (NCBI taxonomy): Eukaryota > Viridiplantae > Streptophyta > Magnoliopsida > Apiales > Araliaceae > Panax > Panax quinquefolius. The sequence continues at coordinate 103,072,629 of CM035169.1, forward strand.
AGGCCAGGTGACGCCCCCAAATTCAGGTACTTGAAACCTGATTTCGGTGCTTCACGATAACATTTCTTTGAGCGGAATAATACTAATAATAATAATAATCAATCCTAATTTATATATATCAGAGTCTAATCCCAAGTACGCAACCTTTACTATAATTCCTTACATGATAGTTAATACATATCATTTTCTTAATACAGTTTAACTATTACAAAAGATACCATTAAACATATTTTGTTTGCTTCTTTTTTTTTCAATTGTTCTTGTCTGAACCTTCGGGTTGGTCATGCCTAGCTGAAATCATTTAAATTTAAAGCAAGAATATACATTTGGGTGCCCAACAAGTAATAACAATTATAAATATAATTAGCTGAAAGAATTAAATGTTTTCTTTGTACATCACTTCTACAACGAATTAATAGTTGTGAAGTAATCTGAACCGATAATAATAGCATAACAACTCTATATCACATTTTTGAAACTAAGTATTGACTATACATAGGATTAATGTGACATACTATGAACATTGTTTTAAATTTTCAATAAGGTTTGGCAGAACTTCATCCGCAAACCATCATAACTTATGGGCGTGAGGGTGATCATCCTAATGTGCCCTGTATTGATCAATACTGCATGCAAGAACGATATTATCGTTCACTTTGTCCGCCTTGGACGCATAAAAGATTTCCCATGTTCGAGATGTTCATACTTAGTCTAGAATTCGAACCAAAATAATTTGATTGGATACAAAAAGGTTTTATCATATTCAACGATATTTTTAAATCTGTGTCTAACTGATCAAATAGCTTATATATATATATGTGTATATATATCAACATGTGTTTAAATACAATGATTATCCAAGTGAGGACACTTATATAACCATATTTCAAAATTAACGAACAAAATATATATATGAATTATATAATATAACATCATGTTGATAAACAATGATCAGATATAATATATACGACAATAGGGTTAATAATCTAATACAATAATAATATAAATCTGAAACTTTCTAACTCATGTCCATTACATAAAAGAAATGCAAAGGTAGGATACATGCCTGGTCTGTTGCTTACAGTACGCAACTTAATTTTATCTTTTATACCGAAACCTATCATTAATAAGATCATTTGATCGATTAGAATAACATATCGTAACACATAATACTGCTTATTGCATTCAGCACATAACCTAATCACATTGTCACATATTTTTAACAGTCATTGAATCACTAACAATCATTAATACAGTCAAAATATCTAAGTCTAGATCAATTTTTGAAACATATCGGTGTACCGACGGCTTTATCGGGTAATTATCGAGTCTAAGACTCTATCCTGTAGTTCAACATCTGTAAATATCAGTCATATTATTTTTAAATGACTTATAATAATTTATAAACATTTATTATAATTTATCATAAATTTTCGAACACCGTAATCATTATTAAATGATTTAAATATTAAACAATTCTATTATCATTAACATTTAATTAATACTCCCTCCGTCCCAAGATAAAAGTCCTGGTGGACTTTTCACGCATATTAAGAAGATGAATAAAATAACAAAATTACCCATAATAATGTCATTAATATATGGAGAGAGAATTAGAATAAGAAAAGTATGAGATATTTAATGCTACGGGCATAATAGGAAAAAATATGTAAAAGTTTGGTTATTAAAAGAAAGTGGACATTTAACATGGGACAACCCAAAATAGTAATAAGGACTTTTATCCTAGGACGGAGGGAGTATTAAACTATTAATAAAACCATTGCCAAAATATTAAAGTTGTTTATAATAACTAAAAATATTTTTAAAGTACTATTATTACCCTTAAATGATTTTAAAACATTTAAAATCATTTTAATAATTACCATTAATATTAAAATATTAACGTATTATTTATTGATATATTAAAAGTCATTAATTATAACTTTAAAATATTTTAATTCATTTATATCCTTTTTAAATTATTTTTAAATTAATAAAACAAATTTTAAACTATTTATTTAATATATTTATTAAAGAAATTTAATATCATTAATAATAAATTAATCATCATTAATATTAAATTATTAATAAAATTATCTTTTAAATATTAAAAGTTATATTTTATAACTTAAAATATCTTTAAACACTTTATTTTTATTTAAAATGATTTTTATAATATTAAAATCATTTTTATACTAAATTATTTAATATAATTATTAAATAACTTTAATATCATTAATATTAATTAATTAATGAAATTTACCTTTAAATATTAAAAGTTATATTTTATAACTTAAAATATTTTTAAATAACTTATTATTATTTAAAATGATTTTTAATATAATAAAATCATTTTTATTTATTTAATCCATTTATTAAAAAATTAATTATCATTAATATTAATTTATTAATGAAATTTATCACAAAATATTAAAAGTCATTAAAAATAACTTAAAATTATTTTTATATCATAATATAATTTTAAATGATTTTTCAAGTATTAAAATCATTTTTAACTAATTTATTTAATATTATAATTAAATAAATTAAATACCATTAATATTTCAAAAATATTAAATATTTATGAAATATACTTAAAATAATTAAAAACTAATTTTCAGACTTTAGAATAATTTTAATAATTTATTATGTATTTTTAATAATTTAAAACTATTTTTTTCTATTTATTTAATTAAAATAATTAATTTTCAAAAATATTTGTAGTTAAAGGGCCTTATAGCGAAAGAACCGTCGCTATAGGTGTTCTTGAGCTGTTCTTGGCCAAACCCAGAAACCCATGTTAGAGATCGAGTGGGCATGTTTAACTAAGCTTTCTGATCAGATCATGATGTTTATGGGCACGTTGTTAGTCAGATATTGTAGTCCTAGTGCAAGACTACAAGATCCAACAACAAACATGTCCATACACTGCATAACCAAAGAGATCTGAGCCTCTAAAGTGGCTGTCAGACCTGTTCTTCATTTCTGGGTTACCCAGAAATGAAGAACAGTTCGTGAGGCCTATTTTGGGCTTCCACAACTTGCTTCTCATGTAATGTTTAAGTGATCTGAGGGTTCCACGTTGTAGCTAGCATGCAAGAGAATAGATATGTAATAAAAAATCCATCTAACAACATTACATCATCAAGATCTGTGTCAGTCAACGCATGTTAGAACACATGTTCATCAGTTTTCTGGGTTGCCCAGAAAACATGAAGTGTCTTCGACCAGACTACTTTGACCGGCCACTGAATCCAACCTACTTGATGTTTAGGAGCTTTTAAGGCATAAATATGTAGTACATATATAAAGCTACAACTTAGATACAACATCAACATCAAAACTCCCATAACCTGCCAGATCTAAGCAATTGAATATGTTGTCAGACACTGGTAATGACCTTCTGGGTTGCCCAGAAATGGTCCGGTCATGGTCGATCAATGACCTTTGACCAACAATAACATGCAATCTAGAATAGATCTAAGCCTAATTCTTGATCCAGATCAAAGAACACATAATCGACTACATAATCAAAGCTTTAAACAACAAAAACACATCATAGAGAAAGATTGGTGGCCATTGACATTCGTTGTCAGACCACAGTTTGAATTTTTTCAAGATTTTGTAAAACTTCAAATCTGAGACTCTAGATATTATGGATCTAACATCTAGCAACCCAGATCATCATTATACACTATATATAACATGTTTAACATAAAAAAACTAACATCTAACAGATGATCAAAGTCAGATTTTTAAAATTAGGGTTCTACTGATCTGACCACAGTTTGAACAAATTCTTGATTCTTAGCTACTGATCTGTTAATGGGAGTCGTGGGGCTTGATTTAGGGACTGATTTACTAATGTATTTCGTAGGTTAGAGAGAGAGGGTCTTGGATAAGTGTTGGTGATCAAATGAGCAATAATGCACACTTTTCTCTCTCTTTAATCTATATATAGCAAGGTGTAATGTAATGGCTGATAAATGAATTATGTGCTGAGATTTTGGTCAATAAGGAAGTCAAAGTTAGTTCACCAACTCCATATATGGCAATATATACAAGTTATCTTCAATTATCCTAGAGGGGCATTTTGGTCAATGACCTTATGATTTTAATGGTACTATAGTCTTTTGGCAAACCCTTAGGGTTTAACCCTAAGGTTTAGCACAAATAATTTGTAGGATGTTTAATTTAGGGTTTGATAATGTAACATTTTAGTTTCTAAAAATATAATTTAGAAATCTCTAATTAGATTAGGTTTACTAATTATATTATACATGAACATTAGGGTATTATTACTAATTATAGTTAACATTGCTAATTTAGCAATTAGGGTTTACAATTAGTGATTAGGTTTTATAATTAGTAATTAGGGTTACTAAATATAGAAATTAGGGTTTCTAGTTTAGTAATTAGGGTTTTAAAAATTTATGATTTCCATAATTAACAATTATAATTCTAATACTTGTTAATTAATCACATTAACACAATTACCAATCAATCTTGAACTCTAATTTGAGTTTCAAATTAGGGTTTCCATTTGGTAATTCACTAATTATTATTTAAAGTTTCTAGTTTCAGAAATTAGGGTCTCATATTATTAGGGTTTCATAATTAGCGTCCAATCTTTATAGTACATATCATACACCACATAACACAGTGACTTAACATATTTTTAAAGTCTTATATGTGAGACCCCAGATTTTATGAATAAATATTTAATTTTCTCGAAATAATTTTTTTGAATATTATGGTGTGGATTTGATATAATGTTATAGTTGTGGGTAATATTTATAAATTTTGCAAAGTATGCAAGTTGTTATATAATATTCGTTTTAACCAGGAATATTCGTATAACGACACAATCAGTGGTGAACCCCACAAACGGCGGAAGTTTTACCGTTAACTGTTGAAACACCCAGTGTTAAAAGTACAGTAATACCCGTGGTTGCATAGTAGCACACAGTATTGATTATTGATGCTTACGTGATAAGTCACTCAGTTTTGTTTTATTGGTATTATTAATGTAATAAAACAAAATACTTTTATAAAGTTATTCTATAAATAGAATATATTATATTCTATTATGCATAGTGTTGTATAGTAAAATCTTTTTATATAAAACATAATACTTTTATAAAGTTATTCTATAAATAGAATATAATATATTTTATTATGCATAGTGTTACATAGTGCTTGCATAGTGACTGCATAGTGTTTGTATAGTAAAATCTTTTATAAAGTTATTCGTTTTGTTAGATTATAAATAAAATATATTATATTTTATTTAAAAGATTTTGCTTTAAATATGAACCGTCAGATTAAAGTAAATCAATCTGGACCGTTCATGAGTAAGTTACAATGCAATCCATTTTTCTATAAATAGAAACTCATTCCTTCATTATTTCTTACGAATTCACTGAAACTCTAGAGAGAGAAACTATAGAGAGAAAGAAGAAAATTGTTTTGCTACTTCACTACTTCTATATCCAGTACTCTTCTTCTTAAGGTAGGGAATATTATTTGTTGTACTCATAAGGGGTATTCTTTCTTTCTTATTCATGAAGAGAACTTCTGTTATTCCATTCTTTATTATTCTGTTGGAATAACCTGTATACGCGAGATACCCTATACTTGGTGAAATTCTTCTATTATTTCATTCTTTATTATTCTGCTGGAATATCCTGTCTGTGTGTTTTACGCCGGAACTGGTTCCGCCTTTATTGGTATTATGTTGGAATAACCTGTCTATGCGAAGTACCGCATGCATGGTGATTTCTGTTATTATTTCATTCTTTATTATTACATTTGGAACATCACGTATACGTGCTTTTACGCATGACACGGTTCCGATTAATTATTATTATGTTGGAATAACACATCATGCGAAATACCGCATGCATGGTGATTTCTTTTGTTATTCCATTCTTTATTATACTCGGTTGGTTAAAACTTTGACTTCCATACTCCATGAAATTAGTGGAATATCCTTGATATTTGCGCTTCATCCAAAGATATCTTTTCATGGAAATATTCTTTTGAGCATTCTTGAATTTTACTCCACAAAGCAAAGATCATGTTGACAATTTGGACGTTATTAGTTCTTGAATAAATTAATTCTTGAACTTGTTTTATTCAATTCTTATATCATTGTCATCATCCTCATGTTTATATTTTTGAAAGTCATATGTGGCCTGTAGTGCATAGATGGACTTGGTATGATTATGACCAAGGATTATTCGGTATAATCATGACCGTAATATTACAAATGATGTGGAAAAAGTCCTCATTGGCCCGTAGTGCATTGATGGACAGTTTTTGGTATGATTATGGCTATGGATTCTCTTCGGCCAAGGGTGCAAAGATGAATTGTTTTATTGTATGATCAGGACCGTTGATGAAAAAATGATTATCTTTGGCCTGTGGTTCATGGATAATTCGTGGTCGTGATACTAAAGAATATCCTTGGCCTGTAGTGCAGGGATGATTTGATGATGTGGATAATTTATTAAGCTGAGTCTCAGCGATAAAAGTGATGAAAACCCTTTTAAATCATAAAAGATAGTAGATTTTATTCTCTACTTGACTCTTCTAGTGGATTGCTTGTTCCACTGCACTTAAACTTAATGTTTGTTATATTATATCAGTTTAACATTGTTGAAGGCTAATGGTAATTTATTCTGCATTATCTTAGTCATAATATTTCTTACTGGGCTAGTTGAGCTCACCCTTTCTTTCATTGTTCTCTTCAGGAAATGAGAACGTAACTGGGACTAGTCGGGGAACAGAGTGATGGTCCTAGATGGTACATTAGTAGTCCTCATTATTCTATGAAATAGTGTAATAATAAATGTAATGAGGACTCCATTGAGTGTGGATATTGTCTAGATGACAATATTTGTATTAAAACTCACAGCTCCTGCTGTATATTTATTTTTGTATTTGAATTCTGTACCATGTATTTGGCGACTCAAGATGGGTGATGTATACCTATTTTGGGGGCGTCACATTATATGACTTCGAAACTAGGGTTTAACAGTAATACTAGGGTTTATAAAAATATTGCTAGGGTTTGGTCATAATACACCATAATTGACCAACATTTATCAATACGTACATACCGTACATATTTATAGCACTGAAAAATCAAAATATAATTAATATTATATTATTATTCTTATTCCTTGCTCAAAATCCAAAATTAGGGTTTGGATTCCATATATGGTTTATCTCATTATATATAACATTATTAATTAAGTTAAAATAATTAACTTAATTAATCTAGCATAAATTCTTATAATAAAATACATAATTATTATATTAATTCTAAAAATCAATTCATATATTATTTAAATAATATATTGTAATGACCCCAAAATTCATACAATTTAATTCTCAACATTGGTCATTAATAACACATCTACCTTCTGATTTTACATCATTATTCGATGTTAAACTTTATAAAATGCGAAATAATTTAAACTTTTATTTCCCTGAAACAAAACCCTTATCAACTACATGTCTTTGAATCAATCTTATGTTATGATTCGCTTTATCACTGTTATCATATAAAATTTTACATTTCAATCTGATAACCATTACATATCAGATAACTCTAACTCTAGCTTTACAACTCAATATAAAATTATACATCATAAAACATTTAATACATCTCACTAGTCTTAATCCTGGTTTAAGGAAATAACAACTTTAGCTAAAATATAAATCTTTGTATATTATTTCTGAACCACTTCATTCGAGTAGCACATAGTGACATCTTCAATCTTTAACCTGTAAAAATGGTTATTTATAAGGTTGAGCTCGATAACCCAGCAAAATCTAACAGTTTTCATGCATCACGTAGAATATAATAACATGCATCAACATATATCTCATAAACACTGTACAAACATAACAAACATGTTACAGTTCATATAACAAATATAAAGATTGAGTTCCCTACTCAATTAGCATGCTATATTCAATCAACGTAGTCATAAGTTGACTTTAACATTTCATACATTCAACATATATATAACACATCATGCTCTTTGCAATAAAGGTTTAAAACAGATAATCACCTAGTTCATATAGCAAATAGGAACTGAAAGACTTGCCTGGCTCATAGATTACCAATTACCGAAAACAGCTTAAATGCTTTGCGTACATCTTACAACAGTTCAAAGGTTCATATTCACATGCATTAGTTACACATAATGAAGCCACAATAGCTCTTAGTATTAATCTTTTAATAACTTGCGTCTCTTTGCAACTTAACACATATCTTCAGGTGTTTACTCCTCTTCGTATGACACTTATCATTACATAATTCCATCTTGTGTTTCTTTATTCTTCTTTCAAAACCGACACTTAACATTCATTAAAGTCGTCATAGATTCCATTACCACATATTAGATGTATTACACTTGCTAAAAACTACTAGGTTATATAACCTCTCTCGTTACGCTTCCCTTACAATTGACAGTTAAGTCTTCTAACGCGTATTTACATCCTTTTAAACATATATTAGATTGACTAATCAAGTTAACATTCAAATCGTTCTTTTAACTTATATCTCACTATAAACCAACATAAACCTTATCATTTATTTCTTACTTTTGAAAACATCATATTTAGTTCCATTGCACAACTTAATTAAGCAATCACTTAAAATCTTTACACTTTGCATTACAACAGCTTACAATCTATTATTGTAGTTTCTATTATGTTTTAACATCATTAACATGCTTGTTGAACTAAATTAAGACCATTAGTCATGTCCTACAAATAAGCAGACTTCTTTGTCTCAGCTGTGGTATGGCAGCATTTGTGCCATACATAAGTTCGGGGCATAAGTAGTGACTTCATCGTTTTAGCCTTGGTTTGGTAGCAATTACTATTTGGTGCTCGATCTAAAAAAAACAAAGCCAGTAGCATGTGACGAAGCATGCAGAATCGCTTTGCACCATTCTACCACCCAACTCACTCCAATTCTCACGAATTTAACACTTTAAAACCACTTGAAGACAACACATAACAGATTATAAACCCTTTTACAACACAATTACCAACTATTCTAGGAAATCATCCATCCAATTTCTTCCCTTTTCCCCAAAACTTAAGAATACCAACCATAATTTTCATAGATTCTCTTACTACAATCATGTATAAATATCAACCATATATAATGATTATCAGTTCATAATCCATAAATACAAATATATATATATATATATATATATATATATATATCAATCCAACATGAATTAGCAATAAAATTTCAAAAACAAGGGTTTACACTAGAATAAATTATACCTTGTTCCTTTGATTATTTGCTAGCAACAAGATGATGACGATTAGGTTTAGAAATTTCCCTCCTTTCCCTTGAAAATCATAGAGAACTATCTCTTGCTTCCAAGCTCTCTTTTCTAAACTCCGCTCTAAGGCTATAGAAGAATACATGAAATAAAAATAAGCAAGCTGATAATCGTGAATATCAGTTAGCAAAACCAATAGGCGTAAGTTACAGTAAGCCAAAGGCCTTGTTTGGCTACCACCTATCCCCCAAACTAGACTATTTTATTAATCTTTATATTATATAGTTTCATGTCACACCATTAAATTAATTTAATTAACTCATACTTATAATTATAATAATTATAATAATTATAATTCCCATTGTAATATACTTAATAAATCTTTACATATCTAATTTAATTAATAAATTAGATCAAAACAAAATTTTATTTAATTTAATTATTTTCTTAAATATTAAGCAATTGATTTAATTTAATTATTTCCTTAAATTAAATCCTTCAAATAAAATTAACATTATTCAATTTAATTTATATTAATCAATTTAGTTACTAAATTAATTCACCACAATTTTATCAACCATATATTTATCTCAATAAATAAATTAATTAAAATACTTATTTAATTCAATAAATATTTAAAATTAATTATAAAATTCATTTAATTTCTTCAATAGTAAACTTAACTATTAAACCTCACTTTCTCAATATATGAATATATATTTCTTCACCCTAGATCATATATTTCAACATATATAGCACATTATATATACATACTCAAACTCAAAACATCTTATAATAAGAATTTTAATTATTAAATTCTTATTTTAATAATTTATAAAAATTCTAAGTTGTCACATATATAATCATATTTTTATGGAAAATAATTAATAAAAACATTTCTACTATAAAATTAATTATTATAAGAATATACTTTATACTAATCAATAATTCTAAAATAAAATTATTTGTAATTATTCATGTAATAAATATATTTTTATTTATCACATAAATTTTTACGCTTTATCTTTTATAAATCCTCATCTCTAAAATAAAAAAAAATTATACGCAAAATTTCTAATTTATTTATATAGAAAATATCAGGTTGTTACATTCCACATGGAGTTGGTGGAGTTGGTGGCCAACTCAATTGGCAAGATATACAAGCAACATACTAAATAATGCACAAAGGGTAAAATAGTCATTTCAATTTTAATTTTAATGGCATACATGTCTTTTGCCCTAACCCTTAAGGTTTAGGGTTTGAACCCTTATGTTTTAAAAAATAAATTTTAGAATTTCCAAATTAGGTTTTAAAAATCTAAAATTAATATTTCTAAATTATAATTAGAATTTTCTAATTATAATAAAATTTCTTAATCATAATTTAAATCTTGCTAATTAGGATTAATATTTCCTAATTAAAATTGCTAATTTAGCAATTAGGGACAAAATTGTACATCAGGGTTTATAACCCACGAATTAGGGTTTTAAATAGAAAAATAATTTTTCTAATTTAGAAATTAGGTTTCCTAATTAGATTAGGGTTTCCTAATTACTAATAAATTGAAAATTAGGATTAAGGTTTCCTAATTAACATTACAATTATTAAATTAACAATTAGGTTTTCCCTAATTATAAATTAGGGTTTCCCTAATTATAAATTAGGGTTTCTAATAATTAGGTTTTCTAATTACTAGGGTTTCCAGTAAATCTTTAGGGTTTTCCCTAATTAGGTTATATTTAATAACGTTAAACCTTATACTAACATCTGCATTCCCAAACTAGGGTTTCAACTTCCGAATTAGGGTTTCGGATTCTCGGAACTGAAATTAGAGCTTCTAGAACCGGTTTTAGGGTTTTTTAAAATTCATAAGAATTTTCTAAGCAAACGTTGACGTTCTTAATATATACCTAGGGTTTGTCACATATATCTCTTATTTGGTCAACCCTTGACCCTTAACCACATTGTACACATATACAACCATATACACAGAACGTACACTCTTATACCATTAATCCTGAATAATTCAGCTAAATCATTCACAGCATTTTGAAATCGTCAAAATTCCTTCCCAAAAATATCAAACGCATACACTTATTTTCTGTCTAGGTTCTAATATTGAACCTTAAATCAATCAATTATGATTTTAAAATTTTTCTAAATTCTCGGGTTGTCATAGACAACATATTTTCCTTTTGTGATGCTATTCTATATATACTAGTATAGTTAAACTAGTTATGATGTGGGTTTATTATACATATATGTATTTATTTAGTTGGTGGCTAATACATGGTTTAATGTGGGTAGGAAAACCAAGATCTAAAGTGGTGGCGCATGCCAAAGATATACACTATAAACTCGTCTTGCGCAGTCACAGGTTCAAAATCCAGATTTCCTATCTCGCACCGCACCGCCAAGGTACAAAGAGGTCCTCGCGCCGCAATGACGCCAACGAGTCCAACGTTCTGCTAACTCATGCCGCGGCGCCATGCAAAGAAGGCCAGGCCGCGCCGTAGCACCGGCAGCGAGTTTTAGTTTTTAAAAACTGAATTCTCTCGACAAATTAGGCAGCACAAACGTGCCCAAGCAATCCCAAACCTCATCGCTTCACATATAATATCCCTAGTCTTCCATCAACATTCTACCCATAAAACCACAATTGAGACAACCTTCCCACAAGATCCCAAGCCAGTGCAAGCAGCAAGAGGAGATCAAAGTCAATCTAGGGTTTCCCACTTAAGGTATTTGGGGATTTTAGTCATTCATTTACAGCTTTGTTTGATTTTGATATTTGGGTTAGTTTTTCTTTGTTAATTGGGGTGATTTCCACTGACGAAAATCTGGATAAAGCATTCATAAGAAAGGGCTATATAGTTTGGTTTCAAGAGCGCGCACAAGGTGTTTGACAAATTGCCTGAGAGAGAATTTAACTACTTGGGGCTATTTGACATTAAAATTTCATTGGGGATTACTCTAGCCTATGTTTGGGGGATTTTGGAATTAAACCTTCTGTTTTTGCCGAACCAACTGAAATTTTGACATGGCATCAAAAAGACAACGCCTTATTGGCGGCGGGTCCTCGTCCGCAGCACCAACGACTTGGAACAACACCAAGTTCATTAACGAAGAGGCCTGGAAACGATACAAAAGCTCTTTTGCAGCACGAAATTTGATTCCTGAGCGGGGTTTAAGGCCGGACAAAAAGGATGGTGAATTATGGCCATGATTGTGGTACGTCAGTGGATCCACTTTACTAAACCTCCTAAGTCGGCCATTGTATCTATGGCCAGAGAGTTCTATGCTAATGCCAGTGCTGAGGGTCCTGATGTTGTCCAAGTCTCGGGGCGGTCAGTGGCTTTTGGAAGCCAAGTTATCAACGCACTATTCGCGATGCCTAGTTTTGAGGGCAAGGACTATATGTAGCCGAAACTACATAGCTATGACCTCGAGGATATTATTAGGAGGCTCTGCGAGCCCGAGACTACATGGAAGAAAAATGACTTCACGGGTGAGAGGACTAGTTTCCCGCATGTTGCGCTCAGTCGCTATGGGAAGGCTTGGTTCAGCTTCATTTGTGCTAATATGATTCCGACCCGTCACATAAGCGACGTGTGTAAGACCCCAACTTTTTAAATAAAGATTATGTGACACCCCCAAATCCAGGTACTTTATTTCCACAAGATTCGGTGTTCACTTAATCAAAACATTCATTTCCAACTACCCAATTATAATAAAATTGAATAATCACAACCTGCCCATACAGGATTAAACTTTAATAAAAATCTCCCAGGTTATCTAACCTTTAATTACAAACATTCAAATGCGGAAAATAAAATAAACTCCATTACAATCTTTAAAACACAGTCTGAAACTAAAATATCAAAACTATTACAAGTCTTCAGTATTTATTCATCTTTCCTCTTCCCTTACTGGTGCTAGGTATGTCACCAGTTTCAACTTTAGCTGTAAGAAATTTTACAGGCAAGAGTGAGCAAACAAGGCCCACTTGAAATAACAATAAATAAATCTTTAAAGTTTTACATCAATTGCCAACATTAGGCTCAATAGAACTGAACAATATATTCTACTAACTTTCTAAAAATTATAACATTCACTAAAGGTCTAATGACCACAAATCATGTCCACAGTTATAAGTAATCTTTCAACTTTAACTTTAACAGTCATAAGACTATAAGGACGCCACGTATTTAGGGGGATCAACCCTTCGTACAATGTATTGTGCACAACCATTTCAATGATAAGCGTAAACCTCTATTAAAAGAGTTGTTCATCTCAGTATTTAGAATACAAGTCTGCACCAAAGTAAGTTTGGTTTGGATACATTACAGGGTAATTTAGGATTCAACGGTAATCAACTAATGATTAGTTGATACAAAAGAAATAATTGTATGCTATGGAATAATCATAACTGAATTGATATTTGTAAATTAACATCATGCTTTAGGAATAATCTAATAGCATAAGAATGGAATAATCATAACATTCAAGGTTATTGAAGATTGGGTACGAAACATGCATCATGAATAGTAAATTGAACGATAGAGTTGTTCAATACTAGAATATTAAAATAGAACAACTCGCATGCTAAATCACAAGTTACATATTAAAGAACTTGCTCAATAATAAAATATAAGATTTGGAATACTTGTATTCTCATGAACCAATAGATACAAGAGCTTTATCAATAATAAACAATCTAACTCTACGAAATTGTAAAGTTAGCAACTTGTATAATTGAAATGGAATTAAAAGCAATAGTGTGCTCAACAAAATTAAACTTGTACAACAAAGTTTTTAGAGTTAGAAAACTTTCCTTTAGCACAAGATATACCTTACAACTTGAATCAATACCCTATACATATGTCATCATGACATAATTAGTCATTACCAACATTTATATCTATATAAACAAAATATATACATCATGTAGGTTAAATTACTAATTCACATAATCAAACTACGTTAAAACTAATTAACTCTTGATAACATGCTCATTCATAGTTTAATACAACTGCAATCATCATTTAACATTCATATTATTAACACATAACATTTATTTTCAAGTTTTGTATACATAAACAAAACTGTCAGAACATTCTGTTAACTCAAGATCATATGGCGCCACGCTTTACTATCGTGTAGTGTGCACATGACAGGTGATGATATTTGCGGTAGCGATAATTATACACTCACCGTCTTTGTCATGGTGAGGATTCTTGCTACGCCACTATCGATTATAGGTTAAAGCGCGTACTGCTGCTAAACTGAAACTCGATTAATCGACAGCCGACAAGAATGAAGACAAGAAAAAGCCAACTTGGCCTAAAAGCTCAAATCTAATAGACTGATTATCATGTAATTTACATATAAACTTCATATAAACATATTGTGAAGACTTCTAACATGTTTCTACTCATAAAATAACTTAAACATCAAATATACAACACCTAATTTTAATGTTTTTGACAAAAACTCCATTTTTGATATTTTCAATGAAAATCAACACTGTGCTTTTTTTTTTCAACCAAAACAATAAATTCAAAACATCATGATTATGATTTTACATACTCTATCAATTCCAACAATCAATTTTTCAATTTAACAGCTAATTAAACCTTAACTTTCTACTTTAAATTAAGCCATACTCATATATTTTTTATATGAACACTCTGTAATATATTTTCTTCACATAATACATACATACATGAATTAATTTCTCTATAATCATGCATAAACTCATGAAATAACCATATAATCAATAATCATACAAAACTATATACATTTTAATTAAGAAGATGATGGCTACTTTTGATTATCAATTTCTTTTCTCCAATTCCTTTCTCAAACCTTCAAGGATTTCTCTCCCTTTTCTCTTTTCTTCTTCTTCTTCTTCTTCTCTTTTTTCTTCCACTGAGTCTTTCTCTAGTTTACATATAATAATATAACATATATAGATATAATGTATATATTAAATATATAATATAACTCTAACTTAACTGACATTAGTTATAAACTTTTGAAAATCAAAAGCCATAAGGCTTGTTTGGTTAAGCTAATAAAAATAACTCATTAACCCTTACACCTTATTTGGCAAATCTAACTAAAACAAATGGATTAATCCTTATACCTTGTTTGATAAAACACTATTAGGTTAAAGACTTATTATGCAATAAGACATGTTTGGCAAAAACTAAATTAAAGTCCTTTAATTTATTTTAATAACTCATTTATAGCAAGATTATTAGTCACACGTTTATTTAATTAATAAATCAATTAAAATATTAATCTATTAAGTTACTTTAGCACATAATTTAATATCACATAACTATAATTTCTTTTATAATTATAATTTTATTTAACCAACTAATATTTTAAATTACAATTTCCCATTTAAAATATTATAATTTATTTAAATCACTATAAGCTCTCTAGCTTACTTATTAAATTAAATTGGTATATAATCTCATAACAATTAATTTTCTTAGTTCCTTAATTATTTATTCAACAAATAACTAACTAAATCACATCAACTCAAATTGAACAATTATTTATTCAACAAATAAACATATCCATTAAATACTTATATAAATCAATAAATATTTAATATTACACTTTAAAATTCTGGAATGTTACATCATTTCTTCCTTACAAGGATTCTGTCCTCAGAATCACAACTCAAATAAATCATTCATTACATTCTTCCCTACTTACAAAGATTTTGTTCCAAGAATCGAAGACACAGATTAAACAAATAACTCAGGGTATTCTTTCAACATTTTCTCTTCGAGTTCCCACGTAGCTTCTTCAGTGTTGTGGTTCCTCCATATCACCTTCACAGAAGGTATCACTTTATTCCTGAGCACTTGTTCTTTCATGTCGACTATCTGGATAAGAACCTCTTCATAAGACAAATCTTTCTCAAACTGCAACGGTTCATACTCGATCACATGTTTGTAGTCGGGTTTATATGGTCGTAACACCGAAATGTGAAAAACATTATGAATGTTTTCCAACTCTGGAGGTAGAGCTACCTCGTAAGCCACTTCTCCCACTCTTCGCAGCACTTCAAAGGGTCTAACAAACCCCGGGCTTAGCTTTCCCTTTTTACCGAAACGAATTTTCCCTTTCCAGGGAGAAACTTTTAGGAATATAAAAGTTCCTACGTCGAATAAACGATCTTGTCTGTGTTGATTAGCATACTTTTTCTGTCTGTCTTGAGCTGCTACTAATCTTGTCCTGATGAGTTTAACAACGTTAGCAGTTTGTTGTACCAGTTCTGGTCCTAACAGTTGACATTCACCGACTTCATCCCAAAGATGGTGGAGTTTCACTTTTTCTTTGCATAATGCCTCATAAGGTGGCATGCCGATGCTCGCGTGATAACTGTTGTTGTAAGCAAATTCCACCAACGGTAATTGTTCTTCCCAGCTTCCTTTAAAGTCCATGACACATGCTCTCAGCATATCTTCCAATGTCTGAATTGTTCGTTCGCTTTGTCCATCTGTTTGTGGATGATAAGCCATACTCATTCGCAACTGTGTCCCCATGTATTCTTGTAGTTTCTTCCAGAAATTTGATGTGAATCGCGGATCTCTATCAGACACAATTGATACTGGCACTCCGTGCCTTGAAACGATCTCCTTAATGTACAATCTTGCCAACTGATCAAGATTGAATCTAATCTTTATTGGTAACAAGTGCGCTGATTTAGTCAGTCTGTCCACTATCACCCAAATCGTATCGCATCCTCTCTGAGTAGTTGGAAGACCCACCACAAAGTCCATCGTGATGTGTTCCCACTTCTATTTCGGTATTTCCAACGGTTGGAGTAATCCGCTGGGTCTTTGATGTTCGTCTTTTACTCTTTGACATGTCAAGCATTTCGTTACGCATTCAGCAACATCCCTTTTCATATTTGGCCACCAAAAATATCGGTGAAAATCTTGATACATTTTCGTGCTTCCTGGATGAATTGAATATTTTGAGCTATGAGCTTCGGTCAAAATTTCTTCTTTCAATTCTAGCAGATCGCTGAACCCAAATTCTTCCTCGAGTAGTAGTAATCCTTCTCAGATCGACCTTGTATTTTACATCACCGC
Source organism: Panax quinquefolius (assembly GCA_020205615.1). Classification (NCBI taxonomy): domain Eukaryota; kingdom Viridiplantae; phylum Streptophyta; class Magnoliopsida; order Apiales; family Araliaceae; genus Panax; species Panax quinquefolius. The sequence goes on from CM035169.1 coordinate 103,090,070, forward strand.
CTTCAACCAGATTCTCTTTGATTTTCCCACACTCTTCATCTTGTAGTTGAGCATTCTTCACTTTATCCACTAAAGTTGGACCAGCTTCTATCTGGAATAGTTGTTCGTCAGATTCTTTTGGAAATTTGATTTCCAACTCCGATTTTGTCTTTCTTTGAAATGAGCTCATCCTCGAGTTGTTATCAAGATCGACTTTCTCTCGACCTTTCCTGCTTAAAGCATCTGCAACCACATTCATTTTTCCTGGATGATAAAAGATCTCACAATCGTAATCTTTTATCAGTTCCATCCACCTTCTTTGACACATGTTCAAATCCTTCTGAGTGAAAATATACTTTAGACTTTTGTGGTCTGTGTAGATCTCACATTTCTCTCCATAAAGATAGTGTCTCCATATCTTCAGAGCAAATACAACTGCAGCCAATTCCAAATCATGAGTCGGATACCCTTTATCATAATCCTTCAGTTGTCCTGATGCATAGGCAATAACTTTGCCGTTCTGCATAAGAACACAACCCAACCCTTTGTGTGAGGCATCACTATACACCACAAAATTTCTTGTATTATCTGGTAATGTTAACACAGGTGCCCTACTTAACTTCTTCTTCAAATCTTGGAAACTCTCTTCACATTTCTCCGTCCAAATGAATTTTACAGGTTTCCTTGTCAAATTTATTAGCAGAGTAGCTATCTTAGAAAAATCTTGGATGAATCTTCTATAATAACCAGCTAGTCCCAAGAAACTCCTCACTTCTGATGGTATTCTTGGTTGTTCCCAATTGATCACAGCTTCCACTTTTGATGGATCTAGTGAAATCCTATCTTTGTCAATAACATGACCCAAAAATTGTACACGGTCGAGTCAAAATTCGCACTTAGAGAATTTCGCGTACAGTTTTTCCTTCCTTAGTGTTTCCAATGTCAAAAGTAAATGTTCCACGTGTTCTTCTTGAGTTTTAAAATACACCAGAATGTCATCAATAAATACCACTACAAACTTGTCTAAGAATGGTTTTAACACTCTGTTCATCAAATCCATGAACGCAGCAGGGGCATTTGTTAAACCAAAAGACATCACCAGAAACTTGTAATGTCCGTACCGAGTTCTGAATTCCGTTCTAGGTATATCCTCCTTTCTTACCTTCAATTGGTGATACCCACTTCTCAAATCAATTTTTGAGAAATATTTAGCACCCTTCAGCTGATCAAACAAGTCATCTATTCTAGGCAACGGATACCTATTCTTAATAGTGACTTTATTTAACTCTCTATAATCAATGCAAAGACGCATTGTTCCATCCTTCTTCTTAATGAATAAAACTGGCGCTCCCCACGGTGATACACTTGGTTGAATATATTTCTTGTCCAGCAACTCTTGCAACTGTACCATCAGTTCCTTCATTTCTACCGGAGCCATTCTGTACGAAGCCTTCGATATCGGTGTTCTTCCCGGCGCTAAGTCGATCACGAACTCAATTTCTCTGTCAGGCAGAAGTCCTAGAAAATCTTTCGGAAACACGTCTTCGAATTCTCTCACTACCGGTATTTCTTCTAGTTTCACACCCTTCTTCTGAGTATCGACTATGTAAGCTAAATAGCCAACACAACCTTGACTAAAAATTTTTGGTCTCGTGATAGTCGCCGACATTTCATTTGTCTAGGCGACTTGCTACCATAAAATACTACCTTTGATGGAGTCATAAGGTTTACACACTTCTTGTGACAATTGATTACTACTGCTCCATATTTGAACAGCCAATCCATCCCCAAAATTACATCAAATTCCCCAAGTCTAATCGGAATCAAATCTACCAACAAAATATTCTCCTTAATGTTCAGCCTACAGTTCTTGTATACGAATCTAACAGGGATTACTTCTTTATTCATAATTTCTATGTTCAAAGGAAAACTCAGTTCTTCTCTAGGCAATTCTAACCTCTTAGCAAATTCATTAGATATAAACGAACAAGTAGCACCTGAATCGAATAATACATAAGCATTTATATTATTGATTGGGATAATACCTGACACTACATCTTTTGATTGCACAACATCTTGCACAGTCATGTTAAAGGTTCTGGCTGTGGATTTGTTTGATCTTTGTCAGCAGTCCGTGAATGGCCCATGTACCTCCATTGTTACCTCCATTGCTTCTGGTTGTCACTCCTTCCCTCTTCTTAGGGCATTCACGAGCAAAGTGATCCTTGGATCGTCACGTTAAGCATACATTCTTCTTCGGTTGAGTGCAATTTGGGGCGATGTGACCCTCCTGGCCATAATTATAGAATACTCGCTTCCCCATCAAGCACGCACCCTTATGGAATTTCCCGCATGTCGCACATGATTCAAACTTTTTGTTTTGTTGGTTACCCTGCTGGTGTCCAGCACCCATGCTCCCATTCCACTTCCTCTTCAAGTTGTTGTTGTTGTTGTTGTTGTTGTTGTTGTTATTACTGTTTCCACTGCTACCACCTCCATTCTTAGTCTCATTCTCATTCCTCTTCTTCTTTTGTTCCTGGTTGAACTTTGTCAACGCTTAGCCTCCACACCTTCGCCGAGTAATCGCTTTCTCCATCACCGCATTGCAAATGTCTTCAACTGGAGCAGGATACCCTCATCGCATGATACCTGGGGCTTTCATTCCTGTTCAAATCTCTTCGCTTTTACGTCGTATGTCTTTAATTCGATATGGCATGAAACCTCGCCAATTCGTTGAATTTTGTGGCATACTCGGATACCGTCATCGTCCCTTGTTTTAGTTCTAGAAACTGTACTTCCAGCTGACTCTTAGAACTCTTTGGGAAATAAGTCTCGAAGAACAACTCCTTGAACCTAACCCAGGTCATCACTCCTGGCCCTTCTCGAGTTTTATTGGCCTACCACCAATAACTAGCTTCTTCTTTCAACATGAATGTTACGAAAGCAGTCTTCTGGTCCTCCCCTACCCTAGCGACATTGAATACTTTTTCTATCTCCATAATCCAGGTTTGTGCTTCGACTGGATTCATAGACCCACGGGATTCAGGTGGTCCGACCGCCTTGAAATCCTTAAACGTCGTACCATGGTTTTGTGGTTGATTCTGCAACGCTCCTGTTAGTAGTGTCACTAGTTGTTGAACGGGGTTACCGTCAACATTGTCATTATTGGTAGTTCTCTCATTATTTCTCTGTCGGGGTGGTTCACGTCTGGGAGGTATTTTCTGTTAAAATAAAACATCTATTAGACTATTACTCAACTTCTTTAAGTATTTTTTAATTAACTTGCCTCCATAAAAGAAATAACCACATAACACATACCACTTTGAATATAATAACAACTTTTATTTATTCAAAACCTTTTTGGAAAACATAAAACAATAGCATCACTGCTATCTACATTACTTTCCTGAACTACAAAAGTTACAGGACAACATCATCATTATCATATCCCATGGTTACTTAACACTAGGGATTTACACATTATTTAATACTTATTACGTGCATTACAGGCATATTTCTATTAAGATACTTCTTAGCCCTATCACGTTCTTCCTCCATGACTCAAAACATTGTCCTGCGATCTAATACATATGATGGCAGCGTCTCAAACTGAATCGGATATCCCATGACCCGATCTTGAGCTTGATTAATTGCGGTGTCAAATACTTTATCCATCTCTTCCATCTTCATCCTTTTCGCCTGTGAGTTCCTTTATCGCTCTTCCGATTCGTTGATAAGCTTCCTCAGATGCATCTTCAGCTCTTGCCCTCTTAGCAGCTTCTTCTCTCAACTTGTTCTTCAGTTCAGCAACCATCTCGATCAATTGTTCTTTCTTTCCCTTAGTCTGTATTAGTTTCTCCTCGGCGTTTGTCAGTCGTTCCTCACGATCCTGGATCTCGCCGTCTTATTGTGTCATTACAGTTTGTTGTTCAGCTACTATCTCCTGCAACTCCTCAACTATATCCTGAAGTTCCACGTTACGGTCATGCACCTCATCGTATATACGGCTAGCTATCGAGTTAAGTGGAATCCTTTCCTCCTCGTCCTCATCATCCTCATCCTCCTGTGGTAACTCAATGGGATCCTCCTCATCTGTTTCCACGTCATCATCCTCATCTTCAACTACTGTGACCAACGGGGCTGACTCCCGTGGTAGTAGTTGTTCCCAAACTACCTGAATGTCGCAAGGCTCCTCCTCTATAGGCATTGGAGATCCCTCCTCCCTAGCCTGACTGGATTCTCCGACATTAGTCATCCTGACAACAAAGTTTTAAAGTTTTAATTATTAATCATTACTACTCGACACTCACGAGTACATAAGCTATAAACATATAAGCACATAAGTGTTTTATTACTTCTTTCTTAAAACTCGATAAGAGTTATCTCCACTATCTTATCAAAGGTTACTTCCTAAGACTTTCCCCCCACCTAAGGTTCATAACCTAAAGCTTTGATACCAACCTGTGACACCCCCAAATTCAGGTACTTTATTTCCAAAGAATTCGGTGTTCACTTAATCAAAACATTCATTTCCAACTACCCAATTATAATAAAATTGAATAATCACAACCTGCCCATACAGGATTAAACTTAAATAAAAATCTCCCAGGTTATCTAACCTTTAATTACAAACATTCAAATGCAGAAAATAAAATAAACTACATTACAATCTTTAAATCACAGTCTGAAAGTAAACTATCAAAACTATTACAAGACTTCAATATTTATTCATCTTTCCTTTTCCCTTACTGGTGCTAGGTACGTCACCAGTTTCAACTTTAGCTGTAAGAAATTTTACAGGCAAGTGTGAGCAAACAAGGCCCACTTGAAATAACAATAAATAAATCTTTAAACTTTTACATCAATTGCCAACATTAGGCTCAATAGAACTGAACAATATATTCTATTAACTTTTTAAAAATTATAACATTCACTGAGGGTTTAATGACCACGAATCATGTCCACAGTTATAAGTAATCTTTCAACTTTAACTTTAACAGTCATAAGACTATAAGGACTCCACGTAGTTAGGGGGATCAACCCTTCGTACAATGTATTGTGCACAACCATTTCAACGCTAAGTGTAAACCTGTATTAAAAGAGTTGTTCGTCTCAGTATTTAGAATACAAGTCCGCACCAAAGTAAGTTTGGTTTGGATACATTCTGAGTGGTAATTTAGATTCAACTGATGAATCAACTAAGGATTAGTTGATTACAAAAAAAATAATTGTATGCTATGGAATAATCATAACTGAATTGATATTTGTAAATTAACATCATGCTTTAGGAATAATCTAATAGCATAAGAATGGAATAATCATAACATTCAAGGTTATTGAAGATTGGGTACTAAACATGCATCATGAATAGTAAATTGAACGATAGAGTTGTTCAATACTAGAATATTAAAATAGAACAACTCGCATGCTAAATCACAAGTTACGTATTAAAGAACTTGCTCAATAATAAAATATAAGATTTGGAATACTTGTATTCTCATGAACCAATAGACAATGAAAAACAGGATAAAGTGTAAAGTTAGCAACTTGTATAATTGAAATGGAATTAAAAGCAATAGTGTGCTCAACAAAATTAAACTTGTACAACAAAGTTTTTAGAGTTAGAAAACTTGCCTTTATCACATGATAAACCTTACAATTTGAATCAATACCCTATACATATGTCATCATGACATAATTAGTCATTACCAACATTTTATATCTATATAAACAAAATATATACATCATGTAGGTTAAATTACTAATTCACATAATCAAACTATGTTAATACTAATTAACTCTTGATAACATGCTCATTCATAGTTTAATACTACTAAAATCATCATTTAACATTCATATTATTAACACATAACATTTATTTTCAAGTTTTGTATACATAAACAAAACTGTCAGAACATTATGTTAACTTTCGGCGCATTGCGCCCACATTTTACATTTGTGGGTTGCTTATTGTTGGCGTGATGATATGTCATATTATCACTATCGCATCTTATTAGGCCAAGTAGTGCCAAAATTCAAAAGAAAATTCGATGTCATTGACTTGAAGAACGAGACAAGAAAAAGCCATTTTGGCCTAAAAGCTCGAATCTAATAGACTGATTATCATGTAATTTACATATAAACTTCATATAAACATATTGTGAAGACTTCTAACATGTTTCTACTCATAAAATAACTTAAACATCAAATATACAACACCCAATTTCAATGTTTTTGGCAAAAACCCCATTTTTGATATTTTCAATGAAAATCAACACTGTGCTTTTATTTTTGAACCAAAAAAGTAAATTCAAAACATCATGATTATGATTTTACATACTCTATCAATTCCAACAATCAATTTTTCAATTTAACAACAACTCCATTTTTGATCTTTTCAATGAAAATCAACACTGTGCTTTTGTTTTTGAACCAAAAAAGTAAATTCAAAACATCATGATTATGATTTTACATACTCTATCAATTCCAACAATCAATTTTTCAATTTAACAACTAATTAAACCTTAACTTTCTATTTTAAATTAAGCCATACTCATATATTTTTCATATGAACACTCTGTAATATATTTTCTTCACATAATACATACATACATGAATTAATTTCTCTATAATCATGTATAAACTCATGAAGTAACCATATAATCAATAATCATACAAAACTATATACATAACAACAATTTATCTTTTATAAAATTTTCACAGAGAACTTTTTGGAAGAAGAAGAAAACTAGATTTTTTAAAGAAAAAGGTTAAGCTCCTACCTTTGATTAAGAAGATGATGGCTACTTTTGATTATCAATTTCTTTTCTCCAATTCCTTTCTCAAACCTTCAAGGATTTCTCTCAAGTTTTCTCTCTTTTTTCTCTTTTCTTCTTCTTTTTCTCTTTTTTCTTTCACTGAGTCTTTCTCTAGTTTACGTATAATAATATAACGTATATAGATATAATGTATATTTTAAATATATAATATAACTCTAACTTAACTGACATCAGTTATAAACTTTTGAAAATCAAAAGCCATAAGGCTTGTTTGGTTAAGCTAATAAAAATAACTCATTAACCCTTACACCTTGTTTGGCAAATCTAACTAAAACAAATGGATTAATCCTTATACCTTGTTTGATAAAACACTATTAGGTTAAAGACTTATTGTGCAATAAGACATGTTTGGCAAAAACTAAATTAAAGTCCTTTAATTTATTTTAATAACTCCTTTATAGCAATGTTATTAGTCACACTTATATTTAATTAATAAATCAATTAAAATATTAATCTATTAAATTTCTTTAGCACATAATTTAATATCACATAACTATAATTTCTTTTATAATTATAATTTTATTTAACCAACTAATATTTTAAATTACAATTTCCCATTTAAAATAATATAATTTATTTAAATCACTATAAGCTCTCTAACTTACTTTTTAAATTAAATTGGTATATAATCTCATAACAATTAATTTTCTTAGTCCTTAATTATTTATTCAACAAATAACTAACTAAATCACATCAACTCAAATTGAACAATTATTTATTCAACAAATAAACATATCCATTAAATACTTATATAAATCAATAAATATTTAATATTACACTTCATAATTCTCGAATTTTCTGATTAAATTTTCTCGAAATATATTTTTGAATATTATGGTGTGGATTTGATATAATGTTATAGTTGTGGGTAATATTTACAAATTTTAAAAGTAGCACGAAGTTGTTATATAATATTGATTGGTGGGGATATTCATTTTAACAGGGAATATTAAATACAACGGCACAATCATTGGTGGACCCCCATTAACGGAATTATTATCGGATTGAGAAAGCGACAAAAATACTTAATGAAAATAACGGCGGAAGTTTTACTGTTAACTATTGAACTACCCGGTAGTAAAAGTACGATATACGCTGCGGTCGTTGCGTAGTAGCACACGATGTATTGGTTATTGATGCTTACGTGAGAAGTCACTCGGTTATACTCAATTATTGCTACGATAATTCTTTGCATCATATCTCTCATATTATTGATTCGATTATTGTCGTAGTATCATACGCATAATATGTTATTTTATTAAATCAATAATTGAGGCGACAAAGTTATTCATATTATTAAATTGCAATATTTACAATGTCTAGAAGTTCTATATCAAGGAGAGGTTTGGTCACCTAATGCGGCGCATTGATAGGAGAAATCCTTATTGGAAAGCCCCTCTTTCACAGGAGCGACACTGGTTGATAAATATTGTGAGTTATAATATTAATGATGAATGTTATTAAAATTAAAGTTGTGTTCAGAGTTAAATTTGGAGACGCGGATGTGATATTTGAGTCCGGAACGATGAAATTAGTAAAAATAGTCTATAAACAAAAAATTTCCGGAATTCACTATTTGGTCAAAAAGTCAATAGTTGACTTTTTTGGGAAAAGTCAAACTTCAAAATTTCAAAATTTATATTTTTGATGAAAATGGTTTCATTGTGTTGGAATTATTTATGTTAGTGAAAATCGACAATTATTTCGATAATAATTGATGTTTGGAGGTTATATTGACCAATTGGGTATTTAACCGGATAAATGAGCAATTGATTGCTATTATTTCACATGATTATAACTATTTGTTCACATGTATATACTATTGTTTCACATTCTTGTTACTATTAGGGAAGTTGGTGCAAGATTGATAATAGTTGCATGACTAAGTTAAAAATGGAGGTATAAATGGAGGTACTATATTGTAATTCGTATTTTCACATGTCTAGAACTATAGATTCACATAATTTACTATTGAATCACATTATTTACTATTAGGGGAGGTGGTGCAAGTTTGATAATACTTCCATGACTAAATAAAAAATAAAGAAAAAGTTGGAGGTATTGTACTGTAATTTTTTGAGTCCCAAAACGTGCAATTATCGAAACCGTATTTTTCTATAAATAGAAGCTCATTCTTCCTTCATTTCTCACCAATTCACAAAAGCTTTAGAGCGATTATTATAGAGAGAAATTATAGAAAGAAGAAGAGAAGTCTGCTACCTCACTATTTCAATTATCCGTTTTTTTTAAGGTAGGGAGTATTATTTCTTTCTTATCCATGAAGAGAACTTCTGTTATTCCATTCTTTATTATTCTCTTGGAATAACTTTGTATCGTGGGCTACCCTATACTTGGTGAAATTCTTACATTGTTCCATTCTTTATCATTACATTGGAATATCCTATCACATGCATGCGTTTTACTGTGAGGACTGATTCCGTCTTTATTATTACATTGGAATATCACATGCAATGCGTTTTCTTTGAACACGATTCCGTCTTTATTATTTTGTTGGAATATCACATCATGCATTTTACGCGGACTGATTAAAATCTTTATTATTTTTTAGAATATCCACATGCATGCGTTTTACACAGGACTGATTCCGTTATTTATTATTACTGTTGGAATAACTTTTGCCTGCAATGATCTATCGCATGCTGGTGATTTCTTTTGTTATTCCATTCTTTATTATACTTGAGTTGGTTAAAGTTTTGACTTCTATACTCCATGAAATTAGTGGAATATCCTTGATATTTGCGCTTCATCCGATATCTTTTCATTGAAATATTCTTACGAGCATTCTTGAATTTTACTCTACAAAGTAGTATCATGTTGACAATTTGGACGTTATTATTTTCTCGGATAAATTAATTCTTGAACTTGTTTTATTGAATTCTTATATCATTGTCATCATCCTCATGTTTATATTTTGTTGAAAGTCATCATGGCCTATAGTGCATAGATGGATTTGGTATGATTATGACGAAGGATTATTGGTGTAATCATGGATAGTAATGTTATAAATGATGTGGAAAAAAGTCCTCATTGGCCCACGATTGCATTGATGGACGAGTTGTTGGCATGATCATGACCATTATTGAATACACAAATATTCTTGGCCCGTAGTTCATGGATAATTGTGGTCGTGATACTAAAAAATATCCTTGGCCGTAGTGCAGGGGTGATTCGATGATATGGATTATTTATTAAGTTGAGTCGCAGCGATAAAAGTGATGAAAAACCTTCTAAATCATAAAAGATAGTAGATTTTATTCTCTACTTGACTCTTTTAATGGATTTCTTATTCCGCTGCAGTTAAACTTGATGGTTGTTATATTGTATCAGTTTAACACTGTTGAAGGCTAACGATAATATATTCTGCATTATCTTAGTCATAATATTTTCTACTGGGCTAATTGAGCTCACCCTTTTACTTTTATTGTTCTCTTCAGGAAATGAGAACGTAGCGAGGACTAGTCGGGAAAGCGGAGTGATGAGACGGATGATAGCATTAGTAGTACTCACTATTCAGTGAAATAGTGGAAAATAAATGTAATAATATTGAATTTGAGTTTGTATATTGTCTTGACGACAATATTTGTGTTAAAACTCACAGCTTATGTTTTGTCGTACTTTAAACGAAAATTGTATAATTAAGTTGTATTTGTATTCTGTACCATGTATTTGATGACTCAAGAATAGGTGATGTATACCTATTTTGGGGGCGTCACGATTAATATCAAAGCATAGGGATATGATCCTGGCTAAGATGTGAGACTAGAACTAGGAGGGGAGAGACGGGGAATTCCTTCGCTACTATGACCTACCTAAGTTTATTTGGTATTTAATTGGTCAGTCAGAGTGTAGGGATAATATGTTTCATATCAATTAACCCTTGTTTTGTGGCAGTATTTGAAAATGGCATCCGAGAATGTTGAGAACATCAATGGAGCACAGGAGACCGTTGAGTCTCCACAGATCAATAACCAGGACAATGTGCATCAGGAAGGCGACAATCCTCATGCATACAACAACACTGACCAAATGATGAACGATGGAATGTTCCCAGGCTTCGTACAATTCATGCAACATCAGGCGAGAGCGGATCCTGTCCAAAATGCAGGTGGAAACACTAGCAACTCTCGGATGGTCACCGCCAAACAGTTCAAGGAGCTGGGACCACCGGAGTTTATTAGAGAGCCAAAACCACTTAAGGCGGAAGCGTGGATAAAGTAGATAACCAAGATATTTGATGTCTTGGGATGCTCCGAGGAATAAAAGGTTCCCTTCGCCACCTTTATGTTGCGTGAAGAGGCATATTATTGGTGGGAATCTGTAAAACGTACCCAGCCTGATGCACTCAAGATGTCTTGGGAGAAGTTCTAAGAGCTGTTCAACGACAAGTACTTTCCCGAAAGTATTCGCCACATGAAGGAGGTGAAGTTTATCAAGTTGGAACAAAAACATATGACCGTGTCGCAATACGAGGCTAAATTTGCAGAGTTATCCCGGTTTGCATCCCATTTGGTTGATAATGAGGAGCGAATTACCCGAATGTTTTTAAGAGGTTTGAAACCGGAGATACGATAATATCTTATTTCTTATAAACTGTGTTTGTATTCAGATGTTGTAAATAAGGCTCGATTATTTGGCGCGATAACGAAGTTAATAACCAAGAGAAAAAAAGCGGCGAGGATGAAAATAATGATGGTAATGATCATGAAAGCGGTGACAACAAGCGTGGAAGGAATCAACATGCGAAATGGTAACCGCCGGTGGTAATCATAGCCAAGATAATAAAATGGACATTTTAAGAAAAGGAGATTCAACAATGATGGAAAGGCGTCAACACGATGCCGTTGTTAAGGAAGGAGAGCGACCACCTATCATATGCTTCAAATGCGGAGGGAGGGACACATCGGTCAAGCTGCGCGATGCCAGTCAAAGCATGTTATAATTGTGGAAGAGAAGGTCACTTAGCTCGATTTTGTCGTTCACCAAGACAAATTCAAGCTAGGATGGAGGCACCAAAGTCGTCCCGAGAAAAGTCAAAGTCGGTAGTGCAAGGAGGCGTTTGTTGTGACTCCCGGAAAGAAAGGAACGAACGACGAGGTTATCACGGGTAAGCTTATCATATACTCTAGTGAAGTCTATACCTTATTTGGTACCGGTTCTACCAATTCTTTTATTTCTTCTACTTGCGCTCAACGTTTAAATTTGACTCCGGAGAAATTAGACTTTGACTTATCTGTTAAAACTCTATTAGGAGAAACCTTCATTATATCCACTGTTTATAAGTCTTGTTTGATTCAAATCGGTAACCGCATGTTACCTGTCGATCTTATATCCTTAAAAATACTTGCATTTGACGTGATTCTAGGGATTGATTGGTTAACTACTCATCATGCTAAAATTGATTGTTTTCATAAGGTTGTTAGCTTTCATATTCCTAATAAACCTATTATGCGAATTCAAGCAACCAAACCATTAAAATCAATCACGGTCATCTCAAGCCATAAAGCTATTCGTTTATTGAAAAACGGATGTCAAGCTTTCTTAGCTCATGTCACGGATTTAAACAAAAATACGTCAGAGTTGAAAGATATTTCTATTGTTAATAAATTTCCTGACGTATTCCCTGAAGAACTTCCTGGCTTACCTCCAGAGCATGAAGTTGAATTTTGTATCGACCTTGAACCCGGTACAAAACCCATTTCCAAAGCCCCATATCGAATGGCTCCTATTGAACTTCAGGAGTTAAAGACCCAATTGCAGGAATTGTTAGACATTGGTTTCATTTGTCCTAGTACGTCTCCTTGGGGTGCTCTTGTTCTATTCGTGAAGAAGAAAGATGGGAGTATGCGACTTTGTATTGATTGTCGGGAGTTGAATCATGTCACCATCAAAAATAGGTACCCATTGCCACGTATTGATGACCTGTTTAATCAGTTACAAGGAGCACAATTTTTTTCAAAGATCGATCTTCGATTCGGATATCATTATTTGAAGGTTAAAAGCGAGGATATTCCAAAGGCGCCTTGAACTTCGATGCACGGAATTATGAATTCTTAGTTATATCTTTTGGATTGACTAATGCTCCTGCTGCCTTCATGGATATGATGAACCGAGTATTCAAGGAATATTTGGATCATTTTGTGGTCGTCTTTATTGATGACATCCTCATATATTCCAAAAGCCGTGAAGATCATGAGCAACACTTGAGGCTGATACTCCAAAAGCTTCGTGAAAACAAGCTATATGCTAAGTTAAAGAAATGCGAGTTCTGGCTTGAGGAAGTTGCATTCCTTGGGCACATGATATCAAGTCATGGAATATCATGCTGACCAAAGAAAGATTGAAGCTATTCAAAGTCGGAGCAACCCTAAATCGATGATCGAAATCGTAGCTTTTCGGATTAGTGGTTATTATCGGAGATTCGTGGAAGGATTTTCTCGAATCACTACTCCATTAACTCAGCTAACTCGAAAATATACAAAGTTCGATTGGAGCGTGGAATGTGAGAAGAGTTTTCAAGAACTCAAGAGGAGACTCATTTCATTTTGTTACGACAATACCATCGGCTCGGAGGATTTGTCATCTCTGATGATGCTTCGGGCAAAGGGTTAGGATGTGTTCTCATGCAACATGGGAAAGTCATAGCCTATGCCTCACGACAACTCAAAGAATATGAGAGGAATTACCCTACTCATGATCTAGAGTTGGTAGCTGTCGTTTTTGTGTTTAAGATTTGGAGGCATTACCTGTATGGAGAAAAGGTGGAGATCTACACGGATCATAAAAGCCTCAAATATTTCTTCACCCAAAAGGAACTCAACATGCGACAACGACGTTGGCTTGAACTATTGAAAGATTATGATCATACCATCCAATACCATCCTGGAAAAGCGAGCGTGGTAGGCGGCGAATGCGAGAGTAGAAGATCATATCTTTGATACGAAAAGTGCAATATTATCAATAAAAGGCTCATTTTGTATGACTTGCAAAGGATGGAGTTAGAGATAAAGACTCTAGGGACCCACATGATGATGGCAAACATACGAGTAGAATCGACTTTAATCGATAAAGTTAAAGCTACTCAACCTACAGACCTGGAGCTAATGCGTATGAAGAAGAAAGTGCAAGAAGGTGTTATACCGGAAGCAAGAATCGATGAAGAAGGAATACTTCGAGTCAACTCCAGACTTTGTGTTCTTAATGACCCTGATTTAAAGTATAAAATCATGATGGAGGCGCACAACACACCGTTTGTAATCCATCTTGGGAGTACCAAAATGTATCGTGATCTTTGACATACATTTTGGTGGAGCAATATGAAGAAAGAGATAGCAGAGTTTATCTCAAGGTGTTTAACTTGTCAACGAGTCAAGGCGAAGCATCAAGTACCAAAAGGTCCATTACAACCACTTGAAATTCTAGAATGGAAGTGGGAGCACATTACTATGGATTTCGTTACTAGTCTTCCCAAGGTTTCTCAAGGCATAGATGCAATTTGGGTCATTGTTGATAGATTGACCAAGTCTACTCATTTCTTACCAATACCGAAAACTTATACACTTGAACGTCTTGCTAGTATGTACATAAACGAGATTGTAAGACTGCATGGTATGCCAGTAACCATAGTTTCTGATCGAGACCCATGATTCACTTCAAGATTTTGGGTTAGTTTGCAAAAAGCTATGGGCACGGATTTACGTTTTAGCTCGCCATATCATCCTCAGACGGACGGGCAGTCAGAGAGGACTATTCAAACTCTTGAAGATTTATTAAGACTCTGTGTCCTTGACTTCAAAGGAAGTTGGGACAAGTTCTTACAATTGGTGGAGTTTTCCTACAACAACAGTTATCAAGCAAGTATTGGCATGGCTCCATTTGAGGCGTTGTATGGAAGAAAATGTCGTTCTCCAGTATGCTGGGATGAAGTGGGTGAAGCAACATTTTTGGGACCAGAGTTGGTACATATGACTACAGAAAAGATTCAAATGATCCGACAAAGTATAAGAACCTCACAAGATCGACAAATGAGTTATGCTGATCTTCATCGAAAGGACGTAGAAATCGATATTGGAGATCATGTGTTGTTACGTGTTGCTCCATGGAAAGGAGTTACAAGATTTGGAAAGAGAGGAAAGCTCAATCCTTGATTCATTGGCCCATTTTTAATCCTCGATCGAGTAGGAACTATGGCCTATAGACTTGCGTTACCGCCAAGTATGTCTCGTGTTCATAACGTTTTTCACATATCCATGTTACGTAAATATGTGAAAGACCCAAACCACATTATTGAGTTAGAACCAGATGAAATATAGGAAGATTTAACGTATGAAGAGGTTGCTGTTAAAATCTTGGATAAGAAGGAACATATTCTACGCTCCAAGGTTATACCTCAAGTCAAAGTTTTGTGGAGAAACCACGATGTTGAGGAAATGACCTGGGAGTTAGAATTTGAAATGAAATCAAAGTATCCTCATCTCTTCGACATACCAGGTACGCACCCTAATTTCGAGCACGAAATTTCATAAGAAGGAGAGGTTGTAAGACCCCAACTTTTGAATAAAGATTAAATTTTCTCGAAATATATTTTTGAATATTATGGTGTGGATTTGATATAATGTTATAGTTGTGGGTAATATTTACAAATTTTTGCAAAAGTCACGAAGTTGTTATATAATATTCGATTGGTGGGGAATATTCGTTTTAACAGGAATATTAAATAACAATGACAATCATTGGTGGACCCCACAACGTAATTATTATTGGATTGAGAAAATGACAAAAATACTTTATGAAAATAAAGGCGGAAGTTTTACCGTTAATTGTTGAACTAACTGGTAGTAAAAATACAGTATTACGCGTGGTTGCATAGTAGCACACAGTATTGATTATTGACGCTTACGTGAGAAGTCACTCAGTTATACTCAATTATTGCTACAGTAATTGCTGCATCATATCTCTCATATTATTGATTCGATTATTGTCATAGTATCATCTGCATAATATGTTATTTTATTAAATCAATAATTGAAACGATAAAGTTATTCATATTATTAAATTGCAATATTTAAAATGTCTAAAAGTTCTATCAAGGAGAGGTTTGGTCACCTAATTGCGCGCCAATAGGGAGAAATCCTTATTGGAAAGCCCCTTCTTTCCTAGGAACGACCTGATTGATAAATATTGTGAGTTATAATATTAATGATGAATGTTATTAAAATTAAAGTTGTATTCGGAGTTGAATTTGGAGACGCGGACGTGATATTTGAGTCCGGAACGATGAAATTAGTAAAAATAGTCTATAAACATAAAATTTTTCGGAATTCACTATTTGGTCAAAAAGTCAATAGTTGACTTTTTTGGGAAAAGTCAAACTTTGAAATTTCAAAATTTATATTTTTGATAAAAAGGGTTTCATTGTGTTGAAATTATTTATGTTAGTGAAAATCGATAATTATTTCGATAATAATTGATGTCTGGAAGTTATATTGACCAATCGGGTATTTAACCGGATAAATGAGCAATTGATTGCTATTATTTCACATGATTATAACTATTTGTTCACATGTATAGACTATTGTTTCACATTCTTTTTACTATTAGGGAAGTTGGTGCAAGATTGATAATAGTTGCATGTCTAAGTTAAAAATGGAGGTATAAATGGAGGTACTATACTGTAATTCGTATTTTCACATGTCTAGAACTATAGATTCACATAATTTACTATTGAATCACATTATTTACTATTAGGGGAGGTGGTGCAAGTTTGATAATATTTCCATGACTAAATTAAAAAAAAAGGAAAAGTTAGAGGTATTGTACTGTAATTTTTCGAGCCCCAAAACGTGCAATTATCGAAACTATATATTTCTATAAATAGAAGCTCATTCTTCCTTCATTTCTCACCAATTCACAAAAGCTTTAGAGCGATTATTATAGAGAGAAATTATAGAAAGAAGAAGAGAAGTCTGCTACCTCACTATTCCAGTATCCAGTTTTTCTAAGGTAGGGAGTATTATTTCTTTCTTATCCATGAAGAGAACTTCTGTTATTCCATTCTTTATTATTCTCTTGGGATAACCTGTATACGCGGGCTACCCTATACTTGGTGAAATTCTTCTGTTGTTCCATTCTTTATCATTCTGTTGGAATATCATGTCTGTGAGTTTTACAACGGACCTGATTTCGTCTTTATTATTCTGTTGTAATATCACATACATCGTTTTTATCGCCGAACACGATTCCGTCTTTATTATTACGTTGGAATATCTATCTCATGCAATGCGTTTTTCATGGGACTGATTTCTTCTTTATTATTTTATTGGAATATCCTGTCTGTGCATTTTACGTCGGACCTGATTCTATTATTTATTATTACATTGGAATAACTTTTTGCTGTGCTTGATCTATCGCATGCCTGGTGATTTCTTTTGTTACTCCATTCTTTATTATACACAGTTGGTTAAAGTTTTGACTTCAATACTCCATGAAATTAGTGGAATATCCTTGATATTTGCGCTTCATCCAATATCTTTTCATTAAAATATTCTTCTGAGCATTCTTGAATTTTACTCTACAAAGTAGTATCATGTTGACAATTTGGACGTTATTAGTTCCTGGATAAATTAATTCTTGAACTTGTTTTATTGAATTCTTATATCATTGTCATCATCCTCATGTTTAAATTTTTGTTGAAAGTCATCTGTGGCCTATAGTGCATAGATGGACTTGGTATGATTATGACTAGGGATTATTCGGTGTAATCATGACCGTAATGTTACAAATGATGTGGAAAAAGTCCTCATTGGCCCGTAGTGTATTGATGGACAGTTGTTGGCATGATCATGACCATTATTGAATACACAAATATTCTTAGCCCGTAGTGCATGGATAATTGTTGTCGTGATACTAAAAAATATACTGGCCGTAGTGCAGGGGTGATTCGATGATGTGGATTATTTATTAAGTTGAGTCCAATGATAAAAGTGATGAAAACCTTCTAAATCATAAAAGATAGTAGATTTTATTCTCTACTTGACTCTTTTAATGGATTGCTTGTTAGTTGTAGTTAAACTTGATGGTTGTTATATCGTATCAGTTTAACACTGTTGAAGGCTAACGATAATATATTCTGCATTATCTTAGTCATAATATTTTCTACTGGGCTAGTTGAGCTCACCCTTTTACTTTTATTGTTCTCTTTAGGAAATGAGAACGTAACAGGGACTAGTCGAGGAACGGAGTGGCGGATCAGATGATAGCATTAGTAGTCCTCACTATTCAGTGAAATAGTGGAAAATAAATGTAATAATATTGAATTTGAGTTTCTATATTGTCTAGACGACAATATTTGTATTAAAACAAACAGCTTATGTTTTGTCGTACTTTACACGACAGTTATATAATTAAGTTGTATTTGTATTCTGTATCATGTATTTAATGACTCAGAATAAGTGATGTATACCTATTTTGGAGGCGTCACGACGTGTCTAAGGATAGAGCGATCCTCTTATTCGCCATTGTCATGGGCTTGAACATACATATTGGAGTTCTCATCCATGAGTCGATCATGAAGGCGATCAAGAGTGCCACCTCATCAAGACTTCCATATCCATCTTTGATCACCCGACTGTACAAAAGGGCAGGTATCCATTGGGGGCCAGAAGAGATAGCTCTGCTTCAACGTGTCCGTCATTGACCATCGGACGATCTCACGCTTCAACGTGTGGGACGAGGCGAAGGCTATGGTCCACCTACCGAGCCACCTCCTACAGCTGACCCCAAGCCATCGCAACCACCAGACGCAGGCCTAGCTTCACAGGGACTATTGTCAAATATTATGGCATCCCACACCCTGCTGCATCAGAAACACAACGCTGAGGCTCAGAGGTAGCAGAGGCACATTGCGATGGTTGCTGCTAGCAGCAGATGTGAGCTATCGCATGATCGGTGAAGTGAGTGGTGGTCAACACGATGCAGAGCATATGCACCGTGTATAGTGGTGAGGATGCTGAGTTCACGCCACTCCAGTTCATAAAGCCTCCTGTCTTCCCACCATACCCTCCACCATCTTTGCCCACCGAGGCTGACGAGGACAATGCTGCTGTCGAGTGAGCGATCTTCAAGGGCCTCTTGTATAGCTTGATATATGTTTAGCAACGAGGGCATTGCTCACCTTAAGTTTGGGGTGTTATGGCTTATTATCGGTTTATTTATGTCTATTGCCATGATAGGTTGCTATTTTAGTACTTTGCTTATATTTTTATCAAGATTCTAGTGCAGTCGTTTTGAACTATGGTATTATGTTTTGGGTTTATTATTATGGATGCCATGAACTGTTTTTGGTTATTATTTATTAATGCTTTGATTATTATCAGCATGGTTGTTGGTTTATAGCCATCTTGTTGGGACTTATACAAATTTATATGATTGTGCCATGTGAATGGCCTTATTACCCTATTTTGAGCTGCTATTAAGCAAGGGTGTTATAGTTATCATTAATTTTTGACTGTGGCTAATGACAAGCGCCAAGTAATTATGTCTACCTCTTAGAGTCGTGTCAAGCATGTATGAGTTAGGGGTTGTTCAATCGATAAGTTGAGACTGTTATTGATCCGACCTTCTTAGCAAGCACCAACCAACTATGTTAACTAGTTATGTTTTTGAATTTAGTTCGCGTGTTTATTGCTTTGAGAGTATGTTCACTCTTATAAACTTTCATTGTTACAAGGTAATAAAAGACTTAGACGCATATATAGTTTTAGATCTTGGATTCTGGCATGTTGACATATAAAAAAATAATGATAAAAGAATAAAAAGAAAAGAAAAAAAGAAGATTGAATATCGAAAGTTTTGCGGTGGGTCGAGATGGAGCGTAAAACGCACTCGCCCATAAACGCGGGACCGATGTTGAGATGGAGCATAAAATGCACTCGCTGAATAATCTTCATTTTTTTGTAAAGTCTCAGTTGGCTTATGTTGATTTTGTGGCCTTTACTGCTCGAGTTATTAGATTTATAGGGGTGTTCTACACCTAGTGCCCTAAAGTCATCTGGCTTGGGAGTCACTGATCAAAAGCTCATTAATGGGTAGTTCTGAATAGCCTAAGGAAATTAAGGATTGTCCGAGTCAGATTTTACTGTCTTCATGCTAGAGTCTTTTGATATTTTCCTGCACTTGTGTCTTATTCTTAATGCTTGTTGAATGTTTAAGTTACGAAGTGTGCATATTGGTATTAACAATCGACTGTGCAAACTTATTTGAGCTATGATTAGTTAGGACGGTTGGTCTCCACACACACGCATAGAATGGATCGAATACAGTCTTATGCTTAAAATTGAATGAACCCTTATTCATATCTGTGTTTGCCCTATTCTCTGGGAGTAGCTATGATCGAGCTTAGAAGCCATGATACTAGTATATAATTTTATTTTTCTTTCGCGTGTGTTTTACTATTTTTAGTTTTGTGTTAGACAGTTTGCTCAAGGACAATACAAAGACTTATGTTTGGGGGTATTTGATGAGTGGGAATTATACTTGTGAATCAGATACTTTATGGCTTAAATAGTTGCCCGATCTTCATAGATTTTATATAGTTTTATATGATTTTAGTATTAGTTTGCTTAATAGATGTAATGCAGGGCTTAACATGTGTTTTCTAGCCTTCAAAGGGTAAAATGGTCATTTTTCACACACTCGCGCCGCGGCGACAAAGCCTAGCTTTAAGCTCGTCTTGTAATACACCCCCAGTCCATGCTAATGACATCGTGGTGGCTGCAGTTTTTACAGTTCCTTCTTAGACTTCACAATGCTGCAGCTCGACCTCCAGTCTTTTTAATGCTAATGTGGCGCTGCAGCGCCACCATAGGCTTTATTGCCCATGCCGCAGCGCGACCTCCGGTGCCCAGGCAGAGACAACTTGATTTTGACCCAGCTTGAAGGAAGAACTGATATATATTATGGAAGAAAGCCTCTGTATAGGAGATCAGAAATACTCGGAGAATAGCATAGCTTAGGATATAATAGTGTATTTTCTTCCTCTTTCGTATTTTCTCTCTCAAGTTCTTAGTTAATGTCTGTAAATATAGATTAGGTAGACTAGGGAGAAGTCTGGGATTTCCTTGGAGCATCAAGAGTAGTTATCTACACGGATTGGAAAGCTTGAGAGTAGCGAAATGCTTGGAGACTGAAGAACCTCAACATAATTTATTCTTATCTATTTATTTCATCCAATTTTGTAATCCATTAATGTTGTCTTTATTGCTACTTATATTTTGTTCAATAGCAATAAACTGAGTATTGGCTGTGAGGTTATAATGGAACCCTTTGTTATTTAAATTGACTGTGTGAATCTCTTTGGTTGGCACCATATGATTTGGTTTAATATATTCATGCTCAATTATTCTCGCTAAGACATTAGTTATGATTTTGGTAATCTATATGATATCGACAGAAGGATTGTAGATTTATGCCTAAATATATTAGCATGTGATTGTGGGTTTGGACTGCATAAGTTGTGCATAGAATAGACATATATATGTGCGCCACGTGCGGCTTATTTGAGAACTTATGCTTAAATCCTTGTTAGGTTAGTTCGCATAGACATGTGTAGGATTATCACCTAGCTTGCACATTCTATTCTGTTCTATTCCCTAGCTGATGGATCTGGAGAGGATATGTTTATGCATACCTCGACAGAGGTGTATGAGCACATGTATGTTCTCGATCGATAAATTGTCGTGACCGTTAAGACCAAAGAGAGAAGGGTAGGTAGTTTGATGAAGCATAGCACGCCAGGTGTTTGACGGAATGCCTGTGTGGGGTGAAGTTGTAACCTTAGCTTGTAATTCCTTCGATTACCATTCGTTATCCATTTACTTGCTTTGATAATTAGTTATAACTAGATTAATCACAGTTCCATTTATTGATGTTCGAATAAGACTTTAGCGATACAAAGTCGGTACTTGGTAAATATTAGTGATAGTTCCTCGTGGGTTCGACACTCTACTTTTCACTGTATTACTTGTTAGACTACGTATACTTGCACGTGTTTAGTGATCAGTTTTCCAACCAATAGTTACACAACCCAAATGACATTTTCCTAAAGGCGAAGGTCCCATAGGGTCATGTGAACGTTGTTTTCTCTTGATCTTCGGGAGCTATAGAGATTTGATTATAACTCGAATAACCATCCAGTAGACAATAGAATTCGTGCTCGGCGAGCCTGTCGAGCATCTGATCAACAAATGGTAGAGGGAAATGATCTTTACAGGTGGACTTGTTCAAATTTCTGTAGTCCATACATACCTTCCAACCAATCACCATTCTGGTTGGAATCAACTCGTTATTCTCATTGGCTACTACCGCCATGCCGCCCTTTTTTGGCACGCACTAAATGGGACTAACCCAAGGACTGTCTGAGATGGGGTAGATAATGCTCGCATCTAGCAACTTAATAATTTCCTTCCGGACCACCTCTTTCACTATTGGGTTCAACCGCCTCTGATGCTCAATGGTCGGCTTAGATCCTTCCTCAAGTAGGATTTTATGCATGCATAGGGATGGCCTGATTCCTTTAATATCTGTAATTGACCACCCCAGGGCCGTTTTATACTGTTGGAGCACTAGCAGTAACTTCTCTTCTTAGCACTCATCTAAAGATGAAGAAATTATAATAGGAAAAGTGGTTGATTCCCCTAAGTATGCATACCTCAGATGACTGGGCAAGGGCTTTATATCAAGGACAGGAGGTTCTATAATTGATGGATGGGCCTTTGAAGTGGATGCTTCTTGATCATTTAAAGACTCAAACTGTCTTTGGAACTATTTAGATCTCAGGGGTGTATCTAGTCACTTGGCATATTCAACATGAGTGACCTCTTCTATAGTACTAGCACCTGTCAATGTAGCTTCTAAAGGGTCTGTCATGCAGGTTTTTGAGAATACTTCCCTCACTGTATTATCAATCACTTTAATTTGAAAGCAGTCTTCAAGGGTATTCGAATATTTCATTGACCTGAACACATTGAAGGTTACTTCCTGATCCTACACTCTCATAGTTAGCTCTCCTTTTCGCACATCTATTAGGGTCCTCCCAGTTGCTAAATGTTGACTTGTTAATATTCTAGCCTTATTGTTTTGATGATGACTTGATAATATGAACTAATTTGTTTATTATGAAATTTCAGGAAATTGATGATAGGATTGTTGTCTAAAGACTTTGAAGTTTTGAGTCTTAATAAAAATATGTAAGGCCATTGCGAATACTTAATTTTTCAGTACAAGGCTCTAGGACATTTTATGTGTGTATTAAAATGTGATTAAATATTGTGTACATGCCTAAAGAATTTATGCTAACTGTTATTACATGTTTGTTAGTATTTATGTATTATGCATGTTTTGAATTATTATTATCCGGTATAATTGTTTTACTGCCATGTGTTAAAAGATTGTTTAAAAGAATTCTGATTATATAAAATATTGATACATGTACAAGTTAATGTAGGAAACTTAAAAGTTGTTTTAAATCAAGAGTCATGATTGCTATGGCCTCGAAACTTTCATATTTGATAGACTTTGTATAATTTAATACTCCTACATTAATGCTTCGGAAGTGATATATCATCTTGATAAGTAGCGACATACTTTATTGTTTTTGCTATAGGAATTTGATAAGTCTCAACAGAAGATATTATCTACTTGAAATAGTTTTTTTTAAAGAGTCCAACAAATCTTTGTAACAACCGGAGAGAATTGGTTTTGTTATTTCTTAGCCATTAATGGGAATGCTGGTAACCACTACATTCCCTAAGATTGTAGAGTAGGTTCGAATGGAAAAAGGGTTATACCCAAGTCCATGATCGTAGAGTCCTTTCACTCTACCATTGAAGGTGATCAAGCTCAGTTTGAGAAGCTCTACTCTTCCCAAGCAGAATTGTTTGATATTCCATCGTCCTCTAACAGTGATTGGCACTCAATAATTTATCAATTTCTCATTACATTCAAAATTCTGTTCAAGAATGAGAATTGTGGTGTCCAATCTGGTGTTCAGCAGGATTCTGCTCAATCAAATGACCAAATTCCTCAGGAGCAAGAGTTACTGAAGAACTCTGACGAGTTAATTGAGAAGATACCTCTCATTGCTTTAGAAGCTAAGATATTGTCAAAAGAAGGAGATAGTGTGCTTCAAAATAGACTTCAAGCCACAATATCAGATATATCTCTCAAAATCAAAGAGAGAGATCAAATCTATCTGAATTTTATCAATGATCAGAAGGAAGAAGCTCTGCAAGCTCAGAAAGATAATGCAGAACAAATCATGTCTCTCTCTGACAAGATTAACTTCCTAAAGTAGTCTCTCTTCCTACAGTTAAAGCTAAGCCAACAAGAACTCAAGATTGAAGTTAGTAAATCAGCTTATCTGATAGAGCAACTTATGACAAATGTCCATCAGCTTTCCCAAATGATTAATGACAAACAGGGGAAGAAAAAGAGGTATTTAAGGAAGAGCAAGGAGAGAAGAAGGTCAAAACAGCAACAACAAGTGTGTCATCATCTGAGGAGGAGCCAAAGGATGATGACCTCATGGAGACAAAATCTGAGGGGGAGCCATAATAAGAGAAAGACAACCCAGACGATGAAGCAATAGAGCATGCATCTAAGGGGGAACAAGCTGGAGAGGAAAAGAAAACTGAGTAGCTGTAATGACCGTGAATTTTAAACTCCTTATTTAATTAAATATGTTATTTAATTTTTATGAGTTAGTTTTGTGAGTATATTTAAACCTTATGTGGTTATGTGAATTTATGAAATGATTAAAGGGAGTCACTAATAGTTATTTAAATTGGTGGACTAACCCTAAGAGTTTGGTATCAAAGAATTGTTAGGATTCTTAATGATTAAATATTCAATCTATTTGAATATAGTGACAAGATTTGAACATATTGATTCATTTCAATTATTGGTATATCACCCCTATAGAAGTTAAACAATATCATATGGAACTTATGTGGTGATAGAAATTATAAATGGCTTGAAGCTGACCCATTTTAGCCTTTGCCGAGGGCCAAGGCATGCAATTGCTTGTAGTCAATGAATATAAAAAATAAGCAATTCTTGCCCAAGAATCCGATCTGGAGAAAGTTAGTTTCTACTGTAGCACTGAATTGGAACATTAATATTATATGCGTGAGATTAATAAAACATGGGATAAGAATACATTATAATGATATGAAGCATCATGTAGTGCAATAAAATCATAAATGATTTTTAAAAATAGAAATAATTATTATTGTGTATTCCAGAAATTGGAAAAGAAGTTATGTATGTGCACTACTTGATACCTTGTAATTAGGAAATACATTGTATGCCCTTTAAATCATTATAACCTATGTTATTTGAAATGAATTGTGTATACATATTATATAACCAAAGTATATATTATGTGTAGATATAGTATAATCCAAATGTTGCATTAGTATTATTTGGCAAGTGCTGAGATTTTCCCACTTGTCCCATATTAAGAGCCCATTTCATTCTTCCCACATGAAAAGCTAGCTAGCCTATCTTTATCTCAAATTCAACAAACCTAGAGCAATAAGTGGATGGGGAGTGGGATTCATGAGTGAAATCACCAACTCTCACCAACCTCCTCTTATCCATTATACATTCTTGAAATCCTTTGGTTTGATTTGAGAGGTAATGACATTATCTATGTAACCATTCTCCTATAAATGAGACCTTCACCTTCCTCATTACAATTTGCTGAGAATTAGTTTGCTAAGCGTGATTAGATTGATATATTGCAGCTTAATTGATTCATAGAGGCATAACTTCCCATCCCTAATCTTCATTTTTGATAAATTGCTTAGTGAATTGATTCTTTGAATTAAGCAAGTATTAGTTGATATTTGATTTGGGCTATGTTGCTTAGTGTTATACAAGCTTCTAAATGTGTTGGATTTTATTAGAAACCATTTCCATAAGGAATTTTTATAATGGGTCATGAGCGCCAAAGTAGAAGCGATTGTACATCTTTGGTCGACAATGACAACTGCAATGCAGCTTGATTTTATCTTGGCCGATTGGTGTAGACTCGCCTTGAACTGCATATGCAGTCTTTTGTTTTCTGTTATGTTTTTGATGTGCTAACTTTTTGGTACATTGTTAGAGCAAGCTTGTAAAATGTTTTAGCACGCACATGTAAGCACATGTGTAAGACCCCACCTTTTTATAAATAAAATCGAATTTCATCTAATTATTATTGTGAATAATAAGGTGTTAACTTGATATAATGCTTTTGTTATGGGTGAAATGTGCAAATTTTGCAAAATAAGCAAGTGGTTATAAAATATTCATTGTTGTCGGGGAATATTCATTTGGTCGTGGAATATTCTTGCTTTGTTGGGGGAATATTAAATGCGATGGCTTGACCATTTGTGGGCCCTATAATGGAAAAGCGGTCGGATGAAGAAAGCAGCAAGTTTGAGTTTTTACAAATAACGGCGTAGTGTTCACTGAATTAACCTTTGTTAGAATACCGGTGGTTAAAATACGATGTCTGGCATTGGTTGCGATTGCGGTAGAAGACAATCGTATTATTACAGTATTTTTAAATTATTGATTCTTACATTAGAAGGCATTAGTCAATAATTGTTACAGTAATTACTGTTCATTATTTTATTTTATTGATTCAATAATTGCTACATTGATATGTTATATTATTGTTGTTTGATAATTATCCCGCATGATATTTCCCATTATCGGATCGATAATTCATATTATTTGAATAATATTATTAGATAGCATTATTGGCAATGTCTAAGGAAGTTCTGTCTAGAAAAGGGGTTTGGTCACCTAATTGCGCGCAAATAAGGAGAAATCCTTATCGGAAAGCCCCATCTTTCCTGGGAACGACCTGGTTGTCATAATTGTGATTCTGTAATATTATTTATGAATAATTAATTATTGATTTATATGATAAGGAAATATTTATTTTATGTGGATATAAATGATGGATATATTTATTGTGGTTATAAATGATGGAATAAATGCTGAGGTGTTTTATCAGTATTTTGTCAGAATGAAGGTATTAAAAATCGTCTGTATATGGATTTCGGGCATTTTTTGTTTGGAATTTGGAAAAACTTTCTTCTACAAAGTTGTAGAGAATTCAATTTCCTATGGAATGGACATAAAATTCGTATTTTTCTGATAAAAGGGCTATTTATTATGAATTATTGAAGTTTCAGAAATAAATATTTTTTATTAAAAACATGGGTAGGCCCCACTTTTGGTTGGTGAAAAAATGTGCTGATATTTTATTTCAAAAATGGTGGGCATGAATAGTAGCAGGTAAAGTCATCAGGTAGCAGGTTAGTCTGCTACGGCGTTCTAAGCATTTTTCTATAAATAGGGTGCTAAGTTAGAATTGAAAATCACACTAGAATCATAAACTTTCTCTCTCTATATTACCGAGCGTATTTTGTTAGTATTTAGATACGTTGTGAGTAGCTATTTAATACAAGTTTCCTTCAGCCTTATACCTGATATTTCAGCTGGAAGTACTGTTATTTTGAGGTAAGGGATGTTATTTTCTTCATAATGATGTTATTCTTTCAATATCATTATACCGAAATATTGGTATGGATTTTATTATGGAATTTCTACCTTTTTCATGTCGGGATTACTATTCACGTATACAACACTATTCACGAATACGACACTATTCATAAAAAAAAGAAATTTTCTTTTCTTTGTCCAAGTTGTCTATTATGATTACCATATTTGATTGTATCCATGTTTTAATCTTTATTCTTGAATTTTGCTCCAAAATTGATTATTATAAGGTATTTTTGAACTTGGATAAACTAAAGTATGAATCCATAGTCTTTGATCTTTTATCTCACTGGATTCATTTTCTTTAAGATATTTTTCATCATCCTCAATCCTAAATGATGATATTATTGAATATCTTTGGCCTGTAGTGCAAAGATGAATGATTAACTGATAAATATCTTTGGCCCGTAGTGCAAAGATGAACAGGTGTTGAGATGAACATGACCAACTGGTGATACAAATGAATATCGTTGGCATGTAGTCCAAAGATGAATATTTGATTCAAGATGTATATTGTGACACCCCCAAAATAGGTATACATCACCCATTCTGAGTCGCCAAATACATGGTACAGAAACAAATACAACCTTAGTAATACAATTATCGTGCAAAATGCGACAACACATATACTGTGAGTTTGAATACAAATATTGTCTAATAGACAGTATACAAACTCAAAAGGAGTTCTCATTACAATTATTCATACACTATTTTACAAAATAGTGAGAACTACTAAAACAACTATCCTGAACTATCACTCCATACCCCAGTTAGTTCCTACTATGTTCTCACCTCCTGAGAAGAAAAATGGAACAAAAAGGAAAAGAGTGAGCTCAACTAGTCCAGTAAAGAATATTATGACTAAGATAATATACAACAAATTATCAATAGTCTTCAACAGGGAAAAATCTGATAAAATATAATAGACAACAAGTTTTAGATCAACAATCGCAAATAAAATAAAGAATCCATTAGAAGAGTTAAGTAGAGAATGAATTCTACTATCTTCTAAGATTTAAAAGTCCATCATCAATATTTTATCCCTGTAACATCAATCAATATACATCTTGAATCAAATATTCATCTTTGCACTACTGAGGGGCCAAGGATATTCATTTATATCACCAATTGGTCATGTTCATCTCAACACTGTTCATCTTTGCACTGGGCCAAAGATATTCATCAGTTAATCATTCATCTTTGCACTATAGGCCAAAGATATTCAGTAATATCATCATTTAGGACTGAGGATGATGAAAAATATCTTAAAAAATGAATTAAGTGAGACAAAAGGACAAATATTAGGGATTCATATTATAGTTTAACCAAGTTCAATAATAATCCATAATAACCAATTATGAAGCACAACTAAAAAATAAAGATCAAAACATGGATATAATCAAAGATAGTAACCATAATAGACATCTTGGACAAAAAGAAGAAAGTTTCTTTTTTCGATGAATAGTGTCGTATTCGTGAATAGTGCCGTATATGTGAATAGTAACCCCGACAAAAAAGGTAGAAATTCCACAATAAAATTCATATCAATAATTCGGCATAATGATATTGAAAAAAATAATATCATTTACGAAGAAAATAACATCCCTTACCTCAAAAGAACAGTACTTACGGCTGAAATATCAGGTATAAAACAGAAGGAAACTTGAACTGAATAGCAACTCACAAAGTATCTAAATACTCACAAAATACGCTCGATAATATAGAGAGAGAAAGCTTATGATTCTAGTGTGATTTTTAATTCTAACTAAGCACCCTATTTATAGGAAAATACTTAGAACGCCATAGCAGACTAACCTGCTACCTAATGGCTTTACCTGCTACTATTCACGCCCACCACTTTTGAAAATAAATTCTAGCACATTTCATTTCTCACCAACCAAAAGTGGGGCCCACCATATTTTTAATAAAAACATTTATTTCTGAAACTTCAATAATTCACAATAAATAGCCCTTTTATCAGAAAAAATATGAATTTTATGTCCATTCCATAGGAAATTAAATTCTCTACAACTTTGTAGATTTACGTTTTTCCAAATTCCAAAAGAAAAATGACTGAAATCCACATACGGACGATTTTCAAAACCTCCATTCCAACAAAATACTGATAAAACACCTCAACATTAATTCCTTCATTTATGTCCACATAAAATATATCCATCATTTATATCCACATAAAATAAATATTTTCTTATCATATAAATCAATAATTAATTATTCACAAATAATATTACAGAATCACAATTATGACAACTAGATCGTTCCCACGAAAGAGGGGGCTTTCCGATAAAGATTTCTCCTTATTGGCGCGCAATTAGGTGACCAAACCCCTTTCCTAGATACAACTTCCTTAGACATTACTAATAATGCTATCAAACAATATTATTCAAATAATATGAATTATTGATCTGATAATAGAGATACTGTGCAGTTATAATTATTGAAATAACAATAATATAAAATATCAACGTAGCAATTATTTAATTAATAAAATAAAATATTGAACAATAATTACTGTAACAATTATTGAGTAGTGCCTTCTTACGTAAGAATCAATAATTCAAAAATAATGTGCAATACTGTGTGCTACTGTGTAACCACGCGTATTACTGCATTTTAACCACTGGGTATTCCAACAGTGTTAACGGTAACAACTACGCCATTATTTGTAAAAACTCAAACTTATCGTTTTCTTAATCCGACCATTTTTCGTTATGAGGCCCACAAATGGCTGCGCTGTCGTACGAATATTCCCCGACAGCAAGAATATTCCACGACCAAACGAATATTCCCCGACAATAATGAATATTTTATCACCATTTGCTTATGTTGCAATGTTTGCACATTTCACCCATAACCAAAGCATTATATCAAATTAACACCTTATTTTTCACAATAATAAATAGAGGAAATTTGATTTTATTCATTAAAAAGTTGGGGTCTTACAATCTCCCCTCCTTATGAAATTTCGTCCTCGAAATTAACGTACGTACCTGGTGTTTCGAAAATGTGAGGATACCTTGCTTTCATTTCTGATTCCAACTCCCAGGTCATTTCTTCAATAGCATGGTTTCTCCACAAAACCTTAACTTGTGGTATAACCTTGGTGCGTAGGACATGCTCTTTCCTATCCAAGACCTTAACAGGTACCTCCTCGTACGTTAAATCTTCGGCTATCTCATCTAGTTCTAACTCAATAATGTGGTTCAGGTCTTTAACATATTTACGAAACATAGATATGTGAAAAACATTATGAACACGAGACATGCTTGGAGGTACTGCGAGCCTATAGGCCACATTTCCTATTCGGTCAAGAATCTCAAATGGACCAACAAATCTTGGATTGAGCTTTCCTCTCTTCCCAAATCTTGTAACTGCCTTCCATTGAGCAATACGTAACAATACACGATCCCCAATATTAAATTCTACGTCCTTTCAATGAAGATCTGCATAACTCTTCTGTCGATCCTGTGCCGTTTGTATACGTTATCGAATCGTTTGGATCTTTTCTGTAGTTATGCGTACCAACTCTGGTCCCAACAACGTTGCTTCTACCACCTCATCCAAGCATACTGGAGAGCGAAACTTTCGTCCATACAATGCTTCAAATGGAGCCACACCTATACTTGCCTGATAATTGTTGTTATAGGAGAATTCCACCAATGGTAGGTACTTATCCCAACTCCCTTTGAAATCTAGGACACAGAGTCTTAATAGATCTTTAAGAGTTTGAATAGTCCTCTCTGATTATCCGTCTGTTTGAGGATGGTTGCTGAACTGAATCGTAAATTAATAAGTAGATTTTATATCCGTGAATCAATGTCCATTTAAGCATAATCATTGTTAATTCTTTGCATTCATGTTCATTCTTACTTGTTTCTTGTTCTTTTATGTACAGGGTGGTTGTGTGGCAAGTAGTGAAGAAAGGATGTCATTTGGAGCAAATTTGGAAGCAAACTTGAAATAAGCAACATCAGAAGTCAGGGGACTAGCCCACCGTGGCTGGCTTATTTGCCTTGTATACCCCGTCGTGGCGGAGAAGTGGCAATTCGACTCTCTGTGTTGATTCGAACTTTGTTGGAAGGTGGATTGGAGGATTTTGGATAGCATATGGACCCTCTTTGACATGGGATTTTGACCAGACTTTAGCAGAGATATATATTGCTCTACAAACAACGAATTAATCATCATGCAAAGCAACTAACGAAGAATAATCACAGATTTTAATAGCGAGCAACGGAGTGGAGATTTTGAAGAACGATCGTACTGATTGCGGATTAAGACTAAAGTGAAGGGTGTTATGCGTTATTCTTCTACTTTAGTTTATTTCTGTAATTAAGAAGATGATATCTTTGATTTATTCAGTTTTTATTTCATTCGTTATGAACTAATTACTTTTTAGGCTTAAGACGGATCTTTAAGTGGAACGATGGTTATGTAAACTTTGATTTCATTTATTAAGCTATTCTCAGGTTTATCTATATTAATTTGAGGTTGAATTTATGAATTGCCTGATCTACGATTATTTGTGGACGTGTATGAACTCGAGAGATGAAATACAGTCTAGACTTAGTTAATATAACATGTGTTCTTAACTTTTGTGAATAAACAGAGTCTTGATGAATGTTAGGGTAGAGATATGCTTGACATCGCATGTAATCAGAAAAAGAACTTGAACTTCCACCTTCTTTAATTGTAATTCACATAGAGATATAGTGAGTTAGTTAATTAAGGTGTTTAACATAATTCTATCTTAATTGTTGATTTGGGTTCATACGGTATTAATGCATCGACAAGTGGCTAGTTCTACATACGTGTTCTTGATTAATAAACTGGGATAGTGAATTAAACTGGAATAAAGGTGTTATAATCTGGGTAATGCTTAGAGTGAAGTCAAAAGTGTGACGCCCCCAAATTCTCTACATTCACTATAGCCAATTTGGTGCTCACGTAAATATTCTATAAGATACTAATTCCTATAAATCCAAGATTCACAGTACTCATAGTAAATAGTAATTCTCGTCAGAACAATCATTGTAACTGAGTACCCTCACTTGGATGTACAAGTTAAGTATCTTATAGATATTTCTTCCATATCTATAAATCTTATATATATCTGACCTCCATAGTATTAATGTTAGAGTTCTTAGGCGAGTGAAGCTATTTACCTCGGTGCATCGAGAGAGACCAATGTCTTTTAATGCTATCATTCAGATATATAAAATTCCTATAGACACTGTACACTTTTCTAATTCCATTAGAATGATAACTAAATACTAGAACTAACAATTACCTTACATAATTAATAGACCATACATTGATTCGATATTTTATAACTTGAACAGATGGTTATCGAATTATCTTCTGAGTAAACTTTGTTTGAAAGTTTAAATATTACTCTAAATATTATTTATAATATTTTCTAAAAACTTAAAACTATTTCTTAATGATTAATATTAATTTTAACTAATTTATTATTAATCAAAATGATTTTAAAATCATTAATATTATTATTAGGTAATTAATAATCATTCATAATGATTTTAAATCATCACTATTATTTTCAAATTCTTGATAATGATTTTTAAATCATTCGTTTCATTTTAAATAATTTAATATTATTTAAAATGATTTATTATTAATATTATCTAATTTATTACCAATTAAAAATGATTTTAGCAATCATTAAAATATTTATTAATTATTCATAATAATCATTAAATCATCAAATTTTCCTTTTAAATAATTTATTATCACTAATAATGATTTTTAAATCATTTGTTTGCATTTATTATTATTCAAAATGATTTATCATCATTTTACTAATTTATTTATTAGCATTATTAATTAATTTTATTATCATTAATATTCAAATAAATTTAATTTTAATGAAATTTCATGTCAAAATATTAAAACTTATTTACAATAAATTAAAAATGTATTTTAGGAATTAATTATTAATTTATAGTAATTATTTGGTATTTATTTCTATTTATAATATAACTTTTATTAATTTTCTAGCTAACTATCGCTAAAGGTCAATTTTAGTGACAAAACCGTCAATGTTGATGTTCTTGAGGTCTGATAAACAGCCCTTACCCCCCTACTTTGACCAAGGTTAAATTTTCAATCTATTAGGCTTCTGAGTTGGTTAGTGTAATCAATCCGTAGCTTTGATGTAGTAGTATAAGCCTATAATCATTTTGGTGTCAAACTATGTCACTATCAAAAGATATTGAGGATCTAATCAAGCACCTAAGGCTGTTCTTGCCTTTCTGGGTTTTCCAGAAAGGAAAAGTCATGGTCAGTCAATGGTATTGAAGCCTACATAACTTGCATCCTACTGAATATTTAAGTGATCTAGGGTCATGATTTGGTAGACTATATGTCAAGGTTCAAATTGGTAGCACATATAGGGTTTAATAACATCATAATAGAAAGATCTGAGCGTTGAAAGAACTTGTCAGGTCCCGGTTTCAATTTTCTGGGTTGCACAGAATTCACTTGTGATCGGTCAACCTATTTTGACCGCTAATAATTCTCAATCCAAACATGTTCAATGCATTAGAGTGCTTTAGTAATGTAGTAATCATATCATAGCATAATCTAGATACAAAGTTAACACCTTATCTACTTATCAGTTGAAAGATTCAAGCCGGTCAAACGGATGTCAGGCGTGGTTTTGTAACTTTCTAGGTTACACAGAAATTTGGGTTTCTAGTTTCAGGGCCTTACTTTTAATCCAACATATCTTGCACTAGTTTGATGTAATGAGTGATCTAGTGGCATGGTCTTGTAGTCTACATGACAGGCTTCAACAGTACAACACTTATACGATCTAAAAACCTGACAGAGTGAAGATCAGAGCCCTTGAAATTCTTGTCAGACGCTGTTCTTGAGTTCTGGGTTTTCCAGAATTTGAAAACGTGATCGGTCAACGGGTTTTGACCATCAATATCTTGCAATCTATACATTCTATGATCTTGTTTCCACTTTTAGATCACTAAGCTCCTAACATACTACAACTAAAACACATCAAACAACACAAACAACTAACAGATTTAGATCTAAGAGGCCTGACATTCGGTTGTCAGACACAATTTTAGGGTTCTTGACTACTTTCTTAAATCTTCATTTTGAAGCTTTTAAATGTTATGGATTGGTGTTTTAGCAACCCAGATCACTTATTAACATGTTATATCATATATATAAACATTAAATCACAACTTTTAATATAGCTTCCAAGATCTAAAATTAGGGTTTGTGTTCTTACCTTTTTAGACTAATTCTTGATTTGTGCTTTCTGATTCTGATCTTATGTTGCTATGAACTGCTTGGGGGTTGCAAAATGGTATATTTTAAGTGTATAATTCGTGGGGTTAGAGAAGAGAATTCTAACTAACCTTAGATTTTTAAAGTAAGAGATAAATGGGTTATAATACATCAAAAGCTTGATTCAATGAATCCATTGGTTGCTAGGTGGCATGTTATGGCTGGTGTGACTCAATTTTAGCACATGGCAAATCCAATTTGATGAATCATCAAGATTTGAGATTATCTTTTGCTTAAGATATAAGAAAAGGGTTTTTTTAGTAATTTCCTGTGTACTAAGGGTACTTTTGTAATTTCCCATTCAACTTTGAGGGTAATTTGGTCATCTAGGTTATAGATTTAGACACATGGCAAATCTTATTGATGAGTCCCCAAGATTTATGTTTATCTTTTATAAAAAATAAGTCGAGGGTATTTTGGTCTTTTTACCCCTACTAAGGGTATTTTAGTAATTTCCCCTATAATTTGAAGGGTAAATTAGTCTTTTCACATATATCCCATAATTATTACCCCTTACGATTTTATACTTAGCATTTGAACTCTTGAATTAAGGTGTTGATATTTCCAATTAGGGTTTCAGATTCTGAAAACTGAAATTAGGGTTTACCAATTAGGGTTTACTATTGCAAGTTAGGATTTCCTAATCCTCACTTGATTTTCCTAATAAATTTTTATACTAAATCTTACATCAACATATCTAGTATGATATTCAGTATCACAACTTATTATTGATAACCCTAAATAGGTTTAGGATTTATTATCAGGGTTTAGGTTTACCAGATCAAAACTTAGAATTTTCTAATTAATATTAGGGTTTCCTAAATAACTATTAGTGTCTACTAATTTTTACACCTTATCGGATCAGTAATAACCCTTAACCAAATATCCCAGAATATTATTATAATAAAATTGTATTATTAAACAAAGTCACCACAAGATTTCAATTATGTATTCTTTATTACCTTATTTACACTACTTAGCCAACAAATTGACTAACCTATTTAATTCATACTCTGCTAGCTCAAAATAATTATCAACAAATAAATAATAATAAATAAATAAAATTATTAGTAAAAATTATGTAAAATTCAGGGTCCTTACATTCCCCCCCTTATAAGGATTCCGTCCGCGGAATCATCATCACTATATAACTACTTTAGGTCTATTGACCTTTATTCCACTATTAATTCCTTTTAGGAATAACAACAATTTCTGGGCTCAGCCTAAGTTTTATTTAACTTATTATGGTTCATAGTTTCCTTAGAGAACATAGTTCCATATCCACACATTTAACAAAAAATTTAGAATCATAAAAATCTTGAATGGGTATATTCTCCCCTCCTTATAAGATTCTATATTACGAATCATGATCCATTCTTTATTCGAAAGTTTATATAAATTGAATCAATAAACTTCATCATTGTATTTAAATTTAATCGTTAAACACAGAGAACATTTAACACACATAACATTTATTTCTTCATTTCCTTATTTATCGTGTACCATGACTATTTGTCAAGTTAAAAACTTAATCACTATTTATCCTTATCTTAACTTACTTGAACTCAAATTTCTCCTTCAACATTAATTCTAATTGCGTCCCTGTTTAACTATAGCACTCTTTGACTTATTGTATTATATTTTATATCCTTGGTATTCTAACCATAGAATTTTACCAAATTGTAACATCCATGGTTCAATCACTACATCTCACAAAACTACCTTTATGTTTGTAACCGAACAAAGAAAATCTGGCTTCGGTATCTTTCCTCTTATTAATTTGTCTCAAATTCTTTCTTTATATCTTATCTTCCCATCTCTATCTATTATCTTTTTCAAGATTTATCTTCTTTCTCATAACCTTTTCCTATAACTAACGCTTCTGAAAACAGTTAGTTGAACTCTTATCTCAATCTTAAATTTATTAAAATCTTTTATCAGTACCTCGTTGTTTTATTTAACTTTAATATTATTGTTAAATGTTTCCTCCTTCATATGTCTACAATCCAGATACGATTTACACTTATGGTAGTCAATTATACCTCTTATTTCAAGATACAGCTAATTCATTTCTCCGCTTGAATTACTTTATCATAACTAGTAATAATGATATTTTTAAATCATTCCTTTAATTCTCAAATTTATCTCTAACTTTCTTCACTTCAGATTATTAATCCTAGTGGTTTATTTAAGCAATATCTTTGGCTATTGTTGTCTAATCCCCTACTAATCTCATACTTTTGATATAAAGTAACCTTAATTACCTTTACTTCCTTTCATAAGTGACTTTTCATCATTCACAAATTTCTTCTCGACCAAAAGAATATCATCACCATCATCATTATTATTAGAGAATAACTTTTATTCAATCTTTTATAGTATCGTTTAATGTATTTTTTTTTTAGATTTATCATTAACCTACGTTCTACCATGATTAAACATATTTAATGCATAAATATTCCTTTTTCTTTACCAAATTTACACTTTGCAAATACCTTCCAAATTTAAAATATATTTATTATATAACAACAAGTTTCACTAATTACATTTCAGTTCATCTTACCACTATATAATGTACATATCCCTTAATCATATACCAAAAGATGAAATCTATTATCTTTACCAAACTTATACAAAAACTGAAACTTCTACCGTACATATAGATGAATTCACATATACTTTTCAAAATACTATCCTAACATTCTTACGATTTCAAATATCACAAAACCTATCTTTCATCTTAGACGTCTCCGCTCCCTTCACCTGTTGGTTTGGATTTGAGATTTTGGTTCCCCTTTAGGTTAAGATTTCTGGGTTTTGGACAAAATTTAGCAATGTGTCCCTCCACCTAGCAATTGAAACACTTAATCCCGATGATCTTATTGTTCCTACTATGCTTCTGTCGTGGGCATCTATTTGAATAATGTCCAATATTTCCACAAGTAAAACATTGAGTCCCTTGAAACATACATATCCCTCTGTGCTTCTTCTTACAAATACAACAACCTTCATTTCTTTGACTGGTGCAACTATGTCCCTTTTTCGCAGAGTTATTTAAAGAATTTACATCCCTCTTCCTTTTACGATCTTCCTTTATTTGACATTGTCTTAATACTTCATTTCCTGATTCCTCAGTCCCCTTAAATTCTGTTGGTCCTACTAATTTAAAGTCCAAGGTAATCCTTAAAGTATTAGGTTCAACTTCTGGTGGATTCCCTGACCTCCAACGTGAAGCGTCTAGTAACACGTTTACCAACTGTTGGGTTTGGTTTATCTCTATCTGGTTTCCGTCGATCTCTGTTGGTGATCCTCCTTGTGATGCCATTTATCTAAAGATACCAAATAACTAAGTATAAGTATGAAAATCATTTCAATTTGATAAACAACAAGGTGTATATATATTTAATTACATTCAACATACTCCAAGATAATTGACCAACTAATGATTTATAAAATTCACTAGTTTTTAGTTTTTTTTCCCAACTAATTCTTATACTAAGAACACCATACTATTACAAACTACAATTTCTCTATTACTCTCTGTTCTCCTTAACCTCTCATGCTCTTCATTCCCTTCTCTTTACTTAACCTTGATACTATCGATCATCCCTTTTCTGGATATTCAAAATTTCTCTAGCGTCTACTTAAAATCTATACAATTTCTTTTTTTTTTTGTAATATTACTCCAATTTCATTTCTTTCATCTTCTATTGTCGCTCTTTCTGGGTCTATATGAGCCTTATAAAAACTTCAATCTCCCTCTTCACTTATCTCCAACTTCGGTACTCTTCATGAGCATTCTCTAAATCTACCACAAATTTGTCTTTTATAGTTTCAACTACTTAGTTGTAAACTACTTCCCTTGATACTTCATTTATTCTATCCTTCAAAACATTCTTCATTACTACAACCTATTATGGTTCAATTACTACCTCAGGTAAAGCAATCAACTCTCCTCTCAGTATATGAATACAATCAA
Source organism: Panax quinquefolius (assembly GCA_020205615.1). NCBI lineage: Eukaryota > Viridiplantae > Streptophyta > Magnoliopsida > Apiales > Araliaceae > Panax > Panax quinquefolius. The sequence continues at coordinate 103,128,848 of CM035169.1, forward strand.
CTCCTTCATTTACCAATCATATCACTTGAATATCATTAATTTATATAAACAATCTATTCCTCCAACTTCGACTGATGAATTTCCTTAACTCATCTCTTACAAACTTATCTTTAGTTTATCTCTTTATTACTGCTCTGTCCCTGATACTAAGTCTATTATTGTCTTCACAATAGTTTATAAACTCCTTGACATCTCCAACTCCAAATCTCACTCTTCCAAGTCACCATCTTAAATATCTTCATATATTACAAAGACCTTTTTATCTCCATATCTCCTCATTTCTTATAACTTCCCTTTGTCTATTTTAGACATGCCTAATATCTCCAAAATATTTCCCTATAATGAGTATCTAAACTCATTCCCAATCTCTAAGTTTATCTCCTTATTACCTTCACTGCAATCTCGCAGGTCATATCCTAAGGTATTCCTACCCTAGATCTATAACCTACTGCTTTGATACCAAATTGTGACGCCGCCAAATTCTCTACATTCACTATAGCCAATTTGGTGCTCACGTAAATATTCTATAAGATAATAATTCCTATAAATCCAAGATTCACAGTACTCATAGTAAATAGTAATTCTCGTCAGAACAATCATCAGAATGAAAGTACCCTCACTTGGATGTATGAGTTCGATATCTTATAGATATTTCTTCCATATCTATAATTCTTATATATATTTGACCTCCATAGTATTAATGTTAGAGTTCTTGAATCGAGTGAAGCGCTACCTCGCAAGGTCGTCGAGAGACCAATGTGCATTAATGCTATCATTCAGATATATATAATTTCTATAGACACTGTACACTTTTCTAATTCCATTAGAATGACAACTAAATACTAGAACTAAAAATTACCTTACATAATTAATAGACCATACATTGATTTAGAATGCTGTCAAATATTACATTATAGTTTTCAAATGGATAACCATGTCTTAAGTCCTTCTATCCACAAATACCAATACCGTCGGAATATGTTCTTTCTATCTGCAACTGAAGAAAATATTTGCAGGGATGAGCTACAGAAAGCTCAACAAGTTTTGAAAAATAAACAAATTTTATACATATATCAATTCAAAAATAAATGAACATAAAGTTTAGAGTAGTGCCATAAACATATACTGAGGTTTGTCAGCCAAACCCTGCCCATTTCGAGTTATTGTCAGTCATATAGACTTAGCAATCCGGGTTGATCCACTCAACCAAACAAACTAGGAGTATGCATATCATCCTCTAAATATTATCCGATCATTGCTATAAATGTAGGAGCAACTACTACTCTCGCCGAGGACAACCATAATTTGCAAGCACGATCCTTATTGGTTTGCGGTTCTTAGTCAATGTCAATATATATATCGGTATTTCAAACAAAATTGGTTTCTAACAAACTATGCTTTGATATCAAATCAAACACATTTTTCCATAATAATAACTCATATGACTTGGTTATGTTTGAACAAGAACTCATAACCTTTGAATAACAGAAATCATAAACACTGTATATCATAAGATCATAAAATAGAAAAACCTTCATTTAATAAATAAATTAAACGAAGCTAGAAGACTGGCATTTGAAATATGAGGTTTGCACAAAGTGCAGAAAACATGCAATCGAAATATAAATTTGCACAAAGTGCGGAAAAACTTGCCTGCCCGACGATCAGCTAATTTATAATATTTGAATTTGTCTACGCAACCTAAATATGTTCATTGCAGTAATTAGAACCAATAACAGTTGATATTTAATCAATTTACTAGTGTCTGGGTTGTATTCGATGTCTATTCGATATTTTATAACTTGATCAGATGGTTATCGAATTATCTTCTGAGTAAACTTTGTTTGAAAGTTTAAATATTACTCTAAATATTATTTATAATATTTTCTAAAAACTTAAAACTATTTCTTAATGATTAATATTAATTTTAACTAATTTATTATTAATCAAAATGATTTTAAAATCATTAATATTATTATTAGGTAATTAATAATCATTCATAATGATTTTATAAATCATCACTATTATTTTCAAATTATTAATAATGATTTTTAAATCATTCGTTTCATTTTTAAATAATTTAATATTATTTAAAATGATTTATTATTAATATTATCTAATTTATTACCAATTAATAATGATTTTAGCAATCATTAAAATATTTATTAATTATTCATAATAATCATTAAATCATTAAATTTTCTTTTTAAATAATTTATTATCATTGATAATGATTTTTAAATCATTAGTTTGCATTTATTATTATTCAAAATGATTTATTATCATTTTACTAATTTATTTAATAGCATTATTAATTAATTTTATTATCATTAATATTCAAATAAATTTAATTTTAATGAAATTTCATGTCAAAATATTAAAACTTATTTACAATAAATTAAAAATGTATTTAGGAATTAATTATTAATTTATAGTAATTATTTGGTATTTATTTCTATTTATAATATAACTTTTATTAATTTTCTAGCTAACTATCGCTAAAGGTCACTTTTAGTGACAAAACCGTCATTGTTGATGTTCTTGAGGTCTGATAAACAACCCTTACCCCCCTACTTTGACCAATGTTAAATTTTCAATCTATTAGGCTTCTGAGTTGGTTAGTGTAATCAATCAGTAGCTTTGATGTAGTAGTATAAGCCTATAATCATTTTGGTGTCAAACTATGTCACTATCAAAAGATATTGAGGATCTAATCAAGCACCAAAGGCTATTCTTGCCTTTCTGGGTATTCCAGAAAGGAAAAGTCATGGTCAGTCAACGGTATTGAAGCCTACATAACTTGCATCCTGCTAAATATTTAAGTGATCTAGGGTCATGATTTGGTAGACTATATGTCAAGGTTCAAATTGGTAGCACCTATAGGGTTTAATAACATCATAATAGAAAAATCTGAGCGTTTAAAGAACTTGTCAGGTCTCGGTTTCAATTTTCTGGGTTACCCAGAATTCACTTTGTGATCGGTCAACCTATTTTGACCGCTAATAATTCTCAATCCAAACATGTTCAATGCATTAGAGTGCTTTAGTAATGTAGTAATCATATCATAGCATAATCTAGATACAAACTTAACACCTTATCTGTGACATCCCAGAATTTTAGAAATTATAAATGAGAATTTTATAAATAAAAGTATTATTTATGAGATATGTTGGGTGTGAGTATGTGTATGTCATATATTATAGAATTTGTGAATTGATGTGAAGAGAATGTTATATATTAATTTTAATATATATAAATATTTAATTGAATTATTTATTGAGTTAAATAAATAAATTTTGTTTTGATTATAGAGTAATGTAATTAAGTGTAGTAGATTAATTAAAATGAATATTTAGTATTTAATTTAATTAATATAATAATTTTATGTTATAGTTCTAATTTAATTGAGATAATTAAATTAGATGAGTTATGTGATGATTGTTACACAAAATTATAATTAACAAGTAAATAGAATTATGTGACAATTTGATGAGATTGATTGATGTTAAGCTATTGATTAATTAAAATAATGAGTATTTGCCAAACATGGTCTTAGGCTTTTCAAGTTCAAATTGGTGTAACCTATGTATTAACTAGTAATTAGTACATCTAATAATTACTAGGAGTTACATATATTATATATTACTAGTATTGTATATTATATGTATATATTACAAGTTAGTATGTTAGTTTTAGAAAACAAACCAAAGAAAGAAGAAGAGAGTTAGAGAGAGTTGTAGGAGAAGAAGAAGGGAAAACTTTGAGAAGACAAAACAAGCCCCATCATCATCATCTCCATCTCTCTCTTAAATTCATACTAATAAAGTTATAATCTAAATTCCTTGTTTTAATTAGATTTTTATGTTCTTCATAATGTAGATAATTGTTATGTAGAAGTTGTATTGAGAAATTGAGAGAGATAGAGAGAAATAGAGGAATTGAGATGAGCTAGAAGAAGAAGAAGAAGAAGAAGAAGAAGAAGAAAAAAGAAGCTAGAAGAAGGTAACTTCTAAACTCTTATTTAATCCTTGATTTTTGGGTAGATTTATGTTCTAGGGTAGTAGATCATGCTTAATATGTTTGTATTGGTTTAATCTTGGATTATCAAGAATCAAACAAGAGGATTCAAGAAAGAAAATGAAATGGAAAGAAAATTTGAAGAACAAAATTCGTAGGTTTTTAGTAATTGTGGACATATATTGTGAAATTCATACCTCTTTGGGTATAATGAGTTAGAAAGTGAGCCTTATATCAAATCGAAGATATGGAAGTAAGCTATATTCTGAAAGTGGAATCACATAAAAAATCTTTGTAGATTTCTTGCAATGTCTGTTTTAGTAAGGCTGGTCCGAAGGGAGAATAATCTATCTAGAAAATCAAAACTGTTACGGTTTCTGACTTTGAAAAATTCATATAAATTCGTGTGTTTTGAATCTGAAGAAACTTAAAACTGCTAAGTTGTAGATATGGAAGTTTACTAGCTAGATTAGCGTGATTGAGCCATTTTATGGACTTCCGAAATAAATTGTTTACTAAGGATGTCCAGAAAATGAAATTTTTTAGACTAGTTGATGAATTACAGAATCTGGTTTAGATGGATAAGGGTCTGACTTTAAGGCCTAGATGAGGTTGCAGTACACTTAGTAAGGGTTAATTCTATATAAGAAGGAACAAAAACAGACATGTAACGAATGAGTTACGTTAAAAACGAAAACAACGTTTTGTTAAAGAAATTGTGAAGATGAGTTTTATAATTCTGTTTGAATTAAGATTTTGGGTGATGATATATTTTGATGATTAAATATGTTTTGACATATGTAATGAGTATAGATATGTGTTATCATATTCTATGCATAATTAACCATTTAAGATCAATAGTTGAGATAAGTTAATGTGTGCACATAACGTGCTCGATAAAATGCCTAAGAGTAATAGTGTTTTCTAAACTTTGGTATACAAAGTGTCTAACTAATGGCTAATATTGGATATCTAAGTATGAAAAGATGATAATACAAGAATAATAATGGAAAGAAATCGAAAAGGGTAATTTTTGATTTATGAAGGAAAATTAAACATGTAAACAATGTGTTGAATATGCATTTTTGAAACCAAAGTGGTATAATAAAATGGTGTGATATACGCACATTAAACTACACGTGTGATAGTCTAGCATGTGTAGTGATGAAAATGAAAAATAAAACCGAGTTGCATATAAAATAGTTAGATGTCTATAAAGACATTATAAAGGATAATAAGATAAAGTAAGGTCTTAGAATAAATTTGACCATGAGATTGAGTATTGATTTTATTTATTATCAATCTCACATACGATGTAGGTTGTCAGGTAAGGACGCGAAGTATTAGCGTGTTGGTAAAACGCGCAGTAAAAAGGCAAGTCTTTCAGTTCCTTTTGCTATGTGAACTTGATGATGATCTCGCTTTAAAATTTTAGTGTATGATGTATTATATATGTCAAAAGTATGAAATGTGAAAGTCAATCTATGACTATGATGATTGAACTATGAATGTTGATTGAGTAAGGAACTCAATCTTTATAGTTGTTATGTGAACTACAACATGTATGCTATGTTTTTTTTATGATTATTCTTGTATGTTGAGCATGTTATTATGTGCTACGTGATGCATGAAAACTGTTAGATTTTGCTGAGCTGTCGAGCTCATTCTTGCAAATAACCATTTTTGCATATTCAAGAATTGAAGGTAACGTTATGTGCTACTTGATTGTTATGGATCAAAAGTGATATATGAAGATTTTTTCAGTAAATGTATTAAAATAATTCTGAGATATTTAGATGTAAAGGTTGAAGGTTTTGGGCATGAGGATAGTTTGTAAAAGAAAATTTTAATTATTCCGCAAATTTCAATGGTTGTATTATCGTTTAATGATGTAAAATTAGAGGTTGAATGTATTATTAACGACCGAAGTCGAGAATTAAATTATATGAATTTTGGGGTCGTTACATTATCTACTTATCAGTTGAAAGATTCAAGCCGGTCAAACGGATGTCAGGCGTGGTTTTGTAACTTTCTGGGTTACCCAGAAATCTGGGTTTCCAGTTTCAGGGCCCTACTTTTAATCCAACATATCTTGCACTAGTTTGATGTAATGAGTGATCTTGTGGCATGGGCTTGTAGTCTACATGATAGGCTTCAACTGTACAACACTTATACGATCTAAACACCTGACAGAGTGAAGATCAGAGCCCTTGAAATTCTTGTCTGACGCTGTTCTTGAGTTCTGGGTTTTCCAGAATTTGAAAACGTGATCGGTCAATGGGTTTTGACCATCAATATCTTGCAATCTATATATTCTATTATCTTGTTTCCACTTTTAGATCACTAAGCTCCTAACATACTACAACTAAAACACATCAAACAACATAAACAACTAATAGATTCAGATCTAAGAGGCCTGACATTCGGTTGTCAGACACAATTTTAGGGTTCTTGATTGCTTTCTCAAATCTTCATTTTGAAGTTTTTAAATGTTATGGATTGGTGTTTTAGCAACCCAGATCACTTATTAACATGTTATATCATATATATAAACATTAAATCACAACTTTTAATATAGCTTCCAAGATCTAAAATTAGGGTTTGTGTTCTTACCTTTTTAGACCAATTCTTGATTTGTGCTTTCTGATTCTGATCTTGTGTTGCTATGAACTGCTTGGGGTTGCAAAATGGGATATTTTAAGTGTAGAATTCGTGGGGTTAGAGAAGAGAAATCTAGCTACCCTTTGATTTTTAAAGTAAGAGATAAATGGGTTATAATACATTAAAAGCCTGATTCAATGAATCCATTGGTTGCTAGGTGGCATGTTATGGCTGGTGTGACTCAATTTTAGCACATGGCAAATCCAATTTGATGAATCATCAAGATTTGAGATTATCTTTTTCTTAAGATATAAGAAAAGGGTTTTTTTTTAGTAATTTCCTATGTACTAAGGGTACTTTTGTAATTTCCCATTCAACTTTGAGGGTAATTTGGTCATCTAGGTTATAGATTTAGACACGTGGCAAATCTTATTGATGTGTCACCAAGATTTATGTTTATCTTTTGTAAAAAATAAGTTCGAGGGTATTTTGGTCTTTTTACCCCTACTAAGGGTATTTTTGTAATTTCCCCTATAATTTGAAGGGTAAATTAGTCTTTTTACATATATCCCAAGTTCACCTCCAATCCTTTTCGCGTTCAACTTGAATTCCGGGTTTGGTTCCTTCCTTTGATCAACGTTAGCCACCCAGTGTTTGGCCTCAGAGGTGATCCACCGTGGAAGAAGAAAGATTCAAGAAGAAGGGTGATTGGCTAAAACCTAATTTTCTATCTCTATAGAAAATGGTGTACTCTCCAACTCTTGAAATTACGTATCTTGATATCTGATATAAGACTCTCCTTATAAAGATATCAAGTAACCCTATTTAATTAAAAATAAGGTATTATTTATTTAATTAAACTCTTTTAATTAAATGGGCTCCCCTAATCTTATGAGTGATAATTAATTAAACTCCTTTAACTAATTTTTCCTCCTAATCCTATTAGTAATATATGAGAGTACTTATATTAAATTAATTCCTAAACTCTTTTAGAAATTAAAATAATAATAATTGTAATAATATTAATAAGACTCCTCTTATTAATTTATATTTAATATTTCTAAAATATCAAATAATAAATATTAAGCTATTTAATTTATTCTATCACCATAGATTAAATGAAATATACTTAACATATTATTATGATTATGTCATTAACTTCTTAAATAGTTATTCTTCCTTTTATGGTGTGATCCTTTAGGTTCTCCATATTAAAACAGTGTGAATAAATAAATTAGAACAATTCTAATCTTATTTAAATAAATAAATTAAATAATTAATTTATTTAAATAAATAATATTTATTCTACAATAGGGATAAGCCTCCTAGCGATCAACGACTTTCCAGATAATATATATTTTAACATTAATCATTAAAGAACCTTTGAGTAAATAGTTACGTTCACCTTGCAATTCAATCCTTCCACCATACTGATGTCCCAATTAAATATAAGGCATGGAATTCTTTGTCAAATCTTATTTTATTTAATTATATGTATTTCGACTCTTAAATGCACAACTCAAATAATGCATATTAGAAACTCCTTTCTAATTTCATTATGCCTTGGCCGAGAGACTCTTTGGGTTGTCATTTATCGAATCACATATGAAAGTAGTATATGCACACAAGCCAATCATGTTTGATGATAAAGCATATACTTTGTAATAATCTTATTCATTTATTAATAAAAAGTATTAATTTATTAAAGGCTTTTAATTATCTACATGATGTTGTTTTATAATATGTGATAAACCCATAGTTTTAAGCAATGCTTTTAGAATAATGATGATGATCATTCTAATGAGATCTAAATTTTAGAAAGCTTAAAACTAAAATAGTTCCCAATCATTGGATTACTAAATTGGGGATTAGTGAATCCGGATAGATGTGTACATACGTTGTCTTGCTTTTCATCGATGAGGATGATTGATCTCACGATCATTTGTGTGGAGACACTAAAGCAAGTGAATGTAGGTGCTTATTAGAGAATAAGTTCATGAGACACTAAAGCAAATGTGGCTTAGAGAATAAGGATCGAACGTGGCTCGCTAAGGAATACCTAGTTTTTTATTTCACTCGTCAATAGGAATTCTCAGAGTGATAGTAGTACAAGTAATCCTTGGACTTGAGATCATCATATATTCTTGTGTATGATGAGTTATACTTTGACTTATTCCTTAAGACCCTTAGGGTATATCAAAGGGTATGCTTGGGTATAATAAGTGTACATGGAGATAATGTATGATCAATAAAGAATCTACCACTTTAATAAAAGAAGAGAAATGTCCTATGTGATTCGATAAATGACAACCCAAAGAGTCCTCGGGTAAGGCGTAATGAAATTAGAAAGGAGTTTCTAATTTGCATTATTTCGAGTTGTGCATTTAAGGATCAAAATACATATAATTAAATAAAATAAGACTTGACAAGAATTCCATGTCTTATATTTAATTGGGACATCAGATGGTGGAAGGATTGAATTTGCATCAAGAACTATTTACTCAAAGGTTCTTTAATGATTAATGTTGAAATCTATATTATCCGGAAAGTCGTTGATCGCTAGGGAGGCTTATCCTTATCAGAGAATAAATATTATTTATTTAAATAAATTAATTATTTAATTTATTTATTTAAATAAGATTAGAATTGTTCTAATTGATTTATTCACAACCGGATTTAATATGGAGAACCTAAAGGGTCACACCATAAAAGGAAGAATAATTATTTAAGAAGTTAATGGCATAATCGTAATAATATGTTAAGTATATTTAATTTAATCTATGGTGATAGAATAAATTAAATAGCTTAATATTTATTATTTAATATTTTAGAAATATTAAATATATAAATTAATAAGAGGAGTCTTATTAATATTATTACAATTATTATTATTATTTTAATTTCTAAAAGAGTTTAGGAATTAATTTAATATAAGTACTCTCATTTATTCCTAATTGGATTAGAAAGGAAAATTAGTTAAAGGAGTTTAATTAATTATCCCTAATAAGATTAGGGAGATTAATTAATTAAAAGAATTTAATTAATTAAATAAAACCCAATTCCTTAATTGTTAAGATGGGTTGCCCACATCTATAAATAAGAGGAGTCTTATTATGGGTGGTATGGGTTGTTGATTTTTAACAAAATACGTAATAATTCCAAGTTGTTGGGAGTATGCCTTTTATATAGAGATAGAAAACTAGGGGTTAGCCATAACACCCATCTTCTTGAATTTTATTCTTCCTTGGTGGATCACCTCTAGAGGCCAAACACATGGGTGGCTAACGTTGATCAAAGGAAGGAACCAAACCCGGTGGATTCAAGTTGAACGCGAAAAGGATTGGAGGTGAACTCAGACCGAGGAAGCTCGATCTTCAAGGGTATGATTTTATTTTATTTATCTTTTTTCGTTTAATTAATAATTATGCATAAAGGGTGATCTAGGGTATATGGTTTGTAAAATTTTAAAACTCGATTTTTACACGCTTCCGCATTATTTTGCAATTTGATTGCTTTTTAATGAATATTATAAACCTAACGATTGGCATCGAGAGCCAAACCTTTATGCAAATTATTAATTATTTTAATTTAATTTATATATTGATATGTGTTTAGAACAATTTAATTGGGCATAATTTTTTTGTATAAAATTTATTAAATAATAAAAAAAAAAGGAACATTCGGATATATATTATGTAATATAATATATTTTAATGTTAAATATATATATATATATATATATATATATATATATTATAAATAATATATATATATATATATATATATATATATATATATATATATATAATCCATATATGATTTAGTTTCTTTCCATATATCCTATTTTTCACGTGGCAACAAGTAAGGATTATTTTATTAAAAAAAAAAAAAGGACAAGAATATATATATATATATTGTATAATCTTGGATATATATATACGTTGGAATTAAATGAAGAGTAGTGATTTTAGCGAGAGAAAAGAAGGAGGTGCTTATATATATAATATATATATTAACGTAATATATATTTATATATATAATAATTTTATAATTAAAATAAAATGTTTATTTTAATTTTAAAATAAAAAGTTTATTTTAATATTAAAATAAAAAAAAGTTTATTTTAATTTTAAAATTGAATATTATATATATATATAATTATTTTAATCTTAAAATAAAAGTTTATTTTAATTTTAAAATAAAAGGTTTATTTTAATCTTAAAATAAAAAGGTTTATTTTAATTTTAAAATTAGAATGATAACTAATTAGAGTTGGAATTGGATTAACTAATTAGAGTTGGAATTGGATTTCCATGATAATAATTGGAGTTGAAATTGATTTTTCCTAATTCAAAAAGGAGTTTATTTGTGAATAGGAAGTAAATCCATCTTTCCTTAAATAAAGGAGTTTATTTAAATATGAAATAAGATTTCATATTATTCAAAATAAAGGAGTTTATTTGTGAATAAAAAAGAATATCCGTGTTTCCTTTAATAAAAGATTTTTTTTTTACATGGAATTGGATTCCATAATTAATTAACATAAAAGAGTTTATTTTAATAAAGATTTTTTTTTATATATATATATATGGAATTGGATTCCATAATTAATTAAAATAAAGGAGTTTATTTTGATTAAAATTTTGATTAAAATAAAATAGTTTATTTTATTCAAAATTGGATAAATTAAAATAAAATAGTTTTATTTTAATTTAAATTTGGATTAAAATAAAGGAGTTTATTTTGATTCAAAATTAGATTTTATACTAACTAAATTTGCCCATTAAATGATATCAATATATATATTAAATGTTTATTATTCATGAGATGAATGTTATTTATCGATGCATATGGTGATGTGTATGATAATAAATGGGATTGATTATGGACTATTGACCAATGCGATTGGATTTTATTTTAGTTGGATGCATGAATGTATGGGTTTTATTAAATGGGTCTCTGCAGACTGCGTCTTCTAATTTTTCTTAATGTAAATTCTATTTCCTCCTATGTACTTCCCTCGATCACGATCAAGGTTCTATTTATTTTAAATAGTTTTGTAATAGGAATAGTTAGAATTAATTTTGAAGAATTAGAGAGAAGGAGCAAGCAAGGAGCTTGAAGACCCGTTTGTAATGGAGCCCAGGGTTTAAATGTAATAGTTATATTTAAATATTATTTCTTGCACCCCTAGGGGGAGACACTTTTTGGTTCACTTGGTGGCTCTAGTGAACCAAACTAGAATAAAAGTCCATAATCAATCCGGGTAGAATATAGTATTCTATATATGTGCATGCTTATACTATATATATTATATATTATGCAAACATGCTTCGCATGTTCATTAATACGACGCGTATTTTATATATATATATGCATGCATGCTAAACAAGATGAGACAAATTAATAACAAACCCCTCAATTTTTTATATTAAGTCCTAAGCGTTCAAAGATATTTGGAATATCGAACGTCGCCTTCTAGCATGATAAAATTAATAGAGTATTAAATATTTAATATGAGTTTGTTGTGTCACCACAAGGCAAGTATTAAGTATTTAAGATGTTAATTTATCACATTTGATGCTTATAAAGAAAATTGAACAATATTGTTTTGTTGTGTCACCACAAGGATGATATTTTTTTTTTTTTGAATATATGGAGTGCTAGGTCGGACTTAACTTGGATAATTTTGATTCGGATGTGCCACCACTGATCAAAATAATCTAAGAGGCAAAAGAAAAGGAGTCAGATAGTTGATGTAATTGACAAAAGTTGTCTACCTATTTATTTATATATAGTTTGTTGTGTCACCACAAGGCTATATACATTTGAAATGGGATCCTTATTCTCACTAGCAAATCTTTAATTAGATTTTGCCGAACTATATAAGTGAGGGTAATATAGTTTGAAGAAAATAGTGGGAGATACCAATTTAAAACAAGACCTAATTTATTTTGGTAATTAATAAAAGAATGTATGTTAAAATGTTGTTAATTACAAATTCATTTACGTAATTTTACAATGTCTAAAATTACTATCATCGCGAAGCATATTAGATGCTAAATTAAACCGTAATCAATTAAATGGATTGGTTAAGGAATTTGAGAATAGTTCTCATGGTTGAAAAGCTATCTTATGTCCTTAATACGCCTATCCTCGCAATGGTTGCGCATAATGCCTCCGAGGAAGAGATTGCTACTTTTAGAAAGTGGCAAGATGATGCATGATTGGCTCAATGCATCATGCTCGCATCCATGAGTAACGAGCTTCAACACAAGATGAAACTATGGATGCTCCTACTATATTCCTGCACATCAAGTAGTTGATGGTGAGGAAAGTAGGACTGATAGATATCAGATATCTAAGGAGCTCTTCCGATCTAGAATGGCCAATGGCACTATAAAGATGCATAAAAAGTTCTTAACATAATCAATTTGATTGATCAATTAGGACAACGGGTTTTTCATGGATGGAGAGTTGAGCCAAGATTTGATCTTGCACTCACTCCCGGACTCCTTTCACAATTGTTGTGAATTTTTCATATAAACAAGCTAGATATCAGCTTCGTTGATTTGCTTAACATGTTGAAAAATGATGAGAGTCACTTTCCAACCAAGAAAGATCAAGTCTTACTGGTAGGGGCCAAAGGATCTTCTAAAAAGAAGAACGATTCAAAGAAGGTAAATAGAAAGGCATAAACAAAGGATAATAAGAACAAAACTGATATGGATAGCAAAGGAGTTTGCTTCCACTGCAATAAGCCTGGACACTGGAAAGAAACTGCTAGAAGCATCTTGCAGAGGCTAACCAAAGAAGCTTAGTGAAGTTTCGGTTACAATACAGTTTTTGTTCATGATTTAAAATAAATTTTTCTTTAAGTCAAGGTTCTACTTGGGTATTGGATACCGACTTTGGTTATCATAAATATAGATTTATGAAGGGACCAAGCAGAAGTAGAAAGTTAAACAAAGATAAGTAATCCTATGTGTGGAAAATGAAGCAAAGGTTCTTTGCATTAGCTATAGAAACTTATAGTTTAGCAATGCTACACGGCAAATCTATTAAGTCAATAAGTTGTTATTGTATTCCAATTCTTGTTAAAATATTATTTCCATTTTATTGTTGGACAATGAAATCTTTGGTATTATAATTAAGAACAATTGTTGTTCTATTTATAATAATAATGTTTTGTATAGAATCGGAATATTACTTAATAAATTTTGTATACTTGACTTACATGAAAATAATTTTGCAAATTGAACAAATTAGTATAAGAAAAGGAGATGATCATTCAAAGAGTTGAATGTGTGTATTTGCTGAAATACAAGTGTGAATTATTTGAAAGGTTCAAAGAATTCAAAAGTGAAACAAATTGGCAAAGTATTAAGATTCTTTGATTAGATCAAGGAATAAATACTTGTGCAATAAGTTTCTAGATCATCTCAAATGGTTTTCTCATAATGGACACATCCCGATACGCAATAATTGATTGATGTATCCGAATGGAAAAATCATACCTTGTTGAACATGGTGCGGTCCATAATGATTTTACCGACATTCAAAGATCCTTCAGGATCATGTCCTAGAAATGGCTGATATCTCACGAAAAGGTAACCTCAAAATCCCACCCCAAGACTCCATAAAAGTTATGGACAAGGAGGATTCCTAATCTTAAGTATGTTAAGATAAGGGGTTGTCCAACTTATGTGAAAAGGTTTCAAAGGATAAGTTTGGGACAAGATTTGACATGTATACTGATTTGTGGGACATCCTAAAGTAAGTTTAGGGTATATGTTCTATAATTCTACTTAGCAAAAGGTGTTTGTTACGAAACACGCGCTTCTAAGATAAAGGTGTTTATCATTAAAAGGGGCTAGTGGGAGGATAATAGATCTTCAAGAGTTCAAGAACCACAAAACACTATAAGTCAAATAAGAGAACTCGTAGATAGACCTATTATACCACAAACCAATCATAAATCGAATAGTACCAAAGATACCTAGGAGGTATGGATTCATCATAGATGATGATGATGAGGTACACATCATAGAAGATGATGAGATTACATACGATGAGGTAATACATCATGAGAAATGGATGAAGCAAGTTTCTCAAATAGGAACATTCGTTTTGATGAGGCAATCAAAAGAGTTTGATTTTATCAAAAAATAAGAATGAACCTAGTGTGTACAAAAGGGTCAGTGGGAGCATCGTGACATTCCTAATATTATATGTTGATATACTACGGATGAGGAATGACATACCAATGCTACAATCAAGAAAGATAAAGTTGTCTAAACATTCCTCCATGAATGATTTGGGAAGAGTATCTTAATTGGGGATAAAATCTATATAGATAGATACAAGAGGATGCTCGACTTAACCCAAGGAACGTATATTCATTTGATGCTAAAGTCGTTTAGCATGGCAAACTCCAAGAGATGTCTCATGTTGATGAGCTATGGAGTGTATCTCTCTTAATAGTCCCCACAGACTATAAAAGAAGAGAGATCGCATGAGTGACAATCATGTATGCAATGAAATATACGAGACCGATGTTGATCACCATATTATGGAGAAGTTCACTATGAGTCGTTGAAAACATCTTAAAGTGCTTAACCCAAGCACTAAGGATGTGATCATATTCATGGTGGGTCTAAATTAAAACTAGAGGGCTTAACGGACTCAAGTTTTTCGTACATGCACCAAGATGATGAAAAATCCACTTTAAGGTAAAGGTTACCTTGAACAAGTGGTGCGTTGAATTGAAAGGTTCCAAACAAAGAAAGAGTTCTTTGGTTTAGTGATAAAGACAAAGTATATAGCTATAAATGAAGTCGCAAGTTGATTGTTTGGATTAAAAGTTCATTACGTAACTAGGAATAGTTCCTAAGTCTCATCTTGGATCTAAACATGTGTTGTGGCACTTTCATTTGATTATTAGAATCATGAAAGATGGGAAATCACTATGTAGATAGTGGACTCTCATGAACAACATTACATATCCATTAACTAAAGCTTATCCAACAAAGCAGGATAATCGCCACTTAGAGAAGAAGAGTATAAGATACCATGACGATTGGCTTTAGTGCAAGTGGGAGATTGAAAGTAGTATGCACACAAGCCAATCATGTTTGATGATAAAGCATATACTTTGTAACAATCTTATTCATTTATTAATAAAAAGTATTAATTTATTAAAGGCTTTTAATTATCTACATGATGTTGTTTTATAATATGTGATAAACCCATAGTTTTAAGCAATGCTTTTAGAATAATGATGATGATCATTCTAATGAGATCTAAATTTTAGAAAGCTTAAAACTAAAATAGTTCCCAATCATTGGATTACTAAATTGGGGATTAGTGAATCCCGGATAGATTGGGTACATACGTTGCTTGCTCATTGGATGAGGATGATTGATCTCATGATCATTTGTGTGGAGACACTAAAGCAAGTATGTAGGTGCTTATTAGAGAATAAGTTCATCGAACGTGGCTCGCTAAGGAATACCTAATGGAGTTTTTTTACCGTCAATAGGAATTCTGTAGTGATAGTAGTACAAGTAATCCTTGGACTTGAGATCATCATAGTATCTTGTGTATGATGAGTTATACTTTGACTTATTCCTTAAGACCCTTAGGGTATATCAAAGGGTATGCTTGGGTATAATAAGTTGTACATGGAGATAATGTATGATCAATAAAGAATCTACCACTTCTAATAAAAGAAGAGAAATGTCCTATGTGATTCGATAAATGACAACCCAAAGAGTCCTTGGGTTAAGGTAGAATGAAATTAGAAAGGAGTTTCTAATTTGCATTATTTGGAGTTGTGCATTTAAGGATCGAAATACATATAATTAAATAAAATAAGACTTGACAAGAATTCCATGTCTTATATTTAATTGGGACATTGTATGGTGGAAGGATTGAATCAGACAGTAACTATTTACTCAAAGGTTCTTTAATGATTAATGTTGAAATCTATATTATCCGGAAAGTCGTTGATCGCTAGGAGGCTTATCCCTATTGTAGAATAAATATTATTTATTTAAATAAATTAATTATTTAATTTATTTATTTAAATAAGATTAGAATTGTTCTAATTGATTTATTCACAACTAGGTTTAATATGGAGAACCTAAAGGGTCACACCATAAAAGGAAGAATAATTATTTAAGAAGTTAATGGCATAATCGTAATAATATGTTAAGTATATTTAATTTAATCTATGGTGATAGAATAAATTAAATAGCTTAATATTTATTATTTAATATTTTAGAAATATTAAATATAAATTAATAAGAGGAGTCTTATTAATATTATTACAATTATTATTATTTTAATTTCTAAAAGAGTTTAGGAATTAATTTAATATAAGTACTCTCATTTATTCCTAATTGGATTAGGAAGGAAAATTAGTTAAAGGAGTTTAATTAATTATCCCTAATAAGATTAGGGAGATTAATTAATTAAAAGAATTTAATTAATTAAATAAACCCAATTCCTTAATTGTTAAGATGGGTTGCCCACATCTATAAATAAGAGGAGTCTTATTATGGGTGATGGGGGTTGTTGACTTTAACAAAAAAATACGTAATAATTCCAAGTTGTTGGAGAGTACGCCTTTTCTATAGAGATAGAAAAACTAGGTTTAGCCAAACACCCATCTTCTTGAATTTTATTCTTCCTTGGTGGATCACCCCAGAGGCCAAACATATGGGTGGCTAACGTTGATCAAAGGAAGGAACCAAACCCGGTGGATTCAAGTTGAACGCGAAAAGGATTGGAGGTGAACTTGTACCGAGGAAGCTCGATCTTCAAGGGTATGATTTTATTTCATCTTTTTCGTTTAATTAATAATTATGCATAAAGGGTGATCCGTATATGGTTTGTAAAATTTTAAACTCGATTTTACACGCTTCCGCATTATTTTTGCAATTTGATTGCTTTATGAATATTACAAACCTAACAGTGGCATCAGAGCCAAACCTTTATGCGAATTATTAATTATTTTAATTTGATATGTATATTGATATGTGTTTAGAACAATTTAATTGGGCATAATTTATTGTATAAAATTTATTAAAAAAAAAATAAAAACCGAAAACTATTTTAAACCGCTTTTTTTTATTATGAATTGTGGTGGGTGACTAATTTTCATTAGGAACTGTGGGTAATTTTTTTTTTTTTAAAAGGCATGATTATTGAAAAGAAAAAAAAAACGTGATACCTGCTAATTGCCGAAAAATGTTTTGTTATAAAATTTTTTTTTAAACAAGGAATCACGTTTTTTAAGGATTTGATACAGCTGGGTTTTATATGATATATCATATTATAGACGGCTTAATGTATATATATATATATATATATATATATATATATATATATATATATACGTGATCATGCGAGATACACGTGAAAGATATCTAAGGAAGCACGTGAATCACTTACCGCCTAATTTAAATAAGTGGTCATTCATGCATTAATGATAAATTATTTTTTTTGTAATAATGAATTATAATTATTTTTATGCCATATATATTATAATATATATATATATATATATATATATATATATATTCTGAATTATTTTATAATTAAAATAAATATTTATTTTTAATTTTAAAATAAAAGAGTTTATTTTAATTTTAAAATTAAATTTCATGCTAACTAATTAGAGTTGGAATTGGATTCCATGATAACTAATTGGAGTTGAAATTGGATTCCATGTTTCTTAAATAAAGGAGTTTATTTAAATATGAAATAAGATTTCATATTATTCAAAATAAAAGAGTTTATTTGTGAATAGGAAAAAGAATCATCTTTCCTTAAAATAAAGGAGTTTATTTAGATATGGAATAAGATTTCATATTATTCAAAATAAAAGAGTTTATTTGTGAATAGGAAAGAGAATCCGTGTTTTCCTTTAATAAATTTTTTTTTTTTTATGGAATTGGATTCCATAATTAATTAAAATAAAAGAGTTTATTTTGATTAAAATTTTGATTAAAATAAAATAGTTTATTTTATTCAAAATTGGATAAATTAAAATAAAATAGTTTTATTTTGATTTAAATTTGGATTAAAATAAAGGAGTTTATTTTGATTCAAAATTAGATTTTATACTAACTAAATGTTGCCCATTAAATGATATCAATATATATATATAATGTTTATTATTCATGAAATGAATGTTATTTATCGATGCATATATGATGATGTATATGATAATAAATGGGATTGATTATGGACTATTGACCAATGTGATTAGATTTTATTTTAGTTGGATGCATTTAATGTATGGGTTTTATTAAATGGGGTTCACAGACTCGCCTTCTCTAATTTTTTTCGAATGTAAATTCTATCTCCTCCTATGTACTTCCCTCGATCACGATCAAGGTTTCTATTTATTTTAAATAGTTTTGTAATAGGAATAGTTAGAATTAATTTTGAAAAATTGGAGATCAAGGAAGCAAGGAGCGCCAAGACCCGATTTGTAATGGAGCCCGGGTTTAAATGTAATAGTTATATTTAAATATTATTTCTTGCACCCTAGGGTTTGACCTTTTGGTTCACTTGGTGGCTCTAGTGAACCAAACTAGAATAAAAGTCCATAATCAATCCGAGGTAGAATATAGTATTTCATATGTGCATGCTTATACTATATATATTATATATTATAAACATGCTTCGCATGTTCATTAATACGACGTATATTTTTATATATATATATATATATATATATATATATGCATGCCGCTTAAACAAGATGAGACAAATTAATAACAAACCCCTCAATTTTTTATATTAAGTCCTAAGCGCTCAAAGATATTTGGAATATCGAACGTCGCTTTCTAGCATGATAAAATTAATAGAGTATTAAATATTTAATATGAGTTTGTTGTGTCACCACAAGGCAAGTATTAAGTATTTAAGATGTTAATTTATCACATTTGATGCTTATAAAGAAAATTGAACAATATTTTTTTGTTGTGTCACCACAAGGATGATATTTTTCTTTTTGAATATATGAAGTGCTAGGTCGGACTTAACTTGGATAATTTTGATTCGGATGTGCCACCACTCGATCAAAATAATCTAAGAGGCAAAAGAAAAGGAGTTGCATAGTTGATGAAATTGGTAAAAGTTGTCTACCTATTTATTTATATATAGTTTGTTGTGTCACCACAAGGCTATATACATTTGAAATGGGATCCTTATTCTCACTAGCAAATCTTTAATTAGATTTTGCCGAACTATATAAGTGAGGGTAATATAGTTTGAAGAAAATAGTGGAGATACCAATTTAAAACAAGACCTAATTTATTTTGGTAATTAATAAAAGAATGTATGTTAAAATGTTGTTAATTACAAATTCATTTTTACGTAATTTTACAATGTCTAAAATTACTATCATCGCGAAGCATATTAGATGCTATTTAATCTTAATCAATTAAACGGATTGGTTAAGGAAATTGAGAATAGTTCTCACGGCTAAAAAGCTATCTTATATCCTTAATATGCCTATCCCTGCAATGGTTGCAGATAATGCCTCTGAGGAAGAGATTGCTACTTTTAGAAAGTGGCAAGATGATGCACAGTAGGCTTAATGCATCAATCCATGAGTAACAAGCTTCAGCGTCAGCCTGAAACTATGTATACTTCTACTATATTCCTGCACATCAAGTAGTTGATGGTGAGGAAAGTAGGACTGATAGATATCAGATATCTAAGGAGCACTTCTGATCTAGAATGGCCAATGACACTATAGTACAGACAAAAAGTTCTTAACATAATCAATTTGATTGATCAATTAGGACAACTGGTTTTGTCATGGATGGAGAGTTGAGCCAAGATTTGATCTTGCACTCACTCCCGGACTCCTTTCACAATTGTTGTGAATTTTTCATATAAACAAGCTAAATATCAGCTTCGTTGATTTGCTTAACATGTTGAAAAATGATGAGAGTCACTTTCCAACCAAGAAAGACCATGTCTCATCGGTAGGGGCCAAAGGATCTTCCGAAAAAAAGAAGAACGATTCAAAGAAGGTATATAGAAAGGCAAAAACAAAGGATAATAAGAACAAAACCGATATGGATAGCATAGGAGTTTGCTTCAATCGCAATAAGCATGGACAAAGGAAAGAAATCATGCGAGAAGCATCTTTGCAGAGGCTAACCAAAGAAGCTTAATGAAGTTTTGGTTATAAATACAATTTTGTTCAAGATTTAAAATAAATTTTTCTTTAAGTCAAGGTTCTACTTGGATATTGGATATCGACTTTGGTTATCATAAATATAGATTTATGAAGGACCAAGAAGAAGTAGAAAGCTAAACAAAGATAAATAATCTTATGTGTGGGAAATGAAGCAAAGGTTGTTGCATTAGCTATAGAAACTTATAGTTTAGCATCGCTTACTACGGGCAAATCTATTAAGTCAATAAGTTGTTATTGTATTCCAATTCTTGTTAGAAATATTATTTCCATTTTATTGTTGGACAATAAAATTTTTGGTATTATAATTAAGAACAATTGTTGTTTCATTTATAATAATAATGTTTTCGTATAGAACCGAAAGATTACTTAATGGATTTTGTATACTTGACTTACGTGAAAAATTATTTTGTAAATTGAACAAACTAGTATAAGAAAAGGAGATGATCATTCAAAGAGTTGAATGTATGTATTTGTTGAAATACAAGTGTAAATTATTTGAAAGGTTCAAAGAATTGTAAGTGAAACAAATTGGCAAAGTATTAAGATTCTTTGATTAGATCAAGGAATAAATACTTGTGCAATAAGTTTCTAGATCATCTCAAATAGTTTTTCTCATAATGGACACATCCGACACGCAATAATTGATTGATGTATCCGAATGGAAAAATCGTACTTGTTGGACATGGTGCGGTCCATAATGATTTTACCGACATTCCAAAGATCCTTCAGGATCATGTCCTAGAAATGGCTACATATCTACGAAAAAGGTAACCTCAAAATCCAAACCCCAAGACTCCATAAAAGTTATGGATGGGAGGATTCCTAATCTTAAGTATGTTAAGATAAGGGTTATCCAACTTATGTGAAAAGGTTTCAAGGATAAGCTTGGGACAAGATTTGACATGTATAGATTTGTGGGACATCCTAAAGTAAGTTTAGGTATATGTTCTATAATTCTACTTAGCAAAAGGTGTTTGTTACGAAACACACGCCTTCTAAGATAAAGGTGTTTATCATTAAAAGGGGCTAGTGGGAGGATAATAGATCTTGAAGAGTTCAAGAACCACAAAACACTATAAGTCAAATAAGAGGAACCTGTAGATAGACCTATTGTACCACAACCGAATCGTAAATCTGGAATAGTACCAAAGATACCTAGGAGGTATGGATTCATCATGGATGATGATGATGAGGTACACATCATAGAAGATGATGATCCAGAGTTACATTCGATGAGGTAAGACTTCTAGTGTGTACAAAAGGGTCAGTGGGAGCGCCGTGAAATTTCTAGTATTATATGTTGATATACTACGGATGAGGAATTACATACCAATGCTACAATCAGTAAAGATAAATTTGTCTAAAAATTCCTCCACGAATGATTTGGGAAGAGTATCTTAATTGGGGATAAAATCTATATAGATAGATTCAAGAGGATGCTCGACTTAACCCAAGGAATGTATATTCATTTGATGCTAAAGTCGTTTAGCATGGAAAGCTCCAAGAGATGTTTCATGTTGATGAGCCATGGAGTGTATCTCTCTTAATAGTCCCCACAAACTATTAAAAGAAGAGAGATCGCATGAGTGACAATCATGTATGCAATGAAATATACGAGACCGATGTCGATCACCATATTATGGAGATGTTCACTATGAGTCGTTGAAAACATCTTAAAGTGCTTAACCAAGCACTAAGGATGTGATCATATTCATGGTGGGTCTAAATTAAAACTAGAGGGCTTAATGACTCAAGTTTTCGCAGAGACCAAGATGACAGTAAAAATCCACTTCAAGGTAAAGCGTTATCTTGAAAAAGCAGTGCGTTGAATTGGAAAGGTTCCAAACAACAAAGAGTTTCTTTGGTTTAGTGATAAAGACAAAGTATATAGCTATAAATGAAGTCGCAAGTTGATTGTTTGGATTAAAAGTTCATTACGTAACTAGGAATAGTTCCTAAGTCTCATCTTGGATCTAAACATGTATTGTGGCACTTTCATTTGATTATTAGAATCATTGAAAGATGGGAAATCACTATAGAGATAGTGGACTCTCATGAACAACATTACATATCCATTAACTAAAGCTTATCCAACAAAGAAGATAATCGCCACTTAGAGAAGAAGAGTATGAGATACCATGACGATTGGCTTTAGTACAATTGGGAGATTGAAAGTAGTATGCACACAAGCCAATCATGTTTGATGATAAAGCATATACTTTATAACAATCTTATTCATTTATTAATAAAAAGTATTAATTTATTAAAGGCTTTTAATTATCTACATGATCTTTGTTTTATAATATGTGATAAACCCATAGTTTTAAGCAATGCTTTTAGAATAATGATGATGATCATTCTAATGAGATCAAAATTCTTAGAAAGCTTAAAACTAAAATAGTTCCCAATCATTGGATTACTAAATTGGGGATTAGTGAATCCGGATAGATTGGTACATACGTTTGCTTGCTCATTGGATGAGGATGATTGATCTCATGATCATTTGTGTGGAGACACTAAAGCAAGTATGTAGGTGCTTATTAGAGAATAAGTTCATGAACGTGGCTCGCTAAGGAATACCTAATGGAGTTTTACTCGCTTCGTCAATAGGAATTCTCAGTAGTGATAGTAGTACAAGTGATCCTCGACTTGAGTTCATCATAGTATCTTGTGTATGATGAGTTATACTTTGACTTATTCCTCAAGACCCTTAGGGTATATCAAAGGGGATGCTTGGGTATAATAAGTTGTACATGGAGATAATGTATGATCAATAAAGAATCTACCACTTCTATTAAAAGAAGAGAAATGTCCTATGTGATTCGATAAATGACAACCCAAAGAGTCCTTGGTTAAGGCGTAATGAAATTAGAAAGGAGTTTCTAATTTGCATTATTTGGTGTTGTGCATTTAAGAGTCGAAATACATATAATTAAATAAAATAAGACTGACATGTAAATTCCATGCCTTATATTTAATTGGGACATTGTATGGTGGAAGGATTGAATTGCATTTAACTATTTACTCAAAGGTTCTTTTATGATTAATGTTGAAATCTATATTATCTCGGAAAGTCGTTGATCACTATGGAGGCTTATCCCTATCAGTAGAATAAATATTATTTATTTAAATAATTTAATTGTTTAATTTATTTATTTAAATAAGATTAGAATTGTTCTAATTGATTTATTCACAAATAGGTTTAATATGGAGAACCTAAAGGGTCACACCATAAAAGGAAGAATAATTATTTAAGAAGTTAATGACATAATCGTAATAATAATAAAGTTAAGTATATTTAATTTAATCTATGGTGATAGAATAAATTAAATAGCTTAATATTTATTATTTAATATTTTAGAAATATTAAATATAAATTAATAAGAGGAGTCTTATTAATATTATTACAATTATTATTATTTTAATTTCTAAAAGAGTTTAGGAATTAATTTAATATAAGTACTCTCATTTATTCCTAATAGGATTAGGAGGAAAATTAATTAAAGGAGTTTAATTAATTATCCCTAATAAGATTAGGGAGCCCATTTAATTAAAAGAGTTTAATTAAATAATACCTTATTTTAAATAGGTTACTTGATATCTTTATAAAAGAGTCTTATATCGGATATCAAGACTACGTGATAATTTCAAGAGTGGAGAGTACGCTCTTTTTCTATAGAGATAGAAAACAAGGGTTTAGCCAACCACCCATCTTCTTAAATCCTTCTTCTTCCTTGGTGGATCACCCTCAGAGGCCAAACACTTAGGTGGCTAACGTTGATCAAAGGAAGGAACCCAACCCGGTGGATTCAAGTTGAACGCTTAAAAGGATTGGAGGTGAACTTGTACCGAGGAAGCTCGGATCTTCAAGGGTATGTTTTTATTCATCTTTTTCGTTTAATTAATAATTGTGCATAAAGGGTGATCCGTATATGGTTTGTAAAATTTTTTAAACTCGATTTTACGCGCCGCTTATTTATGCAATTTGATTGCGTTCTTGAATATTACAAACCTAACAGGAAAGCCCATGGAGGACATTGATTCCCACTTCGAGGAGGAGCTAGTTGTCGGGTTGCCATCATTTCCTTTAGATTTTCCCAGTACTAGTATTGTTGTGATTCAGCATTCAGCACAATACTTTGAATAGAGTCTTCATCTGATGACCTTTGAGAGAGACCAGGCTAGAGCCTTGATGTTGACTGCCCTTGATGGGAGAGACACAGCTATGTTAGAGAGACGAGGCATTAGCCCACAGAGATGTCGCTGTTGTTGAGCGGGATGAGGCCAGATCAGCCAGAGATGCAGCGATAGTTGAGCGGGATAGTGCCATATCTGCTCAGGATGTAGCCGTCACAGAGATAATCGCAAAGTTGAGGTCCCTTACCACTTTGGCATGATTGCAGAGATGAGCGCTTACATTGATGAGCATATGGTCACCATGCAGATGGCTGCAGATCTATTGGGTCGTGTGGATATTCTCGCACAGGAGACCACAGCTTTGCCACCTTCTTTTGAGAGGGATGCCATGTTTGTCTTGTTAGCTTTCGCATATACCCTAACATGTAGATGTAATGATATTTTCCTGCATAGACTCAGATAGCCATTTTGTCATGTATACGATTTACATTGTGTATATCAAACAACATTATATATATAGTAGGGAACTATATTTTGATCACTTCCCTTTTAGATATGCTCGATACTTGCTTGATATTTTGCCCGCTTCTTCATGGCTTGTGATCTTGATGTATTTCGAACTCTTCCCGAATGGATGGACATTGAGTTATCTACGGATGATTCGGAATGGATCATTGATCCGTGTATCCCTACCATCTTTGGTGTCTTGGGACTGGTTTCTATATGGAAATGTGGATAGGAGTGTGGCTTTCCTCTTTGAGATTGACCGCACAATAGATGGTCGCCAGTACTCCTATTCAGGAGGAGCCTAGTTAATTCCATCTCGTATGGATTGGTGTTGCTCTTCAAGGTACAACCGCAGCTTAGATGGTCGCCGAATCTCTTATTTGGGAGGAGTTCAGTAATTCCATTCCTTTGGTCTCAAGCCAAATGAAATGTAGTGGATTGAAGTTTGATCCCAGCATCACTGATAAATTTTTATGTTTTGGTAGGGGTGAGACCGAACCATGATCGGCTTCTACGCACTCTATTGAAGAGGAGATCAGTCTCGTGTAGTTCGAACTTGGTGTAAGAGGTCCAAAGTTGTATGGGCGAAAAAGGGTGTAGGAATGTTTTGTTGTTTTTGTTTTTGTAAGGAGAAGGGGTAGAAATGTTTTTTTTATCATGACCCGGGCCATATGAAATTGTTGCCTACGTCTCTATCAAGAGGAGATCAGGTCGGCATAGTTCGCCCCTCAAGGCAAGTTGAAAAGTGTGATCCCATGTGCAGGTCAGACTACGGGGAGCAGAAAGTTTGATCCTAAGTTGAGGATAAACTGCAGGTACGAGAAGTTTGATCCCATGTATGGGTAGCCAAACTTCAAACGCGAGAGGTTCAATCCGTAGTGGGATGACCTAAGTTGTATGAGCACAGTGAAACAAGGCTGCTGGCATGAAAAGTATATTTCCCTGAGGGGCAAAGTATGGAAAAGCGTTGTATATGGTAAAGGGGTTAAAGAACCGGAATGACGGGTGATCTGATGATCCAACATCAGGATGTTTGCTTGATGGTAACCTCAGACATAGTACTGTTTCACGGTGTCCGCATTGATGAGTTGTGGAAATTCATCGCCGTCCATTTCTTACAATCTGAGAGCGCCACCTGTCAATACTTCCTTGACAACAAATGGGCCTTCCCAGTTAGGAGCAAATTTTCCCTTAGATTTATCTTGGTTGTCAATGATCTTCTTCAAAACCAAGTCATGTTGTTTAAACTGCCGTAGCCAGACTTTTCCGTTGTAGGATCTGGCGATCCTTTGTTGATATAACTGACCATGGAAGATAGCCGCGGTTTGCCTTTCGTCTATTAGAGACAATTGGTGATACCTGTCTTTTACCCATTGGTCTTCACCCAGCTGAGCTTCCATCAACACTCTGAGGGATTCCATTTCTACATCTATGGGGGAGCACTGCTTCCATCCCATAGGATAATGCGTAGTGGGTTGCCCTAGTGGAAGTGCACATTGAGGTTCTGTAGGCTAACAGAGTAAGAGGCAATAAGTCAGGCCATCCTTTGTGGTTGGCACTCATCTTTTTCATAATCTTCTTAATGTTTTTGTTAGCCGCTTCAACATCACCATTCATCTTTGGATGGTAAATGACTGAGTTAAGATGTTTTATTTGGAATTTCTTCGCATAACTCCTCCATCATATTGTTGTTGAGGTTCTTAGCATTGTCTGATACAATCACCTCTGGATGTCCATATCGACAAATAACATTGTTTCTGATGAAAGAAATGATGACTTCTTTGGTAACCCTCGGGAAGAAGGCCGCTTCTACCCACTTGGTTAAGTAGTCGATCATGGTGAAGATAAATCGATGTCCATTACTTGAGAAGGGCCAAGGTGAACTCATATTGTGGAGTTCCCGTGGAGGGGCGTGGATAGCATTCCCATGAATTTGGCACTGATAACATCTCTTGACGTGGTCATTGCAGTCAGCTTTGAGAGAGAACGAGTAATGTCCTGTCCTAAGGATCTTCTTCACAAGGAGGGGGCCACTAATGTGTGGGCCACTGACTCCACCATGGATATCATCCATGAGCCTTTGCGCTTGATCTTTGTCTAAACATCTGAGGAGACCTTGTCTCTGTATCTCTCTTATAGAGGCATCTCCACTTAGGTAGAATTTCATAACAAGTCGATGGATCTCGCTTTTCTCGACGGGCTCGCCTCGTGGTGTAGATCCATCTCGTAGGTATTCTTTGATATACTGATACCAAGGATGCTGGATGGGAGGTAGCTCATCCGATACTTCTCCAACATAGTTCTCATAGGCTGGTGATTTGTGCATGGCAATTACGATGCTTGGCAAGTGTCCCTTGTCAGGTATGTGAACCAAGGAGGCCAAATTTGCTCATGTGTGTGCAAAGTCATTCCTATTACGAGGAATGTGTAGAAAGGAGATTTCTACGAGCTCTAAAACCATTTGTAAAACTTGCCGATGGTAAGGCAGCAAATGTAGCTATTTGGTTTGATAGATTCTCGTGGATTGTCTGACCACTAACTCCGAATCTCCAAAGACAATTAACCGCCCGATGCCCATTGAAAGGGCAAGTTTTAGCCCCATGAGACAACATTCATACTCACCTGTGTTGTTGGTGCTAACAAACTATAATTTGATGGCGACGGGATACTGCTCCCCCGTACCGGATACTAGAACTGCTCCTGCTCTAGAACCTTCCATATTAACAGCTCCATCGAAATACATCTTCCATGTTTAGCGTGTATCGTACTGATGGTGTTGCTGAACTGTCATTATCCCTTCATCGGGGAAGTATGTCTCCTAGGGTTTGAAGTCCCCTGAAGGTGCGGCGGCTAGTTGATCCGAAATTCCTTAAACTTTGATGGACTTTTGAGTCACATAGACGATGTCAAATTGTTGCAAAATCAACTGCCATCTGGACAGTCGGTAATTTAACATGGGTTTATTGAACACGTACTTGAGAGGATCCATGCGGGATATGAGGTGGGTTGTGTGACCATGGAGGTAATGATGTAACCTCATGGACGCCTATGTTAAAGCACAACAAGTCTTCTCAATCAGAGTGTACTTGTGTTCACTACTACTGAATCTTTTGTTGAGGTAATAGATAGCTCGTTCTTAGCCTCTATCGTCTTTCTGTCCCAGCATGCATCCCATGGCATTGTCACTTATGGACAGGTACATGAACAGGGGAACATCATCCCTGGGTGGTACCAAAATGGGAGCTTTGACTAGCTACTCTTTGATTGTAATGAAGGCCTTCTGGCACTCATCATTCCATTTCATGGAGGAGTTCTTCCTTAACAGCTTAAAGATTGGCTCACAGGTTACTGTGAGTTGGGAAATGAACCTGCTAATGAAGTTGATTCTTCCAAAAAATCCCCGTATTTTCTTCTCGGTCTGAGGAATGGGCATTTCCGTTATGGCCTAGATTTTGGTAGGATCCATTTCAATCCTTTGTTCACGACTAGAATCCTAGCAACTTGCTCGATTTAACGCCAAATGCGATGGGTCGGATTCAACTTCAAGTTGTACTTACGCAACGTGTTCAAGAGCTTCCTGAGATGATCTAAGTGGTCTTCCTCCTTCCAGGATTTTAAAATGATGTCATCCACGTAGATCTCTATCTCTTTGTGCATTAAGTCATGGAAGAAAGCCATCGTAGCTTGCTAATAGGTGGCTCCGGCATTGATGAGGCCGAATGACAACCATCTATAGAAAAAGGTTCCCCAAGGTGTGATGAAAGCAGTTTTCTCACGATCTTCCTCAACAACCATGATCTGATGGTACCCCGTAAAGCAATCAGCAAAGGAGTACATGCAGTATTGAGCAGTATTGTCAATGAGAATGTGGATAAATGGCACGGCTTGCAATGACCGGTCCCTTCGGGCGGTATATCATCATCAGTGAAGGATATCACATTGTTGTTAAAAATGTGATCAACCAAGTGTTGAAAATTTTCCATATCCACTGATGTCGGTAAATAGGCTTCTTCCAAAACCCTTATCAAGATTTTCATGTGATCCTCGTGTTAGAGTTTATGCCCTAGAGGCCAATTATTTGATATAATTGCTTAATGTTTTGATATTATATTTGATTGAATAAATGAATGATTTTATTATGGTTTTATTTAATGCGTTATATAAATGTTAACATAATAAAAATCCTTAGAATATTGATACAAATTATATAGTTTTAAGTATGTGACTTGAACATGAGATTATATAATTATAATTAGTATCATTGTTCTTAAATGTCCCTAGTCGAGTATCATTGTTGATGGGACAACAATGATGCATTAAGACTAGTATATGGATTGACTGATGACCAAATCTCATTGGTCATAAATATATGAGATATTAAGTCAATGCATAGGTACATGTTAGAGAAAGAAATCTTTGGATGGATTCCACCATGAGAATTCTATGTGGAGCATTATGCGAAGTGTCATTAGCAATTCTCATAGTGACAATGATGTAATGGTCCTCCGACCTGAAATCACTATATTTCTACACGGGAATTTATATACTTTGATATCATCAAATGTCACCTTTAATAGGGTGGACTATAAAGGTGATTGTTGGGTACATCATGAATCGTGTGAGGAATATGAGTGATCTAGATGGAATTTAACCATCCTATATATTACGGGTGATATCCATAGGCCTCTTGATTGAGTAGGACTATGAAATGCATGGCCATGCTCAAATAGTGATTTGTTTCATATAGTCTACTCATTGATCAAGAAAAAACTCAGATTAAATTATGAAGAGTATAACACATTCCATGACTCGAGTTTAATCTAGGATATTAAGGTTAAAAGGATTAAATTATATTGAAACATTGGTAACGAAAAGGTTGCATCGATAAATCGATCTTATTATTACTTGGGTAGCGTTGATGCATTACTAGATGTCGCTCATTGCTTATAATTTTATAATATGATTTTAAAATTATTGCCAACGTAATAATAACCTATAGGTCACACATGTAACGTAATTTAAAATGGAATTAATTTAAATTTTAAGGATTTAAATAAATTAATATTATTAATAGTATTTAAATCACTTAATTTAAATTAAAAGGATAATTTGTATATATGTATATTAATTAAGTAAGACTTAATTAAGATATATATATATATATATATATATATAATTCGGATTTTATGAAATTAGTTTTTGATTAATACCTTTTGACTACTATATATATGATATATAGCAGCCACTTAGGGTATTATTCATAAACAAAAACCCTAGCCGCTCTTAGAGAGAGACTAGAGAGAAACAATTCCGAAATCCTCATCCTTGGTGGCTAGTACCGCAGTTCCTTTTTATTACAGATCGTACGACGGTTCGCGGGGCGTTCATGTGGATACCGTAGAGGTGCGATTCATTTGGATTGCGTTGGAGATTCGAGCGCATCAATTTTATTTTAACAATCGGTATAATTTCTAACCACTAGGTTAATTGATTTTCGCATGGTTCCTGTTTAGGGTTTTGAAATTACTTAAAATTTTAATTTTCGCTGTGCGTTTCTGTATCGAAAACCCAATACCTCGGAAGTTAAAACCAAGTCCAGGATTAAAATTTGGTGTGGAGCTTCTCTTAAGCTTAAAACCACCTTGGCTTCGTTATGACCCATAATGCAGAGGAATTTTTCAATCTTCTCCATGGGTATTTTCCCCTTTGATTTGATGGTAGACTTCATCACCCGTTGGGGAAGATACAGTGGATTCTCCTTCAACACTGTAGTTGTATGCGAGGTGGATCCTTCACCTTCTCCATAATTCCATGGAACTTTGTACAAACTGACAATAGGATATTATGCTCTTCATGGTAATTTGAGTGGCTCTGGAGCGGCAACTTTCAAAGGATTATTGCTTCCTCTGAGTTCAATTGCTGGTATAATGAATGGTTTGCCAGTGTCATCGCCCTCAGCGGATATAACTGCTACCAATCCCTTCCACTTAGTAGGACTAGTATTCTCACTCTCCATGCAAAGTATAGATCGTCTTCGCTAGTTGCAAGACACCACTATTAATTAGATTCTGGAAAAGGTGGCGGAGTGCCCAGCATTCTTCTGTGCTAATAGTATAAATGTTCGTTAATAGTGTAAATGTTCGCAACTAACCCGACCAATAAAAAAATTTCGCCAGAGTCTCCCCTGTAATATGGACTAGCCACATGCACGACAGCATGTATGTAAGGTCATTTCTAGGAACCCAAGATATAAACCAACAGTCCATATTAGATACCATAGGAATTGGATGGAAATTATGAACTTATCGGAATCCCAATGCTCATAAAAAGAATTACCATCCGCAAACAGTTTTAATCTAGAGATTTACAACAAAAGAGTTTTGCAGGTATCCGTAGCATGTGAGGATCAAACTTGCAAACTTTGAAACCCAATCATTTCCGTGGGAGCAATTATTCACGTTTTGATTCACATTATGATGTCAATGTCAAGTTCTTAGTCTAAAAATGATTTTTTCACAATGACCAATATAATTGGTTAAACTACAAACATAAACAGGGGATTAACGAGTCTATATCATGTGCATGACTTCCTATAATAACCAAACTGTTACTACCTCTATTGCACAAAAAGAATCCCAAAATATAAATTTTATACTAACTACAATCTAATACATTCATCCTATTACCCAAGTCAAGTTACCTAAAATATAAATTTTATACTAACTCCATCCTATCACTAATCAAGTTACCCAAACTGACATAAATTAACAAAATTAAATTAACCAAAGTACTACGTATTACCCAAATAAATTTTACTCTAATCAAAACATATAAACCAAACATAATCATATTACCCAAATCGACTTCAAATACTAATAAAATCATAATTATATTACCCAAAATATGATTTAAGCATGCTAGCCATATTCATTCATTCAACTCTTTGCAATAAATTAACTCTTAAAACACAAATTTGTAGCAAACATACTGATTTGGAGAAGAACGAACAAAAATAATAAACAACCAAAAAAATTAAAGAAGAAGAACTTAAAAAGTAGCTCTTACCTCTATAATTAGTCTCTAATTTGAAGAAGAATGAACGAAACCGCTTCTCCTTCTCTTCTTCCCCCCTTTCTCCTCTCTCTCTATTTTGGTGACCTCCCTCTTTTTTCCTTCCGTGTTCTCAGGTCGAGCTTAACTAGTTATGAATTCATTTAGTTTGATCAGTGAACGCTATCTGCGACCGCATGCGGTCGCTGCCTTTTAATGACATGGACTTATCAGTGACCGCATGCGGTCGCTGTTTTGAAGTGGTCGCAATAAAACTACGCGCCAACTTTTCCTGCCAAATTTTCGGGGGGAAATTTGTTCTAGCGACTGAGCTGCAACCACAGTCGGTCGCTGATATAGATTAGCGACTAGAATATAGGTTGGTCGCTAATATCGGTCGCTATTAAGAATATCAGCAATCGGATATGCGGTCGCTGATATAATTGGTCGCTGATAGACCTTTTTCTTGTAGTGTGCCCGCGAGAATGTGAGTGATATTGACATACTCCATCAGAATTGTACCGTCCTAAACGGGGATTGATTGGAGGTAGAAGGGAAGTGATCCTTCCTTCATTGATTAGCATCTGAAGGATTTGCTCCATAGGTTGGCCCAGACATGTAAATTCCCTTCTATTGGCAAAATCCCGACGGGCTTTAGCATTCGCTCTTTTTGTCACTTTGTCCTCCAACATTTCATTTTCTGAAGGTGACGAGGGAATACTCATGACAAGAGGAAGGAGACTAGCATGCTCCTGGCTGACTAACTGGCGTGTAACTTGATGCTGATAGATCACCAGTTCTGCCAATTGCTCAATTTGCTTGCACGAATCTTTCATCTTACGTTCCATTGCAAAATGGAACTTGGCATAATCCTACTTGTTAACACCATCTTTGGTGGTCTAAGATGACTCGCCGTTGAAATTGGAACTCTGTCCATTGCTCCAATTAATCATGTTGACTTCTTCTTCTTTGTGTTGAGGAAGAGGGTTGTCTTGAACGTGAGGCTGATCTAGTTTGGTGACCACGATCTCACCATTGTCTATCAGGTCTTGGATCTTGTGTTTCAAGGCCCAACAATCCTGAGTATCATGTCCAGGTGCCCCGGCTTGATAAGCACATTTCCGAGCAGCATTGAAACCCCGTCCATTAGGGTTGGCTGGTGGAAGAAGATGCATGATTTTCTTCTGCGTTGTCAGAATAATGAAAATATTCTCGAGTGAATCCCCTAAGGGTGTGAACACTCGAGGGTATTTAATCTCTCCACCTTTTGGTACTTGAGGGTTTGAAGACTGTACTTGAAAGGGAGTGTAATTTCTCCTATGGATAGGCATGTTCTGATTGCCTTTTTGACCCTGTAGTGTCAGGGAAACACCTTCCTCTTTCTTTTTATGGACCCTCCTAGGGTTGTTTCCATAATTTATGAATTGGATGTGCTCAACGACAGCTTTAAGGGCAGCTAGGTCTTGAACCTTTCCTTACTTTAATCCCATCTTAGCCATCTCCCCATGTTTGACAATTTCAGAAAATGGTTTACCGATGTCGGCTAATACTCGTTCATAGAAAGGACCTTCTTGTATGTCTATGAAAGTCATGACCATTTATGATTCTGTCATAGAATGAATAACTTGAGCAGCAAGGCGCCTCCACCTCTGGGCATACTCTCTGAAATACTCGTTAGACTGCTTCTTGACCTTAGTAATCTGGTACCGGTCAGGAGCCATCTGAGACTGGAAGCTATATTGTGTGAGGAAGGCATGTGCTAGCTCTTCCCAGCAATGGATCTTTGAATTGTCTAATCTGTTATACCACGAACGGGCTTCTCTAGTCAGACTTTTCTGGAACAGCTGCATTTTGAGCTTCTCATCCTCTGCATAAGAACCGAGTTCTCCAACAAACACCTTCAAATGTGTGTAAGTGTGACGCCCCCAAAATAGGTATACAACACCCATTCTGAGTCACCAAATACATGGTATAGAAAGCAAACTACAACTTCAATAATACAATTGTCGTGCAAAATACGACAAAC
This sequence comes from Panax quinquefolius, assembly GCA_020205615.1. NCBI lineage: Eukaryota > Viridiplantae > Streptophyta > Magnoliopsida > Apiales > Araliaceae > Panax > Panax quinquefolius. The sequence goes on from CM035169.1 coordinate 103,163,413, forward strand.
ATATCTTGTGAGTTTAAATACGAGATATTGTCTTCTAGACAATATCCACACTCAAATAAGTCCTCGTTACAATTATTCAAACACTATTTTACAGAAATAGTGAGGACTGCTAAAACCTCTTTCTAGAACCATCACTCCGTACCCCAACTAGTTTCTGCTATGTTCTCACCTCCTGAGAAAATGGAACAAAAAGGAAAAGGGTGAGCTCAACTAGCCCAGTAAAGAATATTATGACTAAGATAATATATAACAAATTATCGTTAGTCTTCAACAGGGAAAAATCTGATAAAATATAATAGCCAACAAGTTTTAGATCAACAACTGCAGCGGAAACAACAATCCATTAGAAGTGTCAAGTAGAGAATGAGTTCTACTATCTTCTAAGATTTAAAAGTCCATCATCAATATTTTATCCATGTAACAACAATCAATATACATCTTTAATCAAATATTCATCTTTGCACTCTGTGCCAAAGATATTCATTTGTATCACCCGGTTGGTCATGTTCATCTCAACACATGTTCATCTTTGCACTACTGGGCCAAAGATGTTCATCGATTAATCATTTATCTTTGCACTACTGCATCAAGATATTTAGTAATATCATCATTTAGGACCGAGGATGATGAAAAATATTTCAAAGAAAGCGAATCAAATTGAAACGGATGGACAAATAGTAGGATTAAGTATAACACTTTATCCAAGATCAATAATACTTCATAAATAAGAATTTGAAGCGTAATTCAAAAATAAAGATCAAAAAACATGGATACAATCAAAGATAGTAACCATAATAGACATCTTGGATAAAAAGAAGAAAATTTCATTTTTTGATTGAATAGTAAGTATTCGTGAATAGTGTCGATATCGTGAATAGTAATCCCAACACAAAAAGTTCTAAATTTGATAAAAATTCAGATCAATACTTGAAGATAATGAAATTGAAGAAATAATATCATATATGAAGAAAATAACATCTCTTACCTCAAAATATCAATTACTTACGATCCGGAATATCGGTAGATAAGTCCGAAGGAAACTTGCAATCGATGAATAAAACTCACAAAGTATCTAAATACTCACAAAATACACTCAATAATCTAGAGAGAGAAAGAGAGAAAACTTGTTTCTGGTGTGATTTTCAATTCTAACTTAGCACTATATTTATAGGAAAATGTTAGCAGACTTGACCTGCAACCTGATGGCTTTACTTGTTACTATTCCCACCCACCACATTTGAAATAAATTCAGCACATTTCTTCACCAACCACAAGTGGGGCCCACTCAATTCTAGAATTTTCCAACAAATCATTTATAAACCTAATTTTGGAATCAGTTACCTCTTAAAATTCATAACAAATCGTACATTCATTTTTAACGGTTCAAAATTTGTGAAGATATACTCAAATTATATATGTATAACATATCCAAAAATTACAACGATCCAACGGTCGGATTAAAAATTATAACTCAGACAATATATCTCAAAAACACTGGTTTAATTTTTAATACCTTTATTCCGATAAAAATACTGATAAAACACCTCAACATTAACTCCTTCAATTTTTTACCACAATAAATATATCCAACATTTATATCCATATAAATTAATTATTTCCATATCATATGAATCAATAATTAATTATTCACAAATAATATTACAGAATCACATTTATGACAACTAGACCGTTCCCAGGAAAGAGGGGGCTTTCCAATAAGAATTTCTCCTTACTGGCGCGCAATTAGGTGACCAAACCTCTCCTTGACAGAACTTTCTAGACATTGTCAATAATGTTATCTAATAATATTATTCAAATAATATGAATTATTTATCCGATAATGGGAAAATCGTAAGCGACAATTATTGAAACAACAATAATATAAAATATCAACGCATCAATTATTGAATCAATAAAATAAAATATTGAGCAAGAATCTCTCGTAACAATTATTGAGTAGTGCCTTCTTACGTAAGGATCAATAATTTATCAATATTGTGCATCCGCGCAGACATCGTATTTTAACCACACGGGTATTCCAAGCAGTGTTAAGCGGTAACAACTACGTCGTTATTTATAAAAATTCAAACTTGTCGCTTTTCTTCATCGCACAATTATTACATTATGGGCCCACAAATGATTGTGTCAGTCGCATACGAATATTCCCCGACAACAAGAATATTCCACGACCAAATGAATATTCCCAACAACAATGATTATTTTATAACCACTTGCATATTTTGCAAAATTTGCACATTTCACCCATAACCAGAGAATTATATCAAATTAATACCTTATTATTCACAATAATAATTAGAGGAAATTCGATTTTATTTATCATAAGTTGGGGTCTTACAACCCCCCCTCCTTATGAAATTTTGTCGTCGAAATTGACATACGTACCTGGTGTTTCAAAAAGGTGAGGATACCTCGCCTTCATTTCTGATTCCAACTCCCAGGTCATTTCTTCAATAGCATGGTTTCTCCACAAAACCTTAACTTGTGGTATAACCTTGGTGCGTAGGACATGCTCTTTCCTATCCAATATCTTAACAGGTACTTCTTCGTACGTTAAATCTTCGGCTATCTCGTCTGGTTCTAACACAATAATATGGTTCGGGTCTTTCACATATTTACGAAGCATGGATATGTAAAAAACATTATAAACACGAGACATACTTGGAGGTAATGCGAGTCTATAGGACACATTTCCTATTCGGTCAAGAATCTCAAATGGACCAACAAATCGTGGATTGAGCTTTCCTCTCTTTCCGAATCTTGTAACTCCCTTCCATGGAGCAACACGTAACAATACATGATCTCCAAAATTAAACTCCACGTCCTTTCTATGAAGATCAGCATAACTCTTTTGTCGATTTTGTGAGGTTTGAATCGTTGTCGAATCATTTGGATCTTTTTACGTAGTAATACGTACTAATTACGGTCCCAACAACATTGCTTCTCCCACCTCGCCCCAAAGATACGAGAAGCGACACTTTCGTCCATACAACGCCTCAAATGGAGCCATTTTTATACTTGCTTGATAAGCTTGTTGTTGTAGGAGAATTCCACCGATGGCAAGTACTTATCCTAACTTCATTTAAAATCTAGGACACAAAGTCTTAATAGATCTTCAAAGGTTTGAATAGTCCTCTCTAATTGTCCGTCCGGTTTGAGGATGGTATGCGAATCGAATCAAATAAATCCGTGCCCATAGCTTTCGTAAGCTAACCCAAAATCGTGAAGTGAATCTTGGGTCACGATCCCAAACTATGGATCTTGGCATGCCATGCAATCTCACAATCTCATTCACGTAAATACGGAGCAAGACGTTCAAGGAATAAGTCTCACTTATCGGTAAGAAATGGGCAGACTTGGTTAATCTATCAACAATAACCCAAATCACATCTATGCCTTGAGAAACTTTGGGAAGACACATGAACGAAATCCATAGTAATGTGTTCCCACTTCTATTTTGGAATCTCAAGTGGTTGTAATGGACCCTTTGGCACTTGATGCTCGCTTTACACGTTGATAAGTTAAACACCTCGAGATAAACTCGCAATCTCTCTCTTCATATTGTTCCACCAAAATGTATGTTGAATATCATGATACATTTTGTTACTCCCGAGATGAATTGCAAGCGGGGTGTTGTGTGCCTCCATCATGATTCTATGCTTCAAGTTAGAATCGTTAGAAACAAAGTCCGGAGTTGAATCTAAGTATTCCTTCTTCATCGATTCTCGCTTATGGAATAGCTCTTTCTTGCACTTTCTTCTTCATACGTACGAACTCCAGTCCAGACTTGAAAGCGGCTTTAACTTTATCGATTAAAGTTGGTTCTACTCGTATATATTCGCCATCATCATGTGGGTCCACAGAGTCTTTAATTCTACCTCCATCCTTTGCAATTAAATGCATGAATGGGCCTTTGCATTAATATATCGCACTCGTACTCGCATATGATCTTCTACTCAATGCGTACAACTACTACGTTCGCTTTTCGGGATGATATTGAATAGTGTGATCGTAATCTTTCAATAGTTCAAGCCAACGTCGTTCTTGCATGTTGAGTTCTTTTTGGGTGAAGAAATATTTGAGGCTTTTATGGTCCGTATAAATCTCCACTCTCTCCCCATACAAGTAGTGTCTCCAAATTTTCAACGCGAATGACGATCACGCTAACTCTAGATCATGAGTAGGATAATTCCTCTCATATTCTTTGAGTTGTCGTGTGAGGCATAGGCTACTAATTTCCCATGTTGCATGAGAACGCATCCTAACCCTTTACACGAAGCATCGTTGATATAACAAATCCATCCATACCGGATGGTATTGCTGAAACAGTGCCAAAATGAGTCTCCTCTTGAGCTCTTAGAAACTCTTTTCGCATTCCTCGCTCCATACAAATTTTGTATCTTTCGAGTCAACTGAGTTAACAGAGTAGCAATTCGAGAAAATCCTTCCACGAATCTCCGATAATAACCCACTAAGCCTTGTAAAGCTACGACTTCGATCACCGACTTTGGTTGCTCCCAACTTTCAGATCGCTTCAATCTTCACGGTCGACGGATACTCCATGTTTTGACACCACGTGCCCAAGGAATGCTACTTCCTCAAGCGAACTCGCATTTCTTGACTTGGCATAAAGTTTGTTTTCACGAAGCCTTTCAAGTATCAGCTTCAAATGGTGCTCATGATCTTCATGGCTTTTGGAATAGATGAGGATGTCATCAATAAAGACAACAACAAACTGATTCAAATATTCCTTGAATACACGGTTCATCATATCCATGAAAGCAAATAGAGCATTAGTCAATCCAAAAGACATGACTAAGAATTCATAATGCGTGCATTTCGAGTTTCAAGGCGGTCTTTGGAATATCCTTAGTTTTAATCTTCAGCTGATGATATCCAGAACGAAGATCGATCTTTGAAAAGAATTGTGCTCCTTGCAACTGGTCGAACAGGTCATCAATGTGAGGTAGCGGATACCTATTCTTAATGGTGACATGGTTTAATTCTTGGTAGTCAATACAAAGTCGCATACTCCCGTCTTTCTTCTTTACGAATAGAACAGGAGCACCCCAAGGAGATGTACTAGGACGAATGAAACCTATGTCTAACAATTCCTGTAGTTGGACTTTTAACTCCTGAAGTTCAATAGGAGCCATTCGATACGGGGTTTTAGAAATGGGGTTTGTACCCAGCTCAAGGTTAATAAAGAATTCAACATCACGTTCTAGGGGTAGACTGGGAAGTTTTAAGGAAATACATTAGGAAATTCTCTAACAACAGAAATATTTTTCAAATCTGACTTGTCTTTGTTCAAATTCATAACATGAGCTAAGAAAGCTTGACATCCGTTTTTCAATAAACGAGTAGCTTTATGGCTTGATATGATAGTGATTGATTTTAGTGGTTTAGTTGTTTGAATTCGTATGACAGGTTGGTTAGGAATATGAAAACTAACAACCTTACAAAAATAATCAATTTTGGCATGATGAGTGGTTAACCAGTCAATTCCTAAAATCACATCAAAAGTAAGTATCTTTAAAGATATAAGATCAACAGTAATGTGATAGTGCCAACTTGGATCATGCAAGATTTATAAAGCGTAGATGTAACGAAGGTTTCACCCAACGGAGTTTCAATGAGATAAGTCAAAGTCCAATTTCTCCCGAGTCAAGTTTAAACGTTGAGCACAAGCGGGGAGAGATAAAAGAATGGGTAGAACCCAGGTATCTAGTAAGGTATAAACATCACAAGAGATCAAGATTAGCTTACTCAGTAATCACCTCGTTCGGGTTCCTCACGTTTTTGGCGATCACGAAAAATGCTCTTCCAAGAACCGTGATTTCGACTTATCCCGGATGACCCTTGGAGTTACCATCCCGTTGAACTTGTTTTTTTACTCTGTAACAATCCCGAGCTATGTGGCCTTCCTTTTCACGGTTGTAACATACCTTGGATTGTTGTGGACATTTTCAATGATATGTCATTCTTTCCCGCATTTGTAACATCTAACTGGCGGTCGTTCTCCTCCCCTAGAATTTGTTATTGGTGCTGGTGCTGCTGCTGATGTCTTTCCGTCATTGTTGAATCTCCTCTTTCTAAAATTTCCACTTGACTCACCTCTCCTATTATCATGGCCATGATGACCACCTAAGTGGCTACCGCCTTTGTTCATATTTTTCCCTCCTCGTTGGTTATCATTGCTCTGATGAATGTTGTCACCGGTATGACCCTGGTTGTGGTCCCTCGGTTGCACATACTCATTATCTCGCTCTAATAATTGAGCCCTGTTTACAACATCTGAATATAAAGAAAATTTATGAGATACAAGATATTGCCGAATCTCGGGCTTTAGACTTCTCAGAAACATGCTTGTCATTCGTTCCTCATTTTCGACCAAATGAGGTGCAAACCTGGATAACTCTGCAAACTTCGCCTCGTACTGGGACACCGTCATGTTTTTTTATTCTAGTCTGATAAACTCCACCACCTTCATATGACGAATACTTTCAGGAAAGTACTTGTTATTGAATAGTTTTTGAAATGTTTCCCAAGACATCTTTGAGTGCGAAATTTGGTGAGTACGCTTCTGAACTCCCACCCGATGAGTCCGCCTCACCGCATGAACATAAAGGTTGCAAATGGAACATTCTGTTCCTCCATGCATCCCAAGACATCGAATATCTTGGTAATTTGCTTGACCCACGTTTTCACCATGATCGGATCCGGCTTTCCCTTAAATTCTGGTGGTCCCAACTCCTTGAAATGCTTGGCTGTGACAAGCCGCGCATTCATATATCATTTCCACCGTATTTTGTGCACGAGTCTCCCTAAATGCGGTTTTGCATGAACTACAAAAAGCTCCTAAACATTCCATCATTCATCGTTTGCTCGGTAGTGTTGTTTACAGGAGGAATATTGCCTTCCTGTTGTACGTTCTCCTGGTTTGTAACTAAAGGTTGTTCCACAGTCTCATACACTCCATTGTTAACGTTCTCAGCGGCCATTCTTAAAAACTGCCATAAAATAAGGGTTAATTAAACAAATTAACATAACACATAATATCCCTATATTATGTCTGACCAACAAATAAGCTTAGATAAGACACACTAGCGAAGGATTTACTCATCTCTCCCTCCTAGTTCTATTCCCCGATCTCGCCAGAGACCATATCCTAAGCTCGATACCAATCGTGAGCGCCCCCCAAAATAGGTATACAACACCCATTCTCGAGTCGCCAAATACATGGAGCAGAAAGAAAACTACAACTTCAATAATACAATTGTCGTGCAAAATCGACAACACATCTGTGAGTTTAAATACGAGATATTGTCTTCTAGACAATATCCACACCCAAATAAGTCCTCGTTATAATTATTCAAACACTATTTTACGTAAATAGTGAGGATCGCTAAAACATCTTTCTAGAACCATCACTCCGTACACCAGACTAGTTCCTCGCTATGTTCTCACCTCCCGAGAAAATGGAACAAAAAGGAAAAGGGTGAGCTCAACAAGCCCAAAGAAAGAATATTATGATTAAGATAATATACAACAAATTATCGTTACTCTTCAATGAGGAAAAAATCGATAAAATATAATAGCCAACAAGTTTTAGATCAACAACTACAAATAAAAACAAAGAATCCATTAGAAGAGTCAAGTAGAGAATGAGTTCAACTATCTTCTAAGATTTAAAAGTCCATCATCAATATTTTATCCCTGTAACAACAATCAATATACATCTTTAATCAAATATTCATCTTTGCACTACAGAGCCAAAGATATTCATTTGTATCACCGGTTGGTCGTGTTCATCTCAACACTGTTCATCTTTTGCACTACTGGCCAAAGATATTCATCGATTAATCATTTATCTTTTACACTTCTGGTAGAAGATATTTAGTAATATCATCATTTAGGACTGAGGATGATAAAAAATATTTTTAAAAAAAAGAATCCAGTAAAACGGAAGGACAAATAGTAGGGATTCATATAACACTTTATCCAAGATCAATAATACTTCACAAATACCAATTTTGAAGCAGAATTCAAAAATAAAGATCAAAACATGGATACAATCAAAGATAGTAACCATAATAGACATCTTGGATAAAAAGAAGAAAATTTCATTTTTTCGGTGAATAGTGCCGTATTCGTGAATAGTGTCGTATACGTGAATAGTAATCCCAACACAAAAAGTTCTAAATTTGATAAAAATTCAGATCAATACTTCGGCATAATGAAATTGAAGAAATAATATCATATATGAAGAAAATAACATCTCTTACCTCAAAATATCAGTACTTCTGATCGGAATATCGGTATAAGTCTGAAGGAAACTTGCACTGATGAATAAAAACTCACAAAGTATCTAAATACTCACAAAATACACTCAATAATCTAGAGAGAGAAAGAGAGAAAACTTGTTTCTGGTGTGATTTTCAATTCTAACTTAGCACTATATTTATAGGAAAATGTTAGCAGACTTGACCTGCAACCTGATGGCTTTACTTGTTACTATTCCCACCCACCACATTTGAAATAAATTCAGCACATTTCTTCACCAACCACAAGTGGGGCCCACTCAATTCTAGAATTTTCCACCAAAATCATTTATAAACCTAATTTTTGAATTAGTCACCTCTTAAAATTCATAACAAATCATACGTTCATTTTTAACGGTTCCAAATTTGTGGACATATACTCAACTTATATATGTATAACATATCCAAAAATTACAACGATCCAACGGTCGGATTAAAAATTATAACTCACACAATATATCTCAAAAACACTGGTTTAATTTTTAATACCTTCATTCCGACAAACACACTATTAAAACACCTCAATATTAACTCCTTCATTTTTAACCACAGTAAATATATCCAACATTTATATCCACATAAAATAAATATTTCCTTATCATATGAATCAATAATTAATTATTCACAAATAATATTACGTAATCACATTTATGACAACCAGTAGTTTCCAGAAAGAGGGCTTTCAATAAGAATTTCTCCTTCTTTGGCGCGCAATTAGGTGACCAAACCTCTCCTGATGTAATTTTCTAGACATTGCCAATAATGCTATCTAATAATATTATTCAAATAATATGAATTATTGATCCGATAATGGGAAATCTTGTGCAAATGACAATTATTGAAACAACAATAATATAAAAAATCAACGCAGCAATTATTGAATCAATAAAATAAAATATTGAACAGTAACTACTGTAACAATTATTGAGTAGTGCCTTCTTACGTAAGGATCAATAATTCATCAATACTGTGCATCCACGCGTATTACGCGTATTTTTGGACCCTGAGTAGACTGGTGTAATTCTTTGAGTAGAATAGCCAAATCTATAATTTGTTTGCTTAATCCTTCGAATTCTTTGCGAGAAACTTGATTAAGATCAGTCTGGTTGGATGATGACTTGATTGACTATAGGCTCGCAGTATTTTTGGATTTCGACAGGGTAGTGGGTCCGATTGTTTCCCTGCGAAAGACTTGCATAATTTAGTCTTTAGGGAATGTGTAAATATTAATATACTATGTGATTGTGTCCATTTTAGGAATTTTATCCTACAAAACGGATGTTATCTGTTTGTAATACATGGTAGCATGTTAATGTAAACATGTATGTATACACATTTCTTTATATTTCTCATTACATGGAGATGAATATGGAATGAAATTACAAGTAATTTAAAATGAGAAAGCATGATGAGACTTTCCTCCTCTTGGGTTAAGCAGAGGCTGACCTATCTTAGCTAGGTTACTCTCGCGGCTTTTTGGCATGAAGGTTCCCAAATCATCGCAATTTACTCGACGGGAAGTTAATCCTGCATTTCAACTGGAGCGAATTTGGGTGGTGCCTTTCCTTAGCCTCTTTGGAATTAGTCTTCCTACTAGTCCAGTAATCAAACACCGATAGGATAGCCTCCTGGTGGAGGGACCACACAATATACATTCACATACATCGCGTCTCACTGTATGGAAATGATGACATGTGCGATGCATTAATATCGTAAGCAGATATGGTGCGAAGCACTAAGTGCAATAAGTAAATGCATTCGTACACATTCATTATAAATGTAAATGCAACATCCACACACAAGTAGATAACAGTTTTAAAAAGATTGTAATAGAGGCTTAAGTACTCTTACTGGAAGTCCCCAGTAGAGTCTCCACCTGTCGACGTCAGGATTTTTAGTTATCCCTTTTCTTTACTTGTTCTTTGGTGTTCTCATTTTAGGTGAGATTTGTTTGAAAAAACAAGTGAAAAAGGTTCGACATGTATAATGTCGACGATGGACTGTTAAGAGTCGCAAGTTGGTTTTTTTAAATGGTTGTACCAACACAATTGAGAAAAGGTTTGCACATTGACCAAGTGATGTGACACTGTTTAAACGGGTCGGTGAAACCGAGATTCATTAGGATCCGGGGACTTGATTATGCATAGGAAAGGTGTTAGGCACCCCCCGACATCCGTGTTACCACGGTGACTGCCACTTTTCAAGAAATTATTATCTAAATGTGTGTGTGTGGGTCAATGTGCTGTTATTTGGAAGTAGTGCGAGGCCTCGTTCGCACCTATATACACAGGGTTTGAATTTATGTAAAAATTTAGTTTTTAGCAAGATATGGTAGTGATGTTTTATAAAAGAGGTTTTTCAAACCCTGATGCTCAATAGTAATTGAGACCTTTTACACTCCCATTTTATTAAGTGTTCGGCTTGATTGCTTTTATTTCCAAGATGCGAAGCATCTATAAGAAAATAATGTACAAAATAATGCCGACTTCCTCGTGGGTATGAAAACCATATGAGGAAATTCAGACACCGCAGATAAATTTACAAGCATCTTACAGCTGAAAATGTCCATCACGGGAACCAAATCTAGATTCATTAGACTGAATCTGTGATCACATGATTCCTAGGCTCACACGATGTTGCAATTTGTATAAAAGCAGTAAGCAGGTATATATATAAAAGCGTAAATATATATATATACAGACATGATCACCAACCACGAAGCACCTCCATGGGGATCAAAAATATAAATAAAGCTGTAAAAGCTATCAACCGCCACGGAGGAAACTTCAGGCGGGACGAAACGTAAAGAAAGCTGTAAAAGCGATCAACCACCATGAAGTAAACTCCAGGTGGGACGAAATCTATATATATATATATATATATAAATATATATTTATATAAGCAATAAACGCACTGGATATAAAATCCAGGCTCATCGAATAAAGTTCGACACGCAGTTCATATATATAAGTATATATATATTAAAGCAGTAAACGCTCCAGATGTAAAATTCAGGCTCATCGAACAGAGTTCGACACACAGTTCATATATATAAGTATATATATTAAAGCAATAAACGCTCCAAACCAAAGTCTAGGCTCATCGAACAAAGTTTGACACACAGTTAATATATATATATATATATATATATATATATATATATATATATATAAAGCAAAGAAATGCTCCAGACCAAAGTCTAGGCTCAATCGAGGCATAACTCGATAATGTTAGTCCATATATATAAATATATATATAAATATATATGTATATACAAACTGAAATAAAACCACGGACCAAAGTCCGGGCAAATAGACGCAACATGACTCTCAACGTGAAGAAGGGTGTGTGCAAAGATGAGAAGAAAGGCTTTAAAGTGTGTGAGAAGGCTTACAGTGGGCTACCGAAGAAGACTTCTATATCTTTAAAGTGGATGAAACTCGGCTCCCGCCGGTACAAGAGTAGCTATATGTGAGCTCACAAGTGTTTAAAATGAGAAAGCACTCAGTATATTATAAGTACGGAGCAAATTTGACAGGGCTTCCTCGCCTTTTTCTCTCCTTAAAATGGTCTCCCCAAGCCCTCTATTTATAGAGGGGGGAGCCGCAAACGTACCTGCGGCCAGCCGCAGGTGTACCTGAGGCTGCCCGGGTTCCCCCATGTTTTGCGGGTCGCGTCGTCTCGCAGTACATGCACAGAGGCACTACAATGTCTGTTCGAACTTTCAAAATTGCAATCCGGGCATCCGACTGAGGTATGTAGGATCTATTTTGGACCGCCATTGTCGAGAGTTATACAATGGCATGGGATTAGAGGTTGTACGAAGTCAGGAAGATAGGATGGTGCTCTCCGGTCTTCAAACTCCAAATTCTATCCGTTACCCTGCATAATAGTCACTTGGGATTGGTTTTCCTTGATTCTTGTGGGACATTGTTGTGTAGAAATGCGTGTATGAAATGTTGAGATGGTGTGATGTGGCTCTAAAGTGGCAAGATGATGACTTTACCCCTCACCGATTTATCGCTACTTTGGGTTGATAAAACAGACGTTGCTCGGGGTTATTGCTGAGGTTGGACTGTTGTAAATGTTGAAGGTCCTCAGTGTCATCTCTGAGGTGCGCTTGTATTCCCGGTGTTATCTCTGGGCCTTGTACTGAGTGCCTCGGTGTGAGTGCCTAGGTTGAAGCTGATTGCAGACTTTTGAAACAAGCATTTCTGGGGTTATCTCCAGAACTGCAACTGCCTTCCTTGGTGTTATCACCAAGGTTGGTAAATGCTATTCCCAGTGTTGGGACTGAGACTTGACACCTAGGGGTTATCTCCGAGATTAATCGGTCTTCTCCGGTGGATTTTCTGGTATTGGAACTGCATGCCTCGGGTTTATCTCCGAGGTTGGAATTGTTACTCCCGGTGTGCGGTCCGGGGTTGAGACTGAACTTCTGGTAGTATCCGGACTTGACATTAACTGTCTTCCAGGGCTATCTCTGAAAGACAAATCTGCCCTCCTGCAATGTCAATGACAGGTGTGCTGAAAATTTCTAGTGTTTACACCTAGTAAAGAATATTATGACTAAGATAATGCATAATAAATTATCGTTAGTCCCCAACAAGAAAAAATCTGATAGAATACAGTAGACAACAAGTTTTAGATCAACAACTGCAGCGGAAACAACAATTAATTAGAAGAGTTAAGTAGAGAATGAAGTCTACTATCTTCTCTGATTTAAAAGTCCATCAACAATATTTTATCCCTACAATATCAATCAATATACATCATGAATAAAATATTCATATTTGCACTATGGGCCAAAGATATTCATATGTATGACCAGTTGGTCATGTTCATTTCAACACATGTCCATCTTTGCACTACGGGCCAAAGATATTCATCAGGTAATCATTCATATTTTCACTACAGGCCAAAAATATTCATTTATATCATCATTTAGGACTGAGGATGATGAAAAATATTTTAAAGAAAACGAATCGAGTGAGATAAAAGGACAAAGGTTAGGGATTCGTACTTTGGTTTATCCAAGTTCAAAAATACTCCATAATAATCAATTGTGGAGCAAAATTCAAGAATGAAGATCAAAACATGGATACAATCAAATATAGTAACCATAATAGACAACTTGGACTTAGGAAAGTAAATTTAATTTTTCTGTGAATAGTGTTGTATTCGTGAATAGTGCCATATACGTGAATAGTAACCCTGACATAAAAGGTAACAATTTCATAAGAAAAATCATACTTCGTGAATAGTACTTGTGAATAGTGTTGTATACGTGAATAGTAACCTCAACATGAAAAGGTAAAAATTTTATAATAAAATTAATACCAATATCTCGGTATAATGATATTGAAAGAAATAACATCATTTACGAAGAAAATAACATCCCTTACCTCAAAAGAATAGTACTTCTGGCTGAAATATCGGATATAATATTGAAGGAAACTTGCACTGAATAGCAACTCTCAAAGTATCTAAATACTCATAAAAATACGCTCGATATTATAGAGAGAGAAAACTTCTGATTCTGGTGTGATTTTTAATTCTAACTAAGCACCCTATTTATAGGAAATTACAAGAACGCCAAAGCAGACTAAAATTTAATAAAATAATATTTATAAAAAAATTCACGCACACCTCTTGACCAAACTCAGCACACCACAAGTGTGGCCCACCAATTTCAAAAAATTCAATAATTCATAAAAAATAGCCCTTTAATCAGAAAAATGAAAATTTTATGTCCATTCCATAGGAAATTTAATTCTCTACAACTTTGTAGAAGAAAGTTTTTCCAAATTCCAAACATAAAATGATCGAAATCCACATGCGAATGATTTTTAATACCTCAATTCTGACAAAATACTGATAAAACTCCTCAGCATTAATTCCTTCATTTATATCCACATAAAATAAATATTTCTTTATCATATAAATGAATAATTATTTATTCAGAAAAAAATTACAGAATTACAATAATGGCAACCTATTCGTTCTCAAGAAAGAAGGAGTTTTCGATAAGGATTTCTCCTTACTAGCGCGTAATTAGGTGACCAAACCCCTTTCCTAGATAGTACTTCCTCAGACATTGCCAATAATACTATCTAATAATAGTATTCAAATAATATGAATTATTGATCTGATAATGGAAAATAATGTGCAATGATAATTACTGAAACAACAATAATATAAAACATCAACGTAGCAATTATTGAATCAATAAAATAAAATATTGAACAATAATTACTGTATCAATTATTGAGTAGTGCCTTCTTACATAAGAATTAATAATCCAAAAATGCATGCAATACCGTGCTTCTCGTAATGTAACTACACATATATTGTGTACTTTAACCACCAGGTATTCCAACAGTGTTAATTGTAACAACTACGCCGTCATTTATAAAAACACATACTTATCATTTTCTTCATTCGATAGTTTTTTGTTATGGAGCCCACAAATGGCTACGCCATCGTACGAATATTCCCCAACAACAAGAATATTCCATGACCAAATGAATATTCCCCAACAATAATAAATATTTTATAACCACTTGCTTATTTCGCAAAATTTGCACATTTCACCCATAACCAAAGCATTATATCAAATTAACATTGTATTTTTCAAAATAATAATTAGGGAAAATTCAATTTAATTTTTAAAAAGTTGGGGTCTTACAATAGGAGGGGTTAAGAGCTAAAATGGACAGAGTTTTCTCTCTTTTTCTCCTTTTTTTCTTCTTTTTTATGGCTGATTGGGGGGGGGGGGTCTATTTATAGACCAAAGTATCAGCGGGTCTACCTGTGGCTGTGGGTCCCGTTGTCTCAAAGAATGTGCACCCGGATCAATGACATGGGATCTGATTGAGGTGTTCTATATCTTTCCGGAAAGCCCTTGATGAGATATACACAATGAAATGGGATTTGACATTTTCTAAATCTGGGAAGATGGGTCCATGACCAGATCTTCAAGGCTTCACAGTTCATCCGTTGAGGTGTCTTGTGTTGCTTTCACTCGGGATTGATGTTATGGTTCTGCATGACTTCTTTTGCAGTGATTTGGGCAGAATTGATGTTGAGTTGGCAAAATTACTATTTTTTCCCTCCCAGGTTGGTTCCGGGCTTAATATAGTTGTAGCAGTCTTTTCTCAAGATTATCTCTGAGATTGGACTGTTGTTGACTTTTGACAGTTCTCAGGGTTGCCACTGAGATTGGTTTGATCTCCCGGGGTTATCTCTGGGTTTTGGCTTCATCTCTCGGGGTTTTCTTCGGGGTTGGATTTGATCTCATTGGTTTGTCACCGGGGCTTGACTTAATCTCCCAGGTTAGTCACTAGGGTTTGATTTTAATCTCTCGGGGTTGTCTCCAGGGTTAGACTAGATTTCCCAAGGTTGTTTCCGGGATTTGACTTGATCTCCGGGGGTTGTCACCGGGGCTTTGCTTGATCTTCAGGGTTATCTCCGGGGTTTAACTTGATCTCCCAGGGTTGTCACCGGGGCTGGATTTGATCTCCCGGGGATGTCTCTAGAGTTTGACTTGATCTTGACTTCCAGGGTTGTCTCTAACAGACAAAAGACGATTATGTCATCCTACATGGTTAGTAATAGGAGCGCAAAAGTTTGAGTGTCTAAAATAACCTTCTGTAAGTACGTAAGGGGATTAGCCTCATTGTACCCGTGATTATGCATTATAACAATAATAACGCAAGGGTCGAATGCCCGATAATAAAGTTCCCCTTTTTATAAGGGTTGTTCATTTCAGTCGTACATCTTACATCATGAGTTTGTACCACAACAATATGGATTGGATTTCTTTTAAAGAAATGCTATGATTTCAACATATAATATTAATATTGATCTAGCTGAAATAAATGACATAAATCTTTCAATAATAACTTCTTTCAAATAATAGAACGATTCATCAATTGTTAGTTTAGCCAAAATAATTAGATGAGACATGATTCATAAACAGTTTATGAATAAAAGAAGTTTAAATTTATTTCACAGTTCAAATAATAAAACAGGAAATCAATTACACTATGTGCAAATAATAATAATGAATGATCATCAGGTAATTTGATTGCATGTATGCGTTTCTAGCAAATTTATTCGTAAAAATTTAAATATATAATCATATAAAATTCTTAGTCCTTACTATTACGCTTCCACCTTGTTTATGTAATTTGATTGCATGTATGCGTTTCTAGCAAACCTAACAATTCCATGTAAGATTCGGGAGCAAAAAAAGGAGGGGAAAGGCAAGAGGGTCTGTAACTCAAGTCAGACAATATTCAAACAAGACTTTAGGGCAGTACGTTAAGAGATTTCTGGAAACAGTCGGTCAGGTCACATATTTGAATGATCATATGTCAGGACCCAGAATTTTACATAATTTTTACGAATTTTTTTATTTTTTTATTATTAATTATTTGTTGATAATTATTTTGAGCTTGCGGAGTATGAATTCAATAGGCTAGTCAATTTGTTGGCTAAGCAGTGTAAATAAGGTAATAAAGAATATGATTGAAATCTTGTGGTGACTTTGTTTAATAATACAGTTATTATTATAATTATATTATGGGATATCTAGTTAAGGGTTAGTACTGGTTCGATAAGGTGTAATATTAGTAAACACTAATTATCATTTAGGAAACCCTAATATTATTTAGGAAATTCTAAGTTTTGATCTGGTAAACCTAAACCATGATAATAAATCCTAACCCTAATTAGGGTTATCAATAATAAGTTATGATACTAAATATGATAATAGATATGTTGATGTAATATTAAGTATCAAATTTTATCAAGAAAATCAAGTGAGGATTAGGAAATACTAACCTGGAATAGTAAACCCTAATTGGTAAACACTAATTTTAGTTCTCGAAATTCGAAACCCTGACTAGGAATATAATAACCTTAATTCGAGAGCTCAAATGCTAAGTATAAGACCCTAAGGTGTAATATTTGTGGGATATATGTGAAAAGACTAATTTACCCTTCAAATTATAGGGGAAATTACTAAAATACCCTTAATAGGTGCGAAAAGACTAAAATGCCCTTGAACTTATCTTTTAACAAAAGATAAATACAAATCTTGGTGACTCATCACCCAAGATTTTGCCATGTGTTTAAATCCATTACCTAAATGACCAAATTACCCTCAATATTTAACGAGAAATTACAAATGTACCCTTAATACATAGGAAATTACTAAAATGCCATTTTCTTATATCTTAAGCAAAAGATAATCTCAAATCTTGATGATTCATCAAATTTGATTTTCTATGTGCTAAAATTGAGTCACACCAGCCATAACATGCCACCTAGCAACCAATGGATTCATTGAATCAAGCTTTTGATGTGTTGTAACCCATTTATCTCTTACTTTAAAAATCTAAGTGTAGCTAGACTTCTCCTCTCTAACCCCACAAATTCTACACTTAAAATATATCATATTGTAGTCCCCAATCAGTTCATAGCAACACAAGATCAGAATCAGAAAGCACAAGTCAAGAATTGGTCTAAAAAGGAAAGAACACAAACCCTAACATTATATCTTTGAAGCTTTATTAAAAGTTATGATTTAGTGTTTATATATGTGATATAACATGTTATTTACAAAATGAAGATTTGAGAAAGAAGTCAAGAACCCAAAAATCATGTCTGACAACCGAATGCCAGGCCTCTTAGATCCGAATCTGTTAGTTGTTTGAGTTGTTTGATGTATTGTAGTTGTAGTATGTTAGGAGCTTAGTGATCTAGAAGTCGAAACATAATCGTAGGATGTATAGATTACAAGATATTAGTGGTCAAAACCCGTTGATCGGTCATGCTTTCAATTTCTGGAAAACCTAGAACTTAAAGAACAATGTTTGACAAAAATTTTAAAGGCTCTGATCTTCACTCTAACAGGTGTTTGGACCATATAATTGAAACACTTTTGAACCTTGTCATGTGGAGTATAAACTTATAACAATATATCACTTATTACATTAATAGGATGGGAGATATGGTAGATCAAAAGTAGTTCCTCGAACTGGAAACCCAGTTTTTTGGGAAACCCAGAAAGTGGTAAAACCATGCTCTGATAGTTATTTGACTAGCTTGAATCTTTCAACTGATAAGTAGATAAGGTGTTATGTTGTATCTAGATTATACTATGATATGAGTACTACAATCCTAAAGCACTTTAATGCATTGAACAGGTTTGGATTGAGAATTATTAGCGGTCAAAATAGGTTGACCGATCACAAATGAATCCTGGGAAACCAAGAAAATTTAAATCTAGATCTGACAAGTTCTTTAAACACTCAGATCTTTCTATTATGATGTTGTTAAATCCTCTAAGTTCTACCATTTTCTACCTTGACATATAGTCTACCAAATCATGGCCCTAAATCACCTAAAGCTTTAGCAGGATGCAAGTTATGTAGGCCTCAATACCGTTGACTGACGATGACTTTTCATTTCTAAAAAACCCAAAAAGGCAAGAACAGCCTTAGGTGCTTGATTAGATCCTCAATATCTTTTGATAGTGACATAGTTTGACACCAAAATGATTATAGGCTTATACTACTACATTAAAACTACGAATTGATTACACTAACCAACTTAGAAGCCTAATAGATTGAAAATTAACCTTGGTCAAAGTAGGGAGGTAAAGGTTGTTCTTCATACCTCAAGAACACCAATAGCGACGGTTCTGTCACTATAAGTGACCTTTTAGCGACAATTTGGTTTAAAATTAATAAAAATAATATAATAAATAGAAATTAATAATTAATTCCTAAAATACATTTTAAATTATAATAAGTATTTTTTAATATTTTGACATAAAATTTCATTAATATTAAATTTATTTGAATATTAATGAAAATAACATTAATTAATAATGCTATTAAATAAATTAGTAAAATTGATAATAAATCATTTTAAATAATAATAAATGCAAACTAATGATTTAAAAATCATTATCAATTGATAATAAATTATTTAAAAATAATATTGATGATTCTAAAGTCATTTTGATTAATAATAAATTAGTTAAAATTAATATTAATCATTGAGAAATGGTATTAAGCCTCTAGAAATTATTATAAATAATACTTAAAGTAATATGTAAACTCTTAGACAAAGTTTACTCGAAAGACAATGCAATAACTATCCGATCAAGTTATAAAACACCGAATAGACATTGAATACAACCCAACCACTATTAAATTGATTAAATATCAACTGTTATTGATTCTAATTACTACAATGAACATATTTAGGTAGCGTAGACAGTTGTGAGTATTATAAATTAGCTGATCATTAGGCAGACAAGTTTTTCCGCACTTTGTGCAACTTTATTTTTCAAATGCAAGTTTTTTTGCACTTTGTGCAAACCTCATATTGCAAATGCCAGCTTCATTTAAATTATTTTATTAAATGAAAATTTTATATTTATTAGTTATGATCTGGTGATATACAGTGTATATGATTTCTGTTATTCAAAGGTTATTGGCTCTTGTTCAAATATAACCAAGTCATATTAGTTATTATTATGAAAAAATATGTTTGATTTGATATCAAAGCATAGTTTGTGAGAAACCAAATTTTGTTTGGTACCGATATATATACTGACACTATTAGAACCGGTAGTCAAGGACTGTCGGTTGGCAATTATGGTTGTCCTTGGCAGTAGTAAGCTGTCTCCGACATTTATAGCAATGATCAGATGATATTTAGAGGATGATATACATACTCCTAGTTTTGTTTGGTTGAGCGGATTAACCTGGGTTGCTAAGTCTATATGACTGACAGTAACTCAAAATCGGTAGGGTTTGGCTGACAAACCTCAGTATATGTGTGTGGAACAACTCTGAACTTTATGTTCATTCAATCAAGATTTAGTATGTGTGGAACAACTCTGAACTTTATGTTCATTCGATCCAGATTTAGTGTGTGTGGAACAACTCTGAACTTTATGTTCATTCGATCCAGATTTAGTGTGTGTGGAACAACTCTGAACTTTATGTTCATTCAATCCAGATTTAGTGTGTGTGGAACAACTCTAAACTTTATGATCATTTAAAATTTGGTATATGTATAACTTCGTTTATTGTTCAAAACTTGTTGAACTTTCTGTAGCTCATCCTTGCAATTATTTTCTTCATTTGTAGATAGAAAGAATATATTCCGGCAGTACCGGTATTTGTGGATAGAAGGGCTTAAGACATGGTTTCCATTTGAAAACTAAAATATAATATTTCACAGCATTCTGAATCAATATAATGATCTATTAATTGTGTAAGGTAATTGTTAGTTCTAGTGTTTAGTTTTTATTCTAATGAAGTTAGAAAAGAGTACAATATCTATATGAACTATACATCTGAATGATAGTGTTGACAGACATTGGGCTTCTCTGATGCACTGAGGTAGCGCTTCTCAGTTCCAAGAACCCTACCATTAATACTATGGAGGTCAGATAGATAGGAATTATTGATATGGAAGAAATATCTATAAGATACTAAATCTGTACATTCAAGTGAAGGTACTCAGTTACGATAAATGTTCTAACGAGAACTACTATTTGCTATGAGTACTGTGAATCTTGGATTTATAGGAATTATTATCGTATAGAATATTTACGTAATCACCAAATCACTACAATAAATGTAAAGAATTTGGGGGCGTCACATCATTAGGTCCTCGAACCGTTCCAAAATGGTTAGGACCTAACGAAATCGAAGAAGCTAGTGAAAGATCTAATGTTTATCCATCAGAAGGACTTGGCTGAAGAGCCTTTGACAGAGCCGAGAAATACATAGTTGTGGAAGGCGATGAGTAGTGTTGATAGATATAGCAATCAATGAATACGTGCAAGTATACACGATCAACAAGTAATAAAGTAAAAGTAGAATATTGTTCCAACGAGGAATTATTTAATAAAAATTACCAAGTACTAACTCTTAACCAAATTAATTTTATTTAAACAAATGATTTAAGATTATAATTAAAATAATTATTAAAATTAATACTAACTACCACTAGTTTAAAATCCGATTATGGAGATTTAAGATCACAACTTCACTTAAATCAATACACTTATTAATTATGCTCACTATTTTGGAATTTTAATCAGGAACTCATTAGTATTTATAACCACCTTTCGATGCATTAAAAACATATCAACTCAAATCCACAATTGATAGAATTGAATCAATCACCCTAATTAACTAATTCCTTATATCTCTATGTGAATTACTATTAAAAAGGATTTAAAGCACATGTTCCCTTATCAGATTACATGCGACACATGGGTATATCTCTATCCTAGATACAAACCATGAATTCCATCGCAATGCAGAAAACATAATCATATGCTATTATGATCAGATCTAAATATATAATCTGTTTCTCAATTCCATATACATTATCACGGTAATTGTCGATCACGCAATTAGGCAACTAAATACAAACCATAATAGACAATCCCATAAAATATATCACATTAATCAACAAAGAAGCATTCTAAAATAAGCTACGCAATAATATCCGTTGCAATCTTAAACAGGAGAATTAATTCATTGTCATTGAATTAAAATCTAGAATCCACAATTGAAATAACATAGAAATATAAAAGTTAAAGAAAAAAAGAGTGAAAAAATCTGTTGTCTGCAGCTTTAAGGCTGCCCTACTGCTTCTACTTTTGCTTTAAATCCCCAATGCTAGGCAAATTTGTGACGGCCCCAAAACAGGTATACACCACCTATTATGAGTCGCCAGATACATGTTACATAACTTAAATACAAACTTAATTTATACAACTGTCGTGTAAAATACGACACAACATAGTTGATAGTTTTAGCTCGAATATTGTCTTTTAGATAATATCCACACTCAAATTCAATCTTATTACAATTATTATCACACTATTTCATGAAATAGTGAGGACTACTAATGCAACCATCTGGACCGTCAATTCATTCCCCGACTAGTCCCATCTATATTCTCATTTTCTGAAGAGAACAGTGAAAGAAAGGGTGAGCTCAACTAGCCCAGTAAGAAATTATGACTAAGATAATGCAGAATAAATTATCCTTAGCCTTCAATAGTATAACAATTGATAAAATATAATGGACAACAAGTTTTAGATCAACAACTGGAGCGGAATAAGCAATCCATTATAAGAGTCAAGTACAACATAATATCTACCATCTTCTATGATTTAAAAAGTTTATCAACAATTTTATCGCTGAGACTCAACTTAATAAATAATTCACATCACCGAATCATCCTTGCACTTCGGCCAAGGATATTCATTAGTATCACGACCATGAATTATGCATGCACTACGGGCCAAGGATAATCCTGTTTTTATCAACGGTCATGATCATGCCATAAAACAATTCATCTTTTCTCCCTTGGCTGAAGAGAACCCATGGTCATGATCATACCAAAAACTTGTCCATCAATGCACTACGGGCCAATGAGGACTTTTACCACATCATTTGTAATATTACGGTCATGATTATACCGAATAATCCCTGGTCCTAATCATACCAAGTCCATCTATGCACTACGGCCAAAGATGACTTTCAACATAATATAAGCATAAGGATGATGACAATGACATAATAATTCAATAAAACAAGTTCAAGAATTAATTTTAAAGATTTATAATTTAATTTATCCAGAATTCAATAATGTCCAAATTGTCAACATGATACTACTTTGTGGAGTAAAATTCAAGAATAATATTGTACCAAAAATGATTTGGATCGAAAACAAATCAATTTTTATCATGAATAGTACCCCGGGTGAATAGTACTCGAGTGAATAGTATCCCATGAATAGTACCTCTGGAATAGTAACCCCGTGAATAGTACTCTGTCATGAAAAAGTTAAAACTTATCAAGAATGCTCAAAGTAATATTTCCATTAAAAGATACTGGATGAAGCACAAATATTAAGGATATTCTACTAATTTTATGGAGTATATAAGCCAAAACTTCAACAAAGAGAATATAGAATTCAAAATTTAAAACGAAATAATATTACTTATATACTACAGAGTATGGAAGAAAATATTATTTCAAGCAAATATTGAATGAAAATAATATCCCTTACGAATATTAAACGAAAATAATATTCCCTACGAATATTAAACGAAATAAACTTTCTTACGAATACGAAAAATAATATCGTAAGTGAATATGAAATAAAGAATAACCCTTACAAGTATTGAAAGAAAATAATTCTCTTCATGAATATGAAAGAAATAATATCCCTTACCTCAAAAAGAATTGATCTTGCAGTTTACATATAGTACTACAAGTATCACCCATTATCAGAGTTATAACTTAACAATCTAGCAAGATCCAAAGCCCCAAAGTAGATGTCAGATGCTTCTGGGCTTTCTGGGTTACCCAGAAACCCAGACAGCTTCGATTGCCTCCTTTGTGGTTCGATGCTCTTCCAGTTCTGGTCATCACTTAAGTGGTTTCTTGGTTAATTAATATAGTACTCATGTCAAGGAACATTTACATGTCATTATCTCATTCCAACAACATAAACATCACTAGATACAACTCGGTCAAAGGCTATCAGAAAACTTGTTCTTACGTTTTCTGGAAATTCCAAAAAACAGGAAATGTTAATTGATGGTCTACTTTGACCATCCACTACATCGATCATGTTGATTGTTTAAGAGATCAAAAGGTATAGATCTAAAGTCCATATAACAGGCTACAACATGTATATAACAAAATCATCAAATCACTTAATACCTAATAGATCTGGGCCTTGGAAAAAGTTGCCAGACACTGAAAACGAGTTTCTAGGTTGCCCAAAAACTCTTGGTCATGCTCGGTCAATGGGTTTTTACCAAGAATAACTTACAAATTGGACATAGAGTGGATGTGATTCCACTTCCAGATCACAGAGCTCGTATCAGACTATGAATCTAAACCATAAAACAAGAAAAACCATAAACAGGCAGAGATCTATGGCCATTGAGATTAGCTTGTCTAATGACTTTAGGGTTCAAGAACAGTTTTTCAAAAACATCATTTTTAAGGCCTTTGATGCTATGGATCTATTATAGATCATCATAAAACATCCTTTAGCAAGATTCTATACACATAAACATAATTTTTTTCTTAGCACACAAGATCAAAAAGTGAATTAGGATTTATACCTCTCTTGTGCAATCTTTGATATTAGCTCTCCAAATCTGTTCTTGGTGATCTAGGGGGTATTCTAGGGACTGATACACTTGTACATTTTAGAGGTTAGGAGAGAAAATGAGTTTGTTGAGAGCTTGAGAGAAAAATGACAAAGTTTAGTAACTTTCTCTCTCTTATCTCTTATAATCTTTAGATGCAGAGAATCTAGATGTGGTTGCAGTCAATAATTGGCTGAGTTGATGATAAATAAGTCACAATGTCAATAATAGTTGTTCACCAACTCTCAATTTGGTAAGATTTATAAGTAACTTAATAAAAAAAATCTGAAAAAAGCATTTTGGACATTTGCATTATCATTTTAACGACATTCTAGTCAATTGACTCAATCCTTAGGGTTTAACCCTAAGGTTCTAACCCTTAGGTTTTATAACCTCCATTTCTAGTATTTTTTAATTAGGGTTTTTAAATAGAAAATTAAGATTTCTAAAATATAATTAGGGTTTTAAATAGAAATTAATATTTCTAGCGTATAATTAGGGTTTCTTAGTTATATTAACGTTTACTAATCACTTTAGGGCTTACTAATTAGGATTAGGGTTTCCTAATTAGGGTTTAGGAATCTCGAATTTAATATTAGTGTTTCCCGGCATTCGATTAGGGTTCCTAACTACGCGTTAGGGTTTCTAGATCTGAGATTAAGGTATTAATCCCTTATTAGGGTTTACTAATATTGTACCCTACCAGATCAATCATTGATCAAAATTTCTCTACAGTACAAACACGTACTCATCAATATAATTATTTTATTTATATTCTCAATCAAATCCCTATCCGTAATTAGGTTTAGGGTTTCTAAATCTGTTAAGCACAACTCTACTCTTATTTTCTTAGACAATACACAAATTGACCACTTTTCGAGACTTATATCACAGATACTTAACAAAAAATTAATACTCAATATTAATATTAAATAAATAAATAAAATTATTCTAAAAATTCAGATTATTCGAAATCCCGGGTTATCACATTCTCCCCTCCTTATAAGGATTTCATCCCCAGAATCATCGCTTTCTTATTCTCTACAATATTTTAAAGTTGTATCATCAATTCATTCTTATCAACACAATATTAATTTGTGTCTTATATTCTATCTTGTGACTTGGATCTATAAAAGAAAACAATTCACAGCGATATCTATTCTATATTACTCGCGTAATTAAATTTCTAAACAAAATTATTACATGTCGCTACCTCCTGGGCATCCACTGCATCTTGCACCGTCAAGTTGAATGCACGGGCTGTGGGTCTTCCTGGCTGTGCAGGTCTTCGAATTGCCAAGGTTCTGCTACCAGGTCCATATTTCTCTTCGGACAGTTCCGAACCAGATGATCAGTCGATCCACACGCAAAACAACCTTGTATCTTCTTCGGGTTGGGACAATTGGGCGACATGTGTCCCTCTTGATCGCAGTTATAGCAAACTCCCTTTTTCTTCAGACAAACTCCTGAATGGTTCTTTCCACAAGTCACACATGGCTCCCTCTATTTCCTATTATCTTCTGTCTTATTACCCGATTGGGTATTCTCACTCCACTTTCTCTTGTTCGGATTACTACCACCATTGCTTCCTCCATCATTTGTCTTCTTCTTCTTATTCTCTTGATGAAATCGAGATGCAGTTGCGCTCCCTCCTTCAGCAATTAATGCTTTTTCCAACAAAGCAGCGAACGTATTAATCTGTAATACGGCTACTTTATTGTATATACCCGGCTTTAATCCTTTCTCAAACCTTCTCGCCTTTCATCATTCCGTATCCACTTGATGAGGTGCAAATCTCGCTAATTCGTTGAATCTAGCAGCATATTCAGACAGCGACATGTCCTCCTGCTTCAGTTCTAAAACTTTAACTTCCATCCTGGATTGTATACTCGACGAAAAAGTAGTTCTCAAAGAACAACTCCTTGAATCTTATCCAAGTCACCACAACTGTACCAGCTCTCGCCTGATTAGTCTCCCACTAGTAATTGGCTTCTCCTTTCATTATATATGTTGCAAAAGCTATCTTTTGCTCTTCCGCCACCCTCGCAATAATGAATGCTTTCTCCATCTCTTTCACCCAAGTTTGGGCTTCAATCAGATTCGTAGTCCCTTTGAATTCAGGCGGTCCTACCGCTTTTAAATCTTTAAAGTTAGCCAATCTATCAGTTGGTTGTTCTCTTGCTCCTGTTGCTGGAGCTCTATTTCCCATAGCTTGGGCTATCATGTTTGCGAAGTTTTGCGTCGGGTCTGGTTGACCTCCTTCATTATTCACTGATTGCTCTTCTCTCTTGTTTCGATTCTGTCGTCTAAGCGGCATTATCTGATTTAAATAAAAATCTTATATTAATTCTCTTTATTCACATAAATTCTTATTAATAGCACAATAAGAATTTAACACAATGTTCTCATATAATCACATATTTATTCAACTAGCACATAGTACATTTAGTACTTAACACATATTACTATCCCTTTTTAAACAAATTTTAGGATTAACCCACACAACTTTACACAAAAAGTTGTAATTCACCATTCACACATAGTTATTCCCAGTTCGTCAAACTTACCACACTTATGAGTTCAGGAACTTGCCACAATTATATGAGTGTATGAACTTATCCTAGTCAGACCTTTGACATCCATTCGCTGAGGGGTTCAAAACATTTCATATAATTATGAGTCATGAACTTACCATAAGTATGAGTTTTAAGAACACACAAATTAATCTTAATCTTATATTCATATAGAAAATAAAGATTTCATCCATATAAACATATTTATATTTATATATGTTCACACATCGTTCTCGATATTACAACTGTTAATATCCCATACTACCAAAAGTTACTACCGCTTATATCTAAATTGTCTACCATCCACTCCCTTCACTAGTCTTCTTCCTGCTGGGATACTTGTTGAATCTGTGACCCGTTCACCCACATTAAAAACATTTCCTCGTATTTGGTTTAGTACAATGTAGTGAAATATGTCCTTTCTGCTTACAATTGAAGCACACGTTCTTCCACATCATGCATTCTCTCACGTGAGTCTTTCCACACTTGCTATAGACTTGCTTCTTCTTCGGGTTTGAATTTTCATAATTATCATTGTCGTTGTCCCTCTTTCTCTTATTCTTATCTTTCTACTGCTTGATTGTTCCTTCAGACGATCCACCACCTTCAGTCATCATGCTTTCCACCTGCGCCTACAACTTGTTTCGTTCTTTAGTCATTTCGCGTACCGCTTGCTCCATCTTCCACAACTCCTCCAAGAGAAATACTTTACTCCGGAGTTCTTGGACTTTTGCAGATTCTTGATCTTTTTCTTCTACTTTGATCTTATTCTCTTTCTCCACCTTAGCTTCTTCGGACTCTGCCTCCTCATCACCACTCAGATATATATCGGGATAATCATCATGATCACTCCCTAGATTGATCATAGGTTTATCTTTTCCCACTTCTTCAAACATCTCGCTTTGAGCGGGCACCTCGACTACTGACACTGATGCAATAGCCGCTAGCATCTCAGTACTCATTTCATCTTCTCCTGAAATCCTACAGTCAGTTAAACAACTTGATTAGTACTTCACCAGTACAACCTTAACACACATGATGTCCACACATCTCACTGTTTATACACTTCGGCAATCCCTCATTTAGAACTCTAATTGAGTTTTTTCTATCTCGCTTATGGTTATAATCCTAAGGTTCCCCCCCCCCCCCACTTAAGGTTTATAACCTATAGCTTTGATACCAACCTGTGACGCCCCCAAATCCGGGTTACCTGACCTCCGAGTTTGGTGCTCACGATCCATAATATAATAATATCTATCTACCCATTTAATTATAAATAGCAATACATATCTCATTAACAGATATTGTTAATACATTCATCCCAAGTTATCTAACCTTAATATTACAAACATACCCTTTAGATATACAAAAAGGGTTTACAAATATAACATAATAATAATATTATTCATAACTATTCCAGCATAACACCTTTGCCCTTGTTCTTCACAGCACCTCCTACCACTTCTTCCCTAGGTGAAATGTTTTATTTAGCAAAGGTGAGCAACAAATTTGCCCCGGAAGTTAAGACATACAATGAATGTATAAGAATCAATAATAACAAACTATCTACTTTGATAAAATAACACCAAAGTTCGGGGAACTTTAAAATAGCTGAACAATTCATTAATTGCTAACAAGTCTTCTCGCATTCTATGCAACACAATAATCTGATAAGAAAATAGTACAACGCTTTCCAAGTTTCTACAATATTCTAATGAATAATCAAGAATCAATTCTATGCAATAACAAAGTGGAATGTTTTTCCAGATTTATGCTGAGCGATCCATTGGATCTTAAACTTCTCATCTCGAGTAACTATCAAAGATTGGACTTTCATATACCCATGTGTATCAGATAACCATATTCATTAAATTATACCCCTTTGCAAGTACTTAGAGAGACCAACTCCTTGTAACCTATATTATGCATAATACTTACACATGCGCATCGGTCGAATATACGACCAAAAATGTTCCCTTTATAAAAGGTTGTTCTTCTCAGTCTTATAATAAGAATACAATAACGAAATACTATGATTTTAATATCTAATCACTTTCTTGATCTAGCCGGAATAATTGGCACCGGTCTGTCAATAATAATTGAGTTCTCTTCTCGAACCTATCAAGTTTTAATAAATGTTCGTCTAGCCAGGATAATTAGCTAAGACATATCTAAACACAATTCGACAATAGACATGAATTATATGTATTGTCAATAATAGCTTCTACGGTGTAAGTATCCAACAACACTTATTCTCCAAGTATATTCTTAGAATCACTAATTCAATTTGAATTGATAAACATGCACTAATTGCGAATAATCAACAATAATTCTCAGACGTGGTCTAATCAACAATAATTAACCACCATAATTAAGGAAACTTGCCTTTCGCGTTGATTACTGCTACACAATATACTTATATGCATTCACAAGACCCATAATCATAATATCGGTCTCACAATTAGAACAATAAATCACAACACATAACACTGTAATTTACAGTCAATACTTCTCTTAGACACATTACCACATAATCACATCAGTATTTATAACCTATATAAACACTCATCAAGTCTAACTAGTTCGGTCTGGTTGGACTTCAGTCTATTCTCGGTGTCCTGGTCACCCTATCTGACAATTAACACTTATATTGTCAATTAAACTCGGTCTCAAAGCTTTAATATTGTTTTAGATAATTCAAATATCATTTTCTAATAATTATTGTAATTTATAATAATTTTTCAAACAACGGAATCATTTTTAAATGATTTAAATACTAATTAATTCTATCATCATTAATATTTAATAATATTAAAATATTAATGACATTCTTTATCAAAATATTAAAGTTATTATTAATAACTTAAAATATTTTTAAATCATCAATATTATCCTTAAATGATTTTAAAAATAATTAAAATCATTTTAAACAATCACCATTAATATTTAAATATTAATGAATTTATCATAAAAATATTAAAAGTCATTAATTATAGCTTAAAATATTTTAAAATCATTTTCTCATTTTTAAATGATTTTTAAATCAATAAAATCATTTTCCATCATTTATTTAATATAATAATTAAATAAATCTAATATCATTAATATTAAATTATTAATGAGAATTCTATAAAAATATTGAAAATTACATTTTATAATTCAAAATATATAAACACTTTATTCTTATTTAAAATGATTTTATAATATTAAAATCATTTTTCTCCAATTTATTTAATACACTAATTAAATAAATTAAATATCATTAATATTCAAATAATTATAAATATTAATGAAAAATATCTAAAATTATCAAAAGTTAATTTTCATAATTTAAAATAATTTTTAAAACCATTTTTCTAATTTTTAGAATTTAATTTCTATTTTTAATCATTTTTCGGAAAATCAAAACTTAAAAATATTCAAAATCATCGCAGTAGGCTATAGCGTCGCTTTCTGTCGTTGTTGGTGTTCTTGGGCTCAAGAACACTGACAAGCCAGTGTTCAACAACCCTGTTTGACCGACTTTATATCTCAGTCCAATATTGTTTCTGGGCTAACTTAGGCTTTGATCTTGTAGTTTACATATAGTACTACAAGTATCACCCATTATCAGAGTCATAACTTAACAATCTAGCAAGATCCAAAGCTCCAAAGTAGCTGTCAAAAGCTTCTGGGCTTTCTGGGTTACCCAAAAACCCAAACAACTTTGACTGCCTACTTTGTGGTTTGATTCTCTTCCAGTTCTGGTCATCACTTAAGTGGTTTCTTGGTTCATTCATATAGTACTCATGTCAAGGAACATTTGAATGTCATGATCTCAGTCCAACAAAATCATCATCACCAGATACAGCTCGGTCAAAGGCTGTCAGAAAACTTGTTCTTACGTTTTCGGGAAATTCCAGAACACATGAAATGTTAACGGATGGTATACTTTGACCATCCATGTGATGCCCCCAAAACAGGTATACATCACACATCTTGAGTCGCCAGATACATGGTACATAAATTCAAATACAACTTAATTATACAACAGTCGTGTAAAATACGACAAAACATAGCTGAGAGTTTAAACAAGAATATTGTCATCTAGATAATATCCACACTCAATGGTGTCCTCATTACAATTATTATCACATTATTCCGTAGAATAGTGAGGACTACTAAAGCCATTAATCCTAGACCATCACTCCATTCCCGACTCGTCCCAACTATATTCTCAATTCCTGAATTGAACAATGAAAGAAAGGGTGAGCTCAACTAGCCCGGTACGAAATATTATGACTAAGATAATGCATACTAAATTATCCTTAGCCTTCAACAGTATAACAACTGATAGAATACAATAGACAACAAGTTTTAGATCAACAACTGCAGCGGAAATAAGCAATTCATTAGAAGAGTCAAGTAGATCATAAAATCTACTATCTTCTAAGATTTAAAAAGTTTTTCATCAACTTTATCGCTGAGACTCAGATTAATAAATAAACCACGTCATCGAATCATCCCAGCACCACGACCAAGGATATTCATATAATCATCAATGGTCATGATTATACCGAATAATCCCTGGTCATAATCATTTCTACAACTGTCCATCAATGAACTACATGCCAATGAGGACTTTTACCACATCATTCGTTACATTACGGTCATGATTACACTGAATAATCCCTTGTCATAATCATACCAAGTCCATCTATGCACGTAAGCCAAAGATGACTTTCATCACAATATAAACATGAGGATGATGAGAATGACATAATAATTCAATAAAACAACTTCAAGGATAAATTCTAAAGATTTATAATTTAATTTATCCAGAAATTAATAACGTCCAAATTGTCAACATGATACTATTTTGTGGGGTAAAATTCAAGAATAATATTCATGTAGCAAAAATAATTTGGACAGAAAAGAAATATATTTTTTGGGTGAATAGTACCCCATAAATAGTACTTCGGGAATAGTACCCCGTGAATTGTACCCCAACACGAAAAGTGTCCTGAATAACCTAGTGAATGATACTAGAGTGAATAGTAATTGAGTGAATAGTAACTCGTGAATAGTACTCCGACACGAAAAGTGCTCCGAATACCTGAGTGAATAATACTAGAATGAATAGTAATCGGGTGAATTGTAACCCGTGAATAGTAACTCGTAAAAGAAAAAAATACCAAAGAAAATGATATTTCATAACGAGTACAAAAGAAATGATATCTCATACAAGTATAATAGAATATATGAAACTGCAAATGGATTTTCACCCGCCATGCGGTAATCCACGTAAACAGATCATTTCCACAATTTAATAAAGAATGAATACGAAGGATCATTCACCATGCATGCGGTAATCAACATAGACAGGTTATTCCAACAGAATAATAAAGAGTGGAACCAGGTCATTCGTAATCCGCACAAACAGGATATTCCAACAGAATAATAAAGAACGAAACCAGGTCATGCGTAATCCGCACAGACATGATATTCTAACAGAATGATAAAGAATGGAATAACAATAGAATTCACTAGGCATGCGATAGACCTCACAGATAAGTTATTCCAACAGAATAATAAAGAAGAGAATAACAAAAGAATTTCACCATGTATGCGGTACTTCACATAGACAGGTTATTCCAACATAATAATAAAGAATGGGATAACAACCCTTACGAGTATTGAAAGAAAATAACTCTCTTCATGAATACGAAAGAATAATACCCCTTACGAATATTTAACGAAAATAATATTCATACAAATACGAAAAATAATTTCTCTTCAGAATATGGAATAAATAATACCCTTTACCTCAAAAGAAGACTGGATACTAGAATAGTGAGGTAGCAGACTTCTCTTCTTCTTTCTCTCTATAATTTCTCTCTATAATAATTGCTCTATAGCTTTAGTGAATTGGTGAGAAATGAAGGAAGAATGAGCTTCTATTTATAGAAAAATATAGTTTCGATAATTGCACGTTTTGGGGCTCGAAATATTACAGTATAATACATTCCTCTTTTCCTTCATTTTTAATTTAGTCCTGCAAGTATTATCAAACTTGCACCACCTCCCCTAATAGTAAATCATGTGAATCAATAGTAAATCATGTGACTCAATAGTTCTAAACATGTGAAAAATTTAATTACATTATAGTACCTTCAACTATACCTCCATTTTTAATTTAGTCATGCAAGTATTATCAATCTTGCACCACCACCCCTAATAGTACATGAATGTGAATCAATAGTACACACATGTGAACAAATAGTTATAAACATGTGAAATAATAGCAATTAATTGTTCATTTATCCAATTAATTACCCGATTGATCAATATAACTTCCGGACATCAATTATCATCGAAATAAATGTCGATTTCTACTAACACTAATAATTTCCACACAATGGAACTATGAATTTCATCTTTAATCAACATGAACTTATTCATCATTAATATTATAACTCACAATATTTAACAACCAGGTCGTTCCCAAGAAAGATGTGGCTTTCCGATAAGAATTTCTCTTTATTGGCGCGTAATTAGGTGACCAAACCTCTCCTTGACAGAACTTCTAGACATTGTTAATATTGTAAATAATAATATGAATATTTTTTTCGTCTCAATTATTAATTTAATAATATAACATATTGTGCAGATGATACTGTGACAATAATTGAATCAATAATATGAGAGATATGATGCATCAATTATTGTAGCAATAATTGAGTATAACTGAGTGACTTCTTACGTAAGCATCAATAATCAATACTGTGTGCTACTATGCAACCACGCGTATTACTGTACTTTAACTATCGGGTAGTTCAACAGTTTTAACGGTAACACTTTCGCCATTATTTTTTATAAAAAGATAATTTTGTCGTTTTCTAACTACGACAATACTTTCGTTGTGGGGTCCACCAATGATTGTGTCGTCGTACAAATATTCCCCGACCAAATGAATATTATATAACGACTTGCTTACTTTGCAAAATTTATAAATAATACCCACAACTATAACATTATATCAAATCCACACCATAATATTTAAAAAAAATATTTCGAGAAATTTAAATCTTTATTCATAAAATTTGGGGTCTCACAATCTCCCCTCCTTATGAAATTTCACCCTCGAAATTTACGTACGTATCTTGTATGCCGAAGAGATGAGGATACCTTGACTTCATTTCAGATTCAAACTCTTAAGGTATAACCTTTGAGTGTTGAATGCGATCCTTCTTATCCAAGATTTTAACACGTATCTAGTCATACGTTAAATCTTCTGCTATCTCGTCTAGTTCTAATTTAATAACGTGGTTCGGGTCATCCACATATTTACGTAACATCGATACGTAAAAAAGAAAACGTTATTTACACGCGACATACTTGGCGGTAAAATGAGTCTATAGGCCACATTTCCTACTAGATCAAGGATTTCAAATGGGCTAATAAAATCGAGGGTTGAGATTTCCTCTCTTCATCGATTCTTGCTTCTAGAATAACGCCCTCTTGAACCTTCTTCTTCACATTCAAGAGCTTTGAGTATGTAGCTTGCACGGCTTTTTATCGATTAAATTCGATTCTACTCCTATATTTGATATCACCCTGTGGGTCCTTAGAGTCTTTAACTCTATCTTCATCATTTGTAAGTTATACAAAATGGGTTTTTGTGTTAAAAACATTGCACTCATAAATGCATACGATCTTCTACTCAACGCATCAGCAACCACGTTCGCTCTTCCACGATGATATTGAATGATATAATCATAATCTTCAACAGCTCGAGCCAACGTCTTTGGCACATAATACGTTTGTTTTGGGTGAAGAAAATATTTGAGGGTTTAAGAAATGGGTTTTTTACTGGGGTCAATATAAAATTCGATTTCACGCTATGGGGTAGGCTAGGAAGTTTTCAAGAATACGTCAAGAAATTTATTAACAATAGAAATGTCATTCAAAACTGTTACTCTCATCCAAGACTTGGATAACACGTCACATTGATATCTATCAACTTGCCACCGTTATTCACGACGTCCCCTACAGATATTCTAGCTTTGGTGTATTCCAAGACTTGGAAGTCACCAGCGAAAGGCTCAGGGCTTTTTACTTATGGCTTGATATAACAATGATTAACTTTAGTGGTTTGGTTGCTTGAATTTCATAACAGGTTGGTTAGGAATATGAAAGCTAACAACCTTACGAAAAACATGATGAGTAGTTAACCAATCGATTCCTAAAATCACATCAAAGGCAAGTATTTTCAAAGAGATAAGATCGACAGGTAACGTGAGGGTATCGATTTGAATCAAATATGATTTATAAACAGTAGAGGTAACGAAGGTTTCTCCTAAAGAAGTTTCAACCGATAAGTCAAAGTCTAATCTCTCCGAAGTCAAATTTAAACGTTGAGCGCAAGCAAGAGAGATAAAATAATGGGTAAAACCGGTATCTAATAAGGTATAGACTTCACAATAATTTATAATTAACTAACACATGCTAATTTTGTTCGGGTTACTCGATTTTTGAGAAGTCACGAAAATTGCTCTCCCTAAAACCACCGACTTTGTTTTATCCGTATCCGCCTTTGGTACCACCGTCCCAGCTGGACTTGACTTTGGTGCACTACAAAATCGGGCTAGGTGACCTTCTTTTCCACAATTGTAACATGTTTTGGATTGCATCACGCAGTTTGGACTAATATGTCCCTCCCCTCCGCATTTGAAGCATACAATTGGTGGTCGTTCTCCTTCCTTGAAAACGGGTGTTGGTGCTGCTATCTTTCCATCGTTGTTGAACGTTCTCTTCTTGAAATTACCACTCCTATTATCTTAGCCATGATTACCACCGAAGTGGTTACCATTCTTAGCATGATAATTTCCCCCACGATGGTTATCATTGTTCCGATGGCCATTGCCACCGGTACGATTATTATCATGTTATTGTATACTTGAGGATTATTGTCTTCCTGTTACAAATTATCCTGAAAATTGATCGTTGGCGACTCAACGGTCTCATGTGCTTCATTGCTTATCTCAACTTTTTCAGATGGTATTCTCAAACACTGTCACGAATCAAGGGTTAATTGACATATCACATATTATCCCTATACTCTAACCGACCAATTAAATACCAAATAAACTTAGGTAGGTCATACTAGCGAAGGAATTTCCCGTCTCTCCCCTCCTAGTTCTTGTCTCACATCTCAGCCAGGGAACATATCCCTAAGCTTTGATACCAACTGTGACGTCCCCAAAACAGGTATACATCACCCATCTTGAGTCGCCAGATACATGGTACATAAATTCAAATGCAACTTAATTATACAACAGTCGTGTAAAATACGACAAAACGTAGCTGAGAGTTTAAACAAGAATATTGTCATCTAGACAATATCCACACTCAATGGTGTCCTCATTACAATTATTATCACATTATTCCGTAGAATAATGAGGACTACTAAAGCCATTTATCCTGGACCATCACTCCATTCCCCGACTCGTCCCAGCTATATTCCCAATTCCTGAAGAGAACAATGAAAGAAAGGGTGAGCTCAACTAGCCAGTAAGAAATATTATGACTAAGATAATAAAGAATAAATTATCCTTAGCCGTCAACAGTATAACAACTAATAGAATACAATAGACAACAAGTTTTAGATCAACAACTGCAGCGGAAATAAGCAATCCATTAGAAGAGTCAAGTAGAGCATAAAATCTACTATCTTCTATGATTTAAAAAGTTTTTCATTAACTTTATCGCTGAGACTCAGATTAATAAATAAACCACATCATCGAATCATCCCTGCACCACGGCCAAGGATATTCATGTAATCATCAATGGTAATAATTATACCGAATAATCCCTGGTCATAATCATACCAACAACTGTCCATCAATGAACTACAGGCCAATGAGGACTTTTACCACATCATTCGTTACATTACGGTCATGATTATACCGAATAATCCCTTGTCATAATCATACCAAGTCCATTTATGCACGTAAGCCAAAGATGACTTTCATCACAATATAAACATGAGGATGATGACAATGACATAATAATTCAATAAAACAAGTTCAAGGATAAATTTTAAAGATTTATAATTTAATTTATCCAGAAATCAATAACGTCCAAATTGTCAACATGATACTATTTTGTGGGGTAAAATTCAAGAATATTATTCATGTACAAAAAATAATTTGGACAGAAAAGAAATATATTTTTCGGGTGAATAGTACCCCGTGAATAGTACTTCAGGAATAGTGCCCCGTGAATAGTACCCCGACACGAAAAGTGTGACGCCCCCAAAATAGGTATACATCACCTATTCTTAGTCGCCAAATACATGGTACAGAATACAAATACAATCTTAAATATACAACAAGAGCTATGAGTTTTAATACAAATATTGTCTACTAGACAATATCCACTCTCAGAATAAGTCTTCATTACAATTATTATCACACTATTTCATAGAATAATGAGGACTACTAAGGCTATTATCTGGACCGTCACTCCATTCCTTGACTAGTCTCTGCTACGTTCTCATGTCCTGAAGAGGACAATGAAAGCAAAAAAGGTGAGCTCAACTAGCCCAGCAAGAAATATTATGACTAAGATAATGCAGAATAAATTATCATTAGCCTTCAACAATGTTAAACTAATAAAATATAACAAACATCAAGTTTAACTGCAGCGAAACAAGCAATCCATTAAAAGAGTCAAGTAGACAATAAAATCTACTATCTTTTATGATTTAAACATGTTTTTCATCACTTTTATTGCTGAGACTCAGCTTAATAAATAATCCATATCATCCCTGCACTACGGCCAAGGATATTCATTAGTATCATAACCACAAATTATCCATGCACTACGGGCCAAGGATATTCGTGTATTCATCAATGGTCATGATCATGCCAACAACTGTCCATCAATGCACCACGGGACAATGAGGACTTTTACCACATCATTTGTAACGTTACGGTCATGATTATACCGATTAATCCCTGGTCATAATCATACCAAGTCTATCTATGCACTACAGGCCACAGATGACTTTCAACAGAACATAAACAGCAGGATGATGATAATGATAAAAGAATTCAATAAAACAAGTTCAAGAATTAATTTATCCAGGAACTAATAACGTCCAAATTGTCAACATGATACTTCTTTGTAGAGTAAAACTCAAGAATGCTCGGAAGAATATTTTCATAAAAAGATCTTTGGATGAAGCGCAAATATCAAGGATATTCCACTAATTTCATGGAGTATAGAAGTCAAAACTTTAACCAATTTGAGTATAATAAAGAATGGAATAACAAAAGAAATCACCGAGGCATGCGATGATCCCGCATAAGCAAAGTTATTCCAACGAGAATAATAAATAATGGAACCAGTCATGCGTAAGCATACGAGACAAGATGTTCCAATAGAATAATAAATAACGGAACGGTGTCATGCATGCTAACGCATGGATGGGATGTTCCAATGAGAATAATAAAAATGTAATAATGAAGAATTTCACCATGTATGCGGTACTTCACATAGACAGGTTATTCCAACATAATGATAAGGAAGGAATAACATAAGAATTTCACTAAGTATAGGGTAGCCCGCGTATACAGGTTATTCCAACAGAATAATAAAGAATGGAATAACAGAAGTTCTCTTCATGAATAAGAAAGAAATAATACCCCTTACCGTAAAAGAAGAGTATTCCGACTGGCAGGGCGAGGATATTCTTGAAGAAAACTTGCACTACGCTCAAAGCTTCTTAAAACTCTAAAGAAATATGCTCAAGGTTATAGAAGAGAATTCTCTGAATTTATGGTGTGATTTTCAATTCTAACTAAGCATCCTATTTATAGGAGAATAGAAGGGCACTGTGCAAGGAAAAATCACGGATGTAATAGATGCGCAACTCACGGATGAAAACTTTGAGAATCACGGATGCAAATTTTCAATCAACCATCTAATAAAAATAAAACAAAAAAATAATAAATAAAATATATATATATAAACACATGCTTTCATTTTATATATATCAATATTATATATACACCACTTGATTTTATCCCCCTCCCCGTGACCAACATCAATCCCCCACCCCCAAAGTCACTTTCACGTATATATATATATATATATATATAAACAAAAACTAAGATAACTAACTCCTGACTATTTTGAAAAATGGGTAAGCGGGGATCCAAATAATACGCAAAATTACATCAAATACTTCATAAAAAAATCCTCTCAATATTTTTAACAACATTTATCTTCATTATTATAATTCACAATATTAATTGACCAGGTCGTTCAAAGGAAAGAGGGGGCTTTCCAATAAGGATTTCTCCCAATTGGTGCGCAATTAGGTGACCAAACCTCTCCTTGGCAGAATTTCTAGACATTATTAATATTGCAAATAATAATATTAATAACTTTGTTATCTCAATTATTGATTTAATAATATACAAAATATTGACAAGAATTTAATCAAATAACGTGAGATACTATGCAGCAATTACTGTAGCAATAATTGAACAAAACTGAGTGACTTCTCACGTAAGCATTAATAATCGATGTGGTGTGTTACTCTTATGCACGACCCACAGCGTATTCTTTGTACTTTTAACATCGAGTGTTTTAACAGTTAACAGTAAAACTTCCGTCGTTATTTTCATAAAGTATTTTTGTCGTTTTCTCAATCCGACAATAATTTCATTAATGGGTCCACCAATGATTGTCTTTGTTATCTGAATATTCCTGTTAAAGCGAATATTCCCAGAGCCAATCGAATATTATATAACAACTTGCATACTTTGCAAAATTTATAAATATTACCTACAACTATAACATTATATCAAATTCATTCCATAATTTTCAAAAATGATATTTATAGAAAAATAATCTTTATTCATAAAAGTTGGGGTCTTACAAAAAGTGTCCCGAATACCCGAGTGAATGATACTAGAGTGAATAGTAATCGGGTGAATAATAACTCGTGAATAGTACTCTGGCACGAAAAGTGCCCCGAATACCCGAGTGAAAAATACTAGAGTGAATAGTAATTGGGTGAATAGTAACCCGTGAATAGTAACTCGTAAAAGAAAAAAAATACCAAAGAAAATGATATTTCATGACGAGTACAAAAGAAATGATATCTCATACAAGTATAATAGAATATACGAAATTGCAAATGGATTTTCACCCGCCATGCGGTAATCCACGTTGATAGATCATTTCCACAATTTAATAAGAATGAATACAAAGGATCATTCACCATGCATGCGGTAATCCACATAGACAGGTTATTCCAATAGAATAATAAAGAGTGGAACCAGGTCATGCGTAATCTGCACAGACCAAATATTCCAATAGAATAATAAAGAACGGAACCAGGTCATGCGTAATCTGCACAGAGAAAATATTCCAACAGAATAATAAAGAATGGAATAACAACAGAATTCACCAGGCATGCGATAGACCACACAGACAGGTTATTCCAACAGAATAATAAAGAATGGAATAACAGAAGAATTTCACCATATATGCGGTACTTCGCATAGACAGGTTATTCCAACATAATAATAAAGAATGGGATAACAACTCTTACGAGAATTGAAAGAAAATAACTCTCTTCATGAATACGAAAGAATAATACCCCTTACGAATATTTAACGAATATAATATTTATACGAATACGAAAAATAATTTCTCTTCAGAATATGGAATAAATAATACCCATTACCTCAAAAGAAGACTGGATACTGGAATAGTGAGGTAGCAGACTTCTCTTCTTCTTTCTCTCTATAATTTCTCTCTATAATAATTGCTTTATAGCTTTAGTGAATTGGTGAGAAATGAAGGAAGAATGAGCTTCTATTTATAGGAAAATATAGTTTTGATAATTGCACGTTTTGGGGCTCGAAATATTACAATATAATACCTTCCTCTTTTCCTTCATTTTTAATTTAGCCCTGCAAGTATTATCAAACTTGGACCACCTCCCCTAATAGTAAATCATTTGACTTAATAGTTGTAAACATGTGAAAAATTTAATTACAGTATAGTACCTTCAACTATACCTCCATTTTTAATTTAGTCATGCAAGTATTATCAATCTTGCACCACCTACCCCTAATAGTACATAAATGTGAATCAATAGTACACACATGTGAACAAATAGTTATAAGAATGTGAAATAATAACAATTAATTGCTCATTTATCCGATTAATTACCCGATTGATCAATATAACTTCCGGACATCAATTATCATCGAAATAAATGTCAATTTCTGCTAACACTAATAATTCCCACACAATGGAACTATCAATTTCATCTTTAATCAACACGAACTTATTCATCATTAATATTATAACTCACAATATTTAACCACCAAGTCGTTCCCAGGAAAGAGGGGGTTTTCCGATAAGGATTTTTCATTATTGGCGCGCAATTAGGTGACCAAACCTCTCCTTGACAGAACTTCTAGACATT
Source organism: Panax quinquefolius (assembly GCA_020205615.1). Taxonomy (NCBI): domain Eukaryota; kingdom Viridiplantae; phylum Streptophyta; class Magnoliopsida; order Apiales; family Araliaceae; genus Panax; species Panax quinquefolius. The sequence goes on from CM035169.1 coordinate 103,205,041, forward strand.
GTCAATATTGCAAATAATAATATGAATAACTTTGTTGTCTCAATTAGTGATTTAATAATATAACATATTATGCAGATGATACTGTGACAATAATTGAATCAATAATATGAGAGATATTATGCAGCAATTACTGTAGCAATAATTGAGTATAACTGAGTGACTTCTTATGTAAGCATCAATAATCAATACCGTGTGCTACTATGCAACCACGCATATTACTGTACTTTTACTACTGGGTAGTTCAACAGTTTTAACGGTAACACATTCGCCTTTATTTTTATAAAAAGATAATTCTGTCGTTTTCTAACTATGACAATACTTTCGTTATGGGCTCCACCAATGATTGTGCCGTCGTACGAATAGTCCTCGACCAAATGAAAATTATATAACGACTTGTTTACTTTGCAAAATTTATAAATAATACCCACAACTATAACATTATATCAAATCCACACCATAATATTTAAAAAAAATATTTCGAGAAATTTAAAACTTTATTCATAAAATTTGGGGTCTCACAATCCACTACATTGATCCTGTGAATTGTTTAAGAGATCAAAAGGTATATATCTAAAGTTCATATAACAGGCTACAACATATATATAACAACATCATCAAATCACTTAATATCTGACAGATCTGGGCTTTGCAAAAAGTTGTTAGACACTGAAAATGAGTTTTTGGGTTGCCCAGAAACTCTTGGTCATGCTCGGTCAATGGGTTTTGACCAAGAATAACTTAGAATCTGAACATGGAATGGCTGTGATTCCACTTCCAGATCATAGAGCTCATATAAGACTATGAATCTAAATCATAAGACAAGAAAAATCATAAACAGATATGTGACGCCCCCAAAATAGGTATACATCACCCATCTTGAGTCGCCAAATACATGGTACAGAATTTAAATACAAACTTCTTTTATACAGTACGACAAAACATAGCTGAGAGTTTCAACATGGATAATGTCTCGTAGAGAGTATACAAACTCAAATAAAGTCCTCATTACAATTATTATCACACTATTTAATTGAGTAGTGAGGACTACTAATGCAAACATCTGGACCGTCACTCTGTTCCCCGACTAGTCCCAGATATGTTCTCATTTCCTAAAGAGAACAATGAAAACAAAGGATGAGCTCAACTAGCCCAGTAAGAAATATTATGACTAAAATAATGAAGAATAAATTATCGTTAGCCTTCAACAGTGTTAAACAGATAAAATATAATAAACATCAAGTTTAACTGCAGCGGAACAAGAAATCCATTAGAAGAGTCAACTAGAGCATGATATCTACTATCTTCTATGATTTAAAAAGTTTATCATCAATTTTATCATTTGAGACTCGACAATAAATAAACCACATCATCGAATCATCCCTGCACTACGGGCCAAGGATATTCATGTAATCATCAATGGTCATGATTATAGCGAATAATCCCTTGTCATAATCATACCAAAAACTTTCCATTAATGAACTACAGGCCAATGAGGAATTTTACCACATCATTTGTAACATTACGGTCATTATTATTCTGAATAATCCGTGGTCATAATCATACTAATCAATAGTACATCTATGCACGTAAGCCACATATAAATTTTATCACAATATAAGCATGATGATTATGACAATGATATAAGAATTCAATTAAAAGAAAGTAAAGGATAAAATTTTAAAGATTTATAACTTAATTTATCTAGAATTCAATAATGTCCAAATTGTTAACATGATACTGCTTTGTGGAGTAAAATTCAAGAATAATATTGTATCAAAAATGATTTGGACAACAAAGAAATCAATTTTTGTCATGAATAATTCCCCAGATAAATAGTACCCGAGTGAATAGTACTCTGTGAATAGTACTTCAGGAATAGTACCCCGTGAATAGTATTTTGTGAATAATACTCATGAATAGTACTTTGTGAATAGTACCCGTGAATAGTACCCCGTGAATAGTACTTTGTGAATAGAAAATATCTTGTGCAGACTTCTCTTCTTCTTTCTCTGTATAGCTTCTCTCTCTATAATTGCTCTTGTGAGTCTTAGTGAATTTGTGAGAATGAAAGAAGAATGAACTTCTATTTATAGGAAAATATAGTTTTGATAATTGCTCATTTTGGGGCTCAAAATATTACAATATAATACCTTCATCTTTTCCTTCATTTTTAATTTAGTCCAGCAAGTATTATCAAACTTGCACCACCTCCCCTAATAGTACATCATGTGAATCAATAATACATTCATGTGAATCAATAGTACACACATATGAAAAAAATAGTTACGGTATAGTACCTTCATCTATACCTCTATTTTTAATTTAGTCATGCAAGTATTATCAATCTTGCACCACCTCCCCTAATAGTACATGCATGTGAATCAATAGTACATACATGTGAACAAATAGTTATAAACATGTGAATTAATAGCAATTAATTGCTCATTTATCCGATTAATTACCCGATTGGTCAAAATAACCTCCAGACATCAATTATTATCGAAATAGATGTCCATTTCCATTAAAACTAATAATCTCAACACAATGAAAATATCAATTTCATCTTTAATCAATACGAACTTATTTATCATTAATATTATAACTCACAATATATAATAACCAGATCATTCCCAGGAAAGAGGGGGCTTTCCGATAAGGATTTCTCCCTATTGGCGCACAATTAGGTGACCAAACCTCTCCTCGACAGAACTTTCTAGACATTGTCAATATTGCAAATAATAATATGAATAACTTTGTTGTCTCAATTATAGATTTAATAATAATAAATATTATGCAGATGATACTGTGACAATAATTGAATCAATAATATGAGAGATATAATGCGTGAATTCTTGTAGCAATAATTGAGTATAAGCGATTGACTTCTCACGTAAACATCAATAATTAATACTGGTGTGCTACTATGCAACCACAGCGTATTCTTGTACTTTTACCATAGGGTAGTTCAACAGTTTTCTGGTAAAACTTTCGTAGATTATTTTTATAAAATGATAATTCTGTCGTTTTCTAACTACGAAAATACTTCCGTTGTGGGGTCCACCAATGATTGTGTCGTCGTACGTATATTTCCTGTTAAAACGAATATTCCTCGACCAATCGAATATTATATAACCACCTGCTTACTTTGAAAAATTTGTAAATAATACCCACAACTATAACATTATATCAAATCCACACCACAATATTCAAAAATATATTTCGAGAAAAATTAATCTTTATTCATAAAAGTTGGGGTCTTACAACTTCCCTTCTTATGAAATTTCGTCCTCGAAATTAGGGTGCGTACCTGGTATGTCGAAGGGGTGAAGATACCTTGACTTCATTTCAGATTCTAACTCCCAGGTCATTTCCTCAACATCTTGGTTTCTCCATAAAACTTTGACTTGAGGTATAACCTTGGAGCGTAGAATATGATCCTTTTTATCCAAGATTTTAACTGGTACCTCCTCATACATTAAATCTTCCGCTATCTCGCCCGGTTCTAATTCAATAATGTGGTTCGGGTCTTTCACATATTTACGTAACATAGATATGTGAAAAATGTTATGAACATGAGACATACTTGGCGGTAAAGCGAGTATATAGGCCACAGTTCCTACTCGGTCAAGGATTAAAAATAGGCCAATGAATCAAGGATTGAGATTTCCTCTCTTTCCAAATCTCGTAACTCCTTTCCATGGAGCAACATGTAACAACACATGATCTTGAATATTGAATTCCCGTCCTTTCGATGAAGATCATCATAACTCTTTTGTCGATCTTGTGAGATTTTTATATGTTGTCGAATCGTTTGAATCTTCCCAGTAGTCATACATACCAACTCTGGTCCCAACAACGTTGCTTCACCCACCTCATCCCAGCATATTGGAGAAAGACACTTTCTTCCATACAACGCCTCAAATGGAGCCATGCCAATACTTGCTTAATAACTGTTGTTGTAGGAAAACTCCACCAATGGTGAAAACTTGTCCTAACTTCCTTTGAAGTCAAGGACACAGAGTTTTAATAAATCTTCAAGAGTTTTAATAGTCCTATCTGACTGCCCGTCCGTTTGAGGATGATATGCCGAACTAAATCATAAATCCGTGCCCATAGCTTTTTGCAAACTAACCCAAAATCGTGAAGTGAATCTTGGGTCTCGATTAGAAACTATTGATACTGGCATACCATGCAATCTTACAATCTCGTTTATGTATATACGAGCAAGACGTTCAAGTGTATAAGTTTCTTATATCGGTAAAAAATGAGCAGACTTGGTCAATCTATCAATAATGACCCAAATCGCATCTATGCCTTCAGAAACCTTGGGAAGACCAGTAACAAAATCCATGGTAATGTGTTCCCACTTCCATTCTAGAATTTCAAGTGGTTGCAATGGACCTTTTGGCACTTGATGCTCTGCCTTGACTCATTGACAAGTTAGACACCTTGAGATAAACCCCGATATCTCTCTCTCTCTCTCTTCATATTGCTCCACCAAAATGTATGTCGAAGATCACGATAAATTTGGGTACTCCTAGGATGGATTGCAAATGGTGTGTTGTGCGCCTCCATCATGATTTTATACTTCTAGTCAGAATCGTTAGGAACACAAAGTCTGGAGTTAACTCGAAGTATTCCTTTTTCATCGATTCTTACTTCTAGAATAGCACCTTCTTGCACTTTCTTCCTCATACGCGTTAACTCTAGGTCTGTAGCTTGAGTAGCTTTAACTTTATCGATTGAAGTTGGTTCTACTCGTATATTCACCATCATCACATGGGTCCCTAGAGTCTTTAACTCTATCTCCGTCCTTTGTAAGTCATACAAAATGGGCCTTTGTGTTGACAATATTGCACTCGTACCCGCATATGATCTTCTACTTAATGTGTCAGCTACTACGTTCGCTTGTCTAAGATGGTATTAAATGGTATGATCGTAATCTTTCAACAAATCAAGCCAACGTCGTTGCCGCATGTTGAGTTCCTTTTGAGTGAAGAAATATTTGAGGCTTTTATGATCCGTATAAGACTCCACCTTCTCTCCATACATGTAATGCCTCCAAATCTTAAGCGCAAAAATGACAGCTGCCAACTCTAGATCATCAGTATGATAATTCATCTCATATTCTTTAAGTTGTCGGGAGGCATAGGCTATGATTTTGCCATGTTGCATGAAAACACATCCTAACCCTTTGCCTAAAGCATCACTGTAGATGACAAATCCCTCCGAGCCAGATGGTATTGTCAGAACAGGTGCTGAAATGAGTCTCCTTTTGAGTTCTTGAAAACTCTTCTCATATTTCTCGCTCCAATTGAATTTTGTATCGTTTCGAGTAAGCTGAGTTAATGGATTAGCGATTCAAGAAAATCCTTCCACGAATCTCCGATAATAACCAACTAAGCCCAAAATGCTACGTACTTTGGTCACTGACTTAGGTTGCTCCAAGCTTTGAATTGCTTCAATCTTTGCCGGGTCAACATATATTCTGTGATTTGATATCACGTGCCCAAGAAATGCTACTTTCTCAAGCTAGAACTTGCATTTCTTCAACTTGGCATATAACTTATTTTCACGAAGCTTTTGGAGTATCAGCCTCAAGTGTTGCTCATGATCTTCACAACTTTTGGAATAAATGAGGATGTCATCAATAAAGACGACCACAAAGTGATCCAAATATTCCTTGAATACTTGGTTCATCATATCCATGAAGGCAGCAGGAGCATTAGTCAATCCAAAAGATATAACTAGGAATTCGTAATGCCCGAACCAAGTTATGAAAGCAGTCTTTAGAATGTCATCAGTTTTAATCTTTAATTGATGATATTTGGAACGAAGATTGATATTTGAAAAGAATTTGGCGCCTTTCAACTGGTCAAACAGATCATCAATACGAGGCAACAGGTACCTATTTTTGATGGTGACATGATTCAACTCCCGATAATCAATACAAAGTCGCATACTTCTATCTTTCTTCTTCACGAATAGAACAGGAGCACCCCAAGGAGATGTACTAGGACAAATGAAACCGATGTCTAACAATTCCTGTAGTTGGGTTTTAACTCCACGAAGTTCAATAGGAGCCATTCGATATGGGGCTTTGGAAATGGGTTTTATCTTGGGATTCAAGGTCGATACAAAATTCAATTTCACGCTCTGGGGGTAGGCCAGGAAGTTCTTCAGGGAATACGTCAGGAAATTTATTAACAATAGAAATATCATTCAAATCTGACGTATTTTTGTTTAAATCAGTGACATGTGCTAAGAAAGCTTGACATCCATTTTTTAATAAATGAATAGCTTTATGGCTTAAGAAGGCAGTGATTGACTTTAGTGGTTTGGTTGCTTAAATTCGCATAATAGGTTGGTTAGGAATATGAAAGCTAACAAGCTTAGGAAAATAATCGATTTTAGCATGATGAGTAGTTAACCAATCAATTCCTAAAATCACATCAAATGCAAGTATTTTCAAAGAGATAAGATCGACGGGTAACGTGCGGTTATCAATTTGAATCAAACAAGACTTATAAATAGGTTTCTCCCAACAGATTTTCAATAGATAAATCAAAGTCAAATTTCTCTGGAGTTAAATTTATACGTTGAGCGCAAGTAGGAGAAATAAAAGAATGGATAAAACCGGTATCAAATAAGGTATAAACTTCGCTAGAGTTTATGAATAGCTTACCCGTGATCACCTTGTCTAGATTCCTCACTTTTTGGGAGGTTACGACAAATGCTCTCCTTTGAACTTCCGGTTTTGTCTTGTCTGGGACGGCCTTTGATGCCTCCATCCCAGCTGGACTTGGCTTCGGTGCACGATAAAATCATGCTAAGTGACCTTCTCTTCCATAATTGTGACATACTTTGGACTACTGCGTAAAGTTTGGACTGATGTGTCCCTCCCCTCCGCATTTGTAACATAAAACCGGCGGTCGTTCTCCTTCCTTAACAACAGGTGCTGGTGTTAACGTACTTCCATAATAATTGAATCTCATCTTCTTGAAATTCCCACTTTTATTGTCTTGGCCATGATTACCACCGAAGTGGTTACCATTTCTGGCATGTTGACTTCCACCACGTTTGTTTTCACCGCTTCGATGAATGCTACTACTGGTATTATCATTTTACCGACTGCTCTCTTTTGGTTGGGTTGACTCGTTATCAAGCTCCAATAACTGAGCTCTATTTACAACATCTGAATACAAACACAGTTTGTGAGAAATTAGATATTGACGTATCTCGGGTTTCAACCCTCTTAGAATCATCCGCGTCATTCTTTCCACATTATCAACTAAGTGGGACGCAAACCGGGACAACTTGACAAACTTAGTTTTGTACTGCGACACGATCATATTATTTTTCTCCATCTTGATTAACTCTACTTCCTTCATGTGACGAATACTTTCGGGAAAGTACTTGTCGTTGAACCGTTCTTGGAACTTCTCCCAAGACATCTTCAGTGTGGCAAGTTGAGTACGCTTTACCGATTCCTACCAGTAATTTGCCTCTCCTCGCAACTTAAAGGCGGCAAAGGAAACCTTTTGCTCCTCGGAGCATCCCAAGACATCAAATATCTTGGTGATCTTCTTTATCCACGTCTCCGCCTTAAGTGATTTTGGCTCTCTAATAAACTCTTATGGTCCCAACTCCTTGAACTATTTAGCGGTGACCGTCCGAGAGTTGCCAGTGTTTCCACCTGCATTTTGAACAGGAGTCATTCTCGCCTGATGTTGCATAAATTGCATAAAGCCTTAGAACATCCCATCGTTCATCATTTGGTCAGAGTTGTAGTTTTCCTGAGGATTATTGCCATCCTGATGCACATTATCCTAGGTATTGATCGTTGGTGACTCAACAGTCTTATGTGCTTCATTGCTTATCTCAACATTTTTGGATGCCATTTTCAAATACTGCCATAAAACAAGGGTTAATTGACATGTCACATATTATCCCTATACTCTAATCGACCAAATAAATTTAGGTAGGTCATACTAGCGAAGGAATTCCCCGTCGCTCCCCTTCTAGTTCTTGTCTCACATCTCAGCCAGGGATCATATCCCTAAGCGTTGATGCCAACTGTGACGCCCCCAAAATAGGTATACATCACCTATCTTGAGTCGCCAAATGCATTGTACAAAATTTAAATACAAACTTCTTTTATACAGTACGACAAAACGTAGCTGAGAATTTCAACACGGATAATGTCTCGTAGAGAGTATCTAAACTCAAATAAAGTCCTCATTACAATTATTATCACACTATTTCACTAAAAATAGTGAGGACTACTAATGCAAACATCTGGATCGTCACTCTGTTCCCCGACTAGTCTCAGATATGTTCTCATTTCCTGAAGAGAACAATGAAAAAAAGGGTGAGCTCAACTAGCCCATTAAGAAATATTATGACTAAGATAATGCAGAATAAATTATCGTTAGCCTTCAACAGTGTTAAACTGATAAAATATAATAAACATCAAGTTTAACTGCAACGGAACAAGCAGTCCATTAGAAGAGTCAACTTGAGTATGATATCTACTATCTTCTATGATTTAAAAAGTTTATCATCAATTTTATCATTTGAGACTCGACAATAAATAAACCACATCATCGAATCATCCCTGCATTACGGGCCAAGGATATTCATGTAATCATCAATGGTCATGATTATACCGAATAATCCCTGGTCATAATCATACCAACAACTGTCCATCAATGCACTACAGGCCGATGAGAATTTTTACCACATCATTTGTAACATTACGGTCATGATTATACTGAATAATCCTTGGTCATAATCCTACCAATCAATTGTACATCTATTCACGTAAGCCACATATGACTTTTGTCACAATATAAGCATGAGGATGATGACAATGATATAAAAATTCAATTAAAAGAAAGAAAGGATAATTTTCTAAAGATTTATAACTTAATTTATCCAGAATTCAATAATGTCCAAATTGTCAACATGATACTGCTTTGTGGAGTAAAATTCAAGAATAATATTGTATCAAAAATGATTTGGACAGCAAAGAAATCAATTTTATCATGAATAATTCCCCAGGTGAATAGTACACGAGTGAATAGTATCCCGTGAATAGTACTTTAGGAATATTACCCCGTGAATAGTACTCATGAATAGTACTTTGTGAATAGTAATTTGTGAATAGTACTTGTGAATAGTACTTTGTGAATAGTACCCCATGAATAGTACTTTGTGAATAGTATCGTAAAAATGAATACTACTCATGGAAAGTACTCTGGCATGAAAAGCGTAAAATTTAACAAGAATGTATAGAAAATATCTTTGTGAAACGATACTAGATGAAGCACAAATTTTAGGGATATTTTACTAATTTCACGGAGTATAGAAGCAATACTTTAACAAAATGAGGGTATAATCAGGAATACGAGACGAAATAATATTACCCACATACTACAGAGTATAGAAGAAAATATTTTTCCTATGAATACTGAACAAAATAATATCCCTTACCTCAAGAAGAAATTTGGATCTTTGGAATAGTGAGGTAGTAGACTTCTCTTCTTCTTTCTCTCTATAGCTTCTCTCTCTATAATTGCTCTTGTGAGTCTTAGTGAATTGGTGAGAATGAAAAAAGAATGAGCTTCTATTTATAGGAAAATATAGTTTCGATAATTGCACGTTTTGGGGATCGAAATATTACAGTATAATACCTTCATCTTTTCCTTCATTTTTAATTTAGTCCGGCAAGTATTATCAAACTTGCAAGACCTCCCCTAATAGTGCCTCAAATGGATATATAGTACATTCATGTGAATCAATAGTACACACATGTGAAAAAAAAATAGTTACGGTATAATACATTCATATATACCTCTATTTTTAATTTAGTCATTCAAGTATTATCAATCTTGCACCACCTCCCCTAATAGTACATGCATGTGAATCAATAGTATATACATGTGAACAAATAGTTATAAGCATATGAATTAATAGCAAATTAATTGCTCATTTATCTAATTAATTACCCGATTTTTCAATATAACCTCAAGACATCAATTATTATCGAAATAGATGTCCATTTCCATTAACACTAATCCCAACACAATGAAAATATCAATTTCATCTTTAATCAGTATGAACTTATTCATCATTAATATTATAACTCATAATATTTAAAAACCACATCATTCCCAGGAAAGAGGGGGCTTTCCAATAAGGATTTCTCCCTATTGACGCACAATTAGGTGACCAAACCTCTCCTCGACAGAAATTTCTAGACATTATCAATATTACGCGAATAATATGAATAAATTTTGTCGTCTCAATTATTGATTTAATAATAATAAATATTATGCGAGATAATCTTTGTGACAATAATTGAATCAATAAATATAGAGATATTATGCGATAATTATTGTAGCAATAATTGAGTATAAATGAGTGACTTCTCACGTAAGCATTAATAATCAATACAGTGTATTGCTACTATGCGACCACAGCGTATTCTTTGTACTTTTACCACCGGGTAGTTCAACAATTTAACGGTAAAACTTTTTCGTTATTTTTATAAAAAATAATAACTGTCATTTTCTAACTACGACAATACTTCCGTTGTAGGGTTCACCAATGATTGTGTCGTAAATACGAATATTCCTATTAAAAGCGAATATTCCCGAACCAATAGAATATTATATAACCACTTACTTACTTTGCAAAATTTGTAAATAATACCCACACCTATAACATTATATCAAATCACACCATAATATTCAAAAATATATTTGAGAAAAATTAATCTTTATTCATAAAAGTTGGGGTCTTCTAAGGCAAGAGATCTCTGACCCATTTGACATTAGCTTGTCAGACGACTTTAGGGTTCAAGAATTTTTTTTCAAAAACATCATTTTTAAGGCCTTTGATGCTATGGATCTATTATAGATAATCATAGATCATCATAAAACATCCTTTAGCAAGATTCGAAACACATAAACACAATTTTTTTCTTAGCACACAAGATCAAAAAGTAAATTAGGATTTATACCTCTCTTGTCCAATCTTTGATCTTAGCTCTCCAAATCTATTCTTGGTGATCTAGGGGGTATTCTAGGGACTGACACACTTGTATATTTCAGAGGTTAGGAGAGAGAATGAGTTTTTTGAGAGCTTGAGAGAAAAATGACCAAGTTTAGTAACTTTCTCTCTCTTATCTCTTATAATCTTTAGATCTGATGAATCTAGTCATGGGTAGTTCTTTGTCAATAATTGGCTGAGTTGATGATAAATAAGTCACAATGTCAACAATAGTTGGTCACCAACTCTCAATTTTGTAAGATTTACAAGTAACTTAATGAAAAAAAATCCAAAAAGGGCGTTTTGGACATTTGCATTATCATTTTAATGGCATTCTAGTCAATTGACTTAACCCTTAGGGTTTAACCCTAAGGTTCTAACCCTTAGGTTTTACAACCTCCATTTCTAGAATTTTCTAATTAGATTTTTTAAATAGAAAATTAAGATTTCTAAAATATAATTAGGGTTTTAAATAGAAATTGATATTTCTAAAGTATAATTAGGGTTTCCTAATTATATTATCATTTACTAATCACTTTAGGGCTTACTAATTAGGATTATGGTTTCCTAATTAGGGTTTAGGATTCTGAATTTAAATTTAGGGTTTCCCAAAGATTCGATTAGGGTTCCTAACTACGTTAGGGTTTCTAGATCCGAGATTAGGATTTCTAATCCCTTATTAGGGTTTACTAATATTGTACCTACCCGATCAATCATTGATCAAAATTTCTCTCTGATCAAACACATACTCATCAATATAATTATTTTAATTATATTCTCAATCAAATCCCTATCCATAATTAGGGTTAGGGTTTCTAAATATATTAAGCACAACTCTTGTGATGCCCACAAAATAGGTATACATCACCCATTCCTAGTCGTCAAATAGATGGTACATAAATCAAATACAACTTCTTTTATACAATACGACAACATCGTAGCTTAGAGTTTTTACACTAATATTATCTCATAAACAGTATTCAAACTCAAATGAAGTCCTCATTACATTTATTATCACACTATTTCATAAATTAGTGAGGACTACTATAGCCACCATCTCGGACCGTCACTCTGTTCCCCGACTAGTCCAGGCTACGTTTTCATTTCCTGAATAGAACAATGAAAGCAAAAGGGTGAGCTCAACTAGCCCAGTAAGAAATATTATGACTAAAATAATGCAGAATAAATTATTGTTAGCCTTCAACAGTGTTAAACTAATAAAATATAATAAACATCAAGTTTAACTACAGCGGAACAAGTAATCTATTAAAAGAGTCAAGTAGAGCATGATATCTACTATCTTCTATGATTTAAGAAGTTTTTTATCAACTTTATCGCTGTGACTCTACTTAATAAATAAACCATATCATCAAATCATCCCTACACTACGGGCCAAGGATATTCATGTAATCATCAATGGTCATGATTATACCGAATAATCCCTTGTTATAATCATACCAACAACTGTCCATCAATGCACTACGGGCCAATGAGGACTTTTACTACATCATTTTTAACATTACGGGTCATGATTATATCGAATGATCCCTGGTCATAATCATACTAATCAACAGTCCATCTATGCACGTAAACCAAAGATGACTTTCTTCACAAAATAAGAATGAGGATGATGACAATTGTAAGACCCCAACTTATTAATGAATAAAATCAAATTTCCTCTAATTATTATTGTGAATAATAAGGTATTAATTTGATATAATACTTTGGTTATGGGTGAAATGTGCAAAATTTTCAAAATAAGTAAGTGGTTATAAAATATTCATTTGTCGGGGAATATTCGTTTGGTCGTGGAATATTCTTTCTGTCGGGGAATATTCGTACGACGGTGCAGCCATTTATGGGCCACATAACGGATAACGGTTGGATGAAGAAAATGACAAAATTGAATAACGGCGTAGTTGTTACCGTTAACACTGTTGGAACACCCGGTAGTTAAAATACAGTAATAGGCGTGGTTGCACAGTAGCTCACTGTATTGCACAGTATTGTTGAATTATTGATTCTTACATAAGAAGGCACTACTCAATAATTGTTACAGTAATTACTGTTCAATATTTTATTTTATTGATTCAATAATTGCTGCGTTGATATTTTATATTATTGTTGTTCAATAATTGTCACTGCACATCATCTCCATTGTCAGATCAATAATTCATATTATTTGGAATACTATTATTAGATAGCTTTATTGGCAATTTCTAAAAAGTTCTGTCAAGGAGAGGTTTGGTCACCTAATTGCGCGCGAGTAAGGAGAAATTCTTATTGGAAAGCCCCCTCTTTCCTGGGAACTACCTGGTTGTCATAATTGTGAATCTGTAATATTATTTACGAATAATTAATTATTGATTTATATGATAAGGAAATATTTATTTTATGTGGATATAAATGATGGATATATTTATTTTTATGTGGATAAAAATGAAGGAATTAATGCAGAGGTGTTTTATCAGTATTTTGTCGGATTAGAAGTATTAAAAATCATCCGTTTGTGGATTTCGGATATTTTCTGATTGGAATTTGGAAAACCTTTCTTCTACAAAGTTGTAGAGAATTAAATTTCCTATGAGAAGCATGTGAGATTTTAATTTTTCTGATAAAAGGGCTATTTATTATAAATTGTTGAAGTTTCGGAAAATAAAATGATTTTTATTAACACATGGGTGGGCCCCACTTTTGGTTGGTGAAAATGTGCTGAGATTTTTATTAAAATGTGGTAGGCTTGAATAGTAGCAGGTAAAGCCATAAGGTAGCAAGTTAGTCTTCTATGGCGTTCTAAGCATTTTCCTATAAATAGGGTGCTTAGTTAGAATTGAAAATTACACCAGAATTCATAAGTTTTCTCTCTTTCTCTCTCTATAATATTGAGCGTATTTTGTGAGTATTTTAGTACTTTGAGTGTTGCTATACGGTGCAAGTTCCTTCAAAGACTATATCGGTATTCCGATGTAAGAAATCTTGTCTTCATGAGGTAAAGGATGTTGTTCTCTTCTTAAATGATATTATTTTCTTCAATATCATTATGCCAAAATATTGGTCTGAACTTTTTATCAAATTTGAAACTTTTTGTGTCGGGGTTACTATTCACGTATACCACACTATTCACGAATACGGCACTATTCATCGAAAAATAAAATTTTCTTCTTTTTGTCCAAAATGTCTACTATGGTTACTATCTTTGATTATATCCATGTTTTGATCTTTATTTTTGAATTCTACTTCAAAATTGGTTATTATGGAGTATTATTGAACTTGGATAAAGCTGTGTCTGAATCCCTAATATTTGTTCTTTTATCTCATTGGATTCGTTTTCTTTAAAATATTTTTCATCATCCTCGGTCCTAAATGATGATATTCTTGAATATCGTTAACTTTGTAGTGCTAAAGATGAATAATTAAAGCGATGAATATCTTTGGCCGTAGTGTAAAGATGAGCAATTTGTTGAGATGAACATGACCAACTAGTGATACAAATGAATATCTTTGGCTTTGTAGTGCAAAGATGAATATTTGATTCAAGATGTATATTGATTGATGTTACAGGGATAAAATATTGATGATGGACTTTTAAATCTCAGAAGATAGTAGAATTCTTTCTCTACTTGACTCTTCTAATGGATTGTTGTTTCCGTTGCAGTTGTTGATCTAAAACTTGTTGTCTATTATATTTTATCATATTTTCCCTGTTGAAGACTAATGATAATTTATTGTATAATATCTTAGTCATAATATTCTTTACTGGGCTAGTTGAGCTCACCCTTTTCCTTTTTGTTCCATTATTCTTCTCAGGAGGAGAGAATTTAGCAGGAACTAGCCGGGGTATGGAGTGATGATTCAAGATAGTTGTTTAGCAGTCCTCACTATTTTTGTAAAATAGTGTATCAAAAATTATAACGAGGACTCCTTTTGAGTTTGTATACTCTATAGTATACAATATTTGTATTCAAACTCACAGTATATGTGTTATCGTATTTTGCACGGCAATTATATTACTGAAGTTGTATTTGTTTACGTACCATGTATCTGGCGACTCAAGATGGGTGATGTATATACATTTTGAAGCGTCACAACAATGATATAAGAATTCAATTAAAAGAAAGCAAATGATATATTTTTAAATATTTATAACTTACTTTATCCAGAATTCAATAGTGTCCAAATTGTCAACATGATACTGCTTTGTAGATTAAAATTCAAGAATAATATTGTATCAAAAATGATTTGGACATCAAAGAAATTAATTTTTATCACGAATAATTCCCTGGGTGAATAGTACTCGAGTGAATAGTACCCCATGAATAGTACTTCGGGCATAGTACCCCGTCAATAGTACTTTATGAATAGTACTCGTGAATAGTAGTTTATGAATAGCACCTGTGAATAGTACTTTATGAATAGTACCCCGTGAATAGTACTTTGTGAATAGTACCGTAAAAATGAATACTACTCATGGACAGTACTCCAGCATGAAAAGCTTAAAATTTAAATGTGTAGAAAATATCATTGTGAAATGATACTAGATGAACCGCAAATTTCAAGGGTATTCTACTAATTTCACGGAGTATAGAAGCAATACTTTAACAAAATGAGGGTATAATCAGGAATACGAGACGAACTAATATTACTCACACACTACAGAGTATGGAAGAAAATATTATTCGTATGAATACTGAACAAAATAATATCCCTTACCTCTGAAGAAGACTGGATACTGGAATAGTGAGGTAGTAGACTTCTCTTCTTCTTTCTCTCTATAGCTTTTCTCTCTATGATTGCTCTTGTGAGTCTTAGTGAATTGGTGAGAATGAAAGAAGAATGAGTTTCTATTTATAGGAAAATATAGTTTTGATAATTGCACATTTTGGGGCTCAAAATATTACAGTATAATACCTTCATTTTTAATGTAGTCCTGCAAGTATTATCAAACATGCACGACCTCCCCTAATAGTACATCATGTTAATCAATAGTACATTCATGTGAATCAATAGTTCTATACATGTGAAAAAAATAATTACAGTATAGTACATTCATCTATACCTCCATTTTAAATTTAGTCATGCAAGTATTATCAATCTTGCACCACCTCCCTTAATAGTACATGCATGTGAGTTAATAGTACACACATGTGAACAAATACTTATAAGCATGTGAATTAATAGCAATTAATTGCTCATTTATTTGATTAATTACCCGATTGGTCAATATAACCTCCAGACATCAATTATTATCGAAATAGATATCCATTTCCATTAACACTAATAATCCCAACACAATGAAAATATCAATTTCATCTTTAATCAACACGAACTTATTCATCATTAATATTATAACTTACAATATTTAACAACCAGATCATTCCCAGAAAAGAAGGGGCTTTCCGATAAGGATTTCTCCCTATTAGCGCGCAATTAGGTAATAAAACCTCTTCTCGTGAACTTTCTAGACATTGTCGATATTGCAAATAATAATATGAATAACTTTGTCATCTCAATTATTGATTTAATAATAATAAATATTATACGAGATGATCTTTGTGACAATAATTGAATCAATAATATGAGAGATATTATGCAGCAACTACTATAGCAATAATTGAGTATAACTGAGTGACTTCTCACGTAAGCATTAATAATCAATACCGTGTCCACTACATGCTAATAGTGTGATGTTTTTGTGTTCTATGACTTCTAGATTCTAGCTCACATGTAACACTACAGATCTATTACCAAACATGACCATAACAACAAGTAATCAAGCAAATAATATCCAGTCAAACCTTGTCAGTCATCACGCTCAAATGTTTTCTGGGTTACCCAAAAAACAGAAAATGTTATCGACTAGGCTGGTTTGACCGACTATTAATTCCCATACATTTATCATTTAGGTGATATCAAGGCATGATATTGAAGTACAAACAACCAAATATAACTTAGATTCAACAAAAAACATAAATTAACTTTATACAGAAAGATCTAGCCGGTCAAAAGTGTTGTCGGGACCGTTTCGTCGATGATTTGATTACGGGCTCTCAAGAACGGTAGGTCGATGTCGATCGACACTCTTTGACCTTAAATAACTTTTTGATCTACAATGATCGACTCGATTCTTTTGTAGATTAAAGACCACATTACTGAGCTACACATAATAACTTAAAAATAATAAAAATCATAAACGACTAAAGATATGTGGTCACTGACATTTGTTGTCAGACCACAGTTTAACCTTTTTCCAGAGTTTGTAAAAACTCTAATCCAAGCCTCTAGATGTTATGAATTCAACATCTAGCAACCCGGATCATCAATATAGTCTATAACTAACATGTTTAACACATAAAATCTAACATATAACATAGCAACTAAGATCAAATTTTCAAGTTAGGTTTATACCTTCTATGAACAAGTTAGATTCTAGGCCACTGATTTGGTTATGGTTGTTAGTGAGGCTCGATTTGTGACTGATCTTAGCAAAGGATTTCGTATGCTAGAGAGAAAGAGGAACTTGGTTGAGTGTTAATAAGAATGAGCAACTTTTGTAAACTTTCTCTCTCTTAAATTATGAAATAAATTGATGCAATGTGTTTATAATGGTTGATTCATTGTTGGTAATGCTATAGTATCATAGGTAAATTCTAGATTAAAGTGGATGGCCAGATTTTGCAAAGATATGCTAGCAATAATGCACAAGAATGCACTAATAATACACTAATGGGACAAAAAGGGCATTTTGGTAATTTCACTTAAAGATTCAAGGGCAATCTTGTACGATGTGCTTGCATCTAGGGTTTAATCATTAGATTGTAAATTTTACAATTTCCCAATTAATTTCTAGGGTTTGATAAATTAAAAATAAAGTGCAATAACATCTTAATTAAACACAATAAATTAAAATTAGGGTTTTTAAATAATAATTAGGGTTTTTCCTAAGTATCCGTATAATTTACTGTAATTAGGGTTTCTTTTAATTACAGACATTCCAATACACAGTAAATTCATATAACACAATTACTACCCAGTCTTTACTTATAACTGAGTTTAATGATTAGGGTTTAATAACAGAATATTAGTTTATGACCTAATTTACCATAATTGATCAACATTAATAGTCTACAGATATACGGTATATATTTATAGCACTAAAAAAATTAAATTATATTTAATATTACATTATTATTGTCATTCCTGGATAAAATCCAATTTAGGGTTTGGATTCCATATCGACTTATCCTTTACGTACACAAAGATCAATAATCAAGTTAAAATAATTAACTTAAATATTACGAACAGATTCATATAATAAAATATTTATTACCATAATTCTAATTGTCACTTCATATATTATTTAAATAATATAGAAATTATATTTTCATGGAAAATAAATAATAAAACATTTCGCTTATGAAATTAATTACCATAAGAATATAATTTGTAGTAATTAATAATTCTAAAATTATTTATAATTTTTAAGTAATAAATATATTCGCATTTATCATACACATTACATTACTTATTCTCATTATTTAAAATAAATAAATAAAAATTTATATGCAAAATTTCTTATTTATTTGTATAGAAAATATCGGTTTATTACATTCACCCTCCCTTATAAGGATTCCATCCCCGGAATCACCGTTTTAAAACTCATACGTACAAGGGTACATAGCATATATAATCATTGCAAGTAGACCTCAATTATAATTGATCGAACTGATCTTTTACTATTCAGCATAACACTTGTCTATCTGATTAAACAGAAGTTTGATTTCTAAAAGAACTCAAATTCCTCATTCAAAATTTCTTTATAAAATAATTTACTATATATATAAGAAAAACATATAAAATATATAAGTTATTCGAATAGCACCTGGAGTTCCATTTCCAAATGCTATAGTATCCTGGACCGTCATGTTGAAGACCCTCGGAGTTGTTCTTGTTGGGTTGTTGGTTGAGGTCGGTCCTGTAATTGCTAAAGTTCTACTGCCTTTCCCCGTGGTTACATTCCCTGCCTCCATTCTCCTCTTTGGACAATCCTTCACCTTATGTTCAATCGATCCACATATAAAACACCCACTGTTCATCCTTGGGTTGGGGCAGTTGGGAGAGATATGACCCTCCTGCCCGCACTTATAATATACAAACATACCCTTCAGGCACTCACCAGAGTGATTCTTCCCATAATTTTTACACTGCACAGTTTGTTTCTTCACACCTTCCTACTTCATTTAAACATTTTCGAAATAATTCCCTTTTCTTTTCACACCCTTATTCCCACTATTTGTTTCCACCTTCAAAGATCCTTCTGCCTTGCTTTTCTTCTTCTTCTCCTTGTTGTAGAGGCTCATAGCCTCACTCCCCTCCTCAGCTATAATAGCCTTCTCCATGAGTGCAGCAAAAGTATTGATTTGCAATAGTGCCACCTTATTGTAGAGCCAGGGTTTTAAGCCCAGCTCAAACCTTCTTGCCTTCCTAGCCTCCGTATCAACTTGATGTTGACCAAACCTAGCTAACTCATTAAACTTTGTGGCATACTCCGTAACAGTCATGTTATCCTACTTTAACTCCAGAAATTTCACCTCCACCCTAGCCTGCATACTAGCTGAGAGATAGTTTTCGAAAAATAAAGTCTTAAACCTATCCCAAGTAACTACTCCTTCTCCTGCCCTAGTTTTATTTGCCTCCCACCAAAAGTTAGCCTCCCCTTTCATCATATAAGTGGCAAAAGCGGTCTTTTGCCCCTCATCTACTATAGCAATTGCGAACGCCTTTTCTATCTCATTAATCCATGTCTGGGCTTCTATACGGTCAGCTGATCCTCTGAATTCTGGTGGTCCTACTGCTTTGAAGTCTTTAAATTTTGCCAAGCGATTGTCTGGCTGGTTTCCTACGGCTAGTATTCCCTACTCCATAGCCTGAGCTACCATGTTTGCAAAGTTTTGCATCGGGTCTTGCTGTTGTCCCTCAGTGTTGTTGAGAGATTCTTCTACCCTTTGGTTTCGAGTTTGACGTCTTAGCGGCATTATCTGGTTAAGTAAAACCATAAATTATACTTACATTCTAAACCTTATTGCATAAGATTGATATATTAAACTTGTTTAATTTCTCAAACTTCGATTTATATTCATTCATCAAATATTTTACATAGCATAGCACATACTGCTTTAAACACCAACTATCCCTTCTGACTACGAAAGTCGGGATTTACAACTTTGACCAATATAAAAGTTAAAATTATTTCATTACACAAACATACTTATCACACATACTACATTAAATATACCTACACAACAGAACCTACACTACCTATTTACTAAGCCTTTTTCTCGGAAAATCATTCGATCGATGACCTTCCATCCCACAAATAAAACATCCGTCTTTCTTATAGTCGGGACAACGAGGAGAGGTATGTCCCTCACAGTTGCAAATATAACATATCTTTTTCCCTTTCTTCTTATCAGGTTTTCCTAAGTCATGGTCTTCTATCTTTCTTTTTCACTTATCTCTCAGAGCTGCACACGATGTGTTGCTTGAGGCTCCCATCTGATCAATTTGAATTTTAAGCTTATCTTGCTCTTCCATTGTTTCTATTAACGCCTGACGCTGTTGTCTATTCAACAGTTTTTCTATTTTCCATAACTTTTCCAGAGAAGAAACATTGTTCCTCAGATCCTGCACCTCTGTTGATGCTTGACCAGCTTCAACTTTAGTGTCTGAATCACTATCTGTCAAATCCACCATTTCCGGATCTGGTACTACGTTTTCTATAATAACCACCTCCTCAAGGTTGGTTTCATTGAGAGCCTCTATTTCAGCTATTTGCATGGATATTAGCTCGGGTGTATGGATCTGATCCTTCCTCAAGTTATAAGCCCTCAACAATCCTTTTCCATCAGACATCTACACGCGTAAATTATCTTGATTAGCATATAGTATATACACAGAGCAAATAAGAGTTTTATATAAGTTATCTTTTATTCTGTTTGACGATAAATTTATTCAATTCATCTCCTTTTAAAACTCGATATGAGTTATTTATATCTTCAATGTTTTCCCCCGTTCTAAGGTTATAGCCTAAGGTCGATCCCACCTAAGGTTTCTAACCCTAAAGCTCTGATACCAACCTATGACGCCCCCAAATCCGGGTACTTGAAACCCGAACTCGGTGCTTCACGATACTATTTCTATGGGCAGAATTCTACTAATAATAATAACAATAATATAAATAACAAACTTAATTTACATAATCATCAGAGTCTATCTCCCCAGGTACGAGACCTTAAAGTACATTCCTTACAATACATGATATTATTATTATATATATATATATATATTGAAAGTAGTATGCACACAAGCCAATCATGTTTGATGATAAAGCATATACTTTGTAACAATCTTATTCATTTATTAATAAAAGTATTAATTTATTAAAGGCTTTTAATTATCTACATGATCTTTGTTTTATAATATGTGATAAACCCATAGTTTTAAGCAATGCTTTTAGAATAATGATGATGATCATTCTAATGAGATCTAAATTCTTAGAAAGCTTAAAACTAAAATAGTTCCCAATCGTTGGATTACTAAATTGGGGATTAGTGAATCCGGATAGATTGGTACATACGTTGCTTGCTTTCATTGGATGAGGATGATTGATCTCATGATCATTTGTGTGGAGACACTAAAGTAAGTATGTAGGTGCTTATTAGAGAATAAGTTAATGAAGCGTGGCTCGCTAAGGAATACCTAATGGAGTTTTACTTACTGTCGATAGGAATTCTGTAGTGATAGTAGTCAAGTGATCCTTGGACTTGAGATCATCATAGTATCTTGTGTATGATGAGTTATACTTTGACTTATTCCTTAAGACCCTTAGGGTATATCAAAGGGTATGCTTGGGTATAATAAGTTGTACATGGAGATAATATATGATCAATAAAGAATCTACCACTTCTAATAAAGAAGAGAAATGTCTATGTGATTCGATAAATGACAACTCGGTAGTCCTTGGTTAAGGCGAGAATGAAATTAGAAAGGAGTTTCTAATTTTCATTATTTGGAGTTGTGCATTTAAGAGTCGAAATACATATAATTAAATAAAATAAGACTTGTGACAGAATTCCATGTCTTATATTTAATTGGGACATTGTATGGTGGAAGGATTGAATTGTACGGTAACTATTTACTCAAAGGTTCTTTAATGATTAATGTTGAAATCTATATTATACGGAAAGTCGTTGATCGCTAGGGGAGGTTATCCCTATTGTAGAATAAATATTATTTATTTAAATAAATTAATTGTTTAATTTATTTATTTAAATAAGATTAGAATTGTTCTAATTGATTTATTCACTAACCTAGGTTTAATATGGAGAACCCAAAGGGTCACACACCAAAAGGAAGAATAATTATTTAAGAAGTTAATGGCATAATCGTAATAATATGTTAAGTATATTTAATTTAATCTATGGTGATAGAATAAATTAAATAGCTTAATATTTATTATTTAATATTTTAGAAATATTAAATATAAATTAATAAGAGGAGTCTTATTAATATTATTACAATTATTATTATTTTAATTTCTAAAGAGTTTAGGAATTAATTTAATATAAGTACTCTCATTTATTCCTAATAGGATTAGGAGGGAAAATTAGTTAAAGGAGTTTAATTAATTATCCCTAATAAGATTAGGGAGCCCATTTAATTAAAAGAGTTTAATTAAATAATACCTTATTTTATTAAATAAGGTTATCGATATCTTTATAAGAGGAGTCTTATATCGGATATCGGATATCGTACGTAATAATTCCAATTTGTTGAGAGTACGCCTTTTTCTATCTGAGATAGGAAAAACTAGGGTTTGGGCCAATACCCTTCTTCTTGAATCTTTATTTTTTTCCTTGGTGGATCACCTCTCAGAGGCCAAACATATGGGTGGCTAACGTTGATCAAAGGAAGGAACCAAACCCGGTGGATTCAAGTTGAAAGCGAAAGGATTGGAGGTGAACTTGTATGCACGAGGAAGCTCGATCTTCAAGGGTATGATTTTATTCTTTATCTTTTTGTTTAATTAATAATTGTGCATAAAGGGTGATCCGGGTATATGGTTTGTAAATTTTTTAAACTCTGATTTTTACTCGTTTCCGCTTATTTATGCAATTTGATTGCGTTCTTGAATATTACAAACCTAACAGTGGCATCAGAGCCAAACCTTTATGCGAATTATTAATTGTTTTAATTTGATATATATATTGATATGTGTTTAGAATAATTTTTTGGGCATAATTTTATTGTATAAAATTTATTAAAAAAAAAAAAAAAAACTGAAATAATTTCGGTAATCCCGATTTTTTTCGCGGAGTCCGTTGATGTTTTTTCAAAAAGTTGATCTTGTAGCTTGCGTGGCCACGTGGAAAAGAAAAGGAGCATGCAATTAACTAGATAGAATATGAATAGTTAAGCCACGGACTTGTGACATAAAAAAAAAAGGATATACGAATTAGATATTAATATATATATATATATATATATATATATATTAACGGTTTAATATGAAGTTAATATATATATATATATGATATATATAACGTAATTTATATTTTATATAATATATATAAATTACCGTAATATTATGTATATAATTTATATATATATTATTCTTAATAATTTTAGAATTAAAATAAAGTTTATTTTAATTTTAAAATAAAAGTTCATTTTAATCTTAAAATAAAAAGTTTATTTTAATTTTAAAATTAGAATTTCATGCTAACTAATTAGAGTTAGAATTGGATTCCATGCTAACTAATTGGAGTTGAAATTGGATTCTATTTTTCCTTAAATAAAGGAGTTTATTTAGATATGAAATAAGATTTCATATTATTCAAAATAAAAGAGTTTATTTGTGAATAGGAAATAGAATCCGTGTTTTCTTAAATAAAGGAGTTTATTTAAATATGAAATAAGATTTCATATTATTCAAAATAAAGGAGTTTATTTGTGAATAGAAAAAAATTAGTGTTTCCTTTAATTTTTTTTTACATGGAATTGGATTCCATAATTAATTAAAATAAAGGAGTTTATTTTGATTAAAAATTTTGATTAAAATAAAATAGTTTATTTTATTCAAAATAGGATAAATTAAAATAAAATAGTTTTATTTTGATTTAAATTTGGATTGAAATAAAGGAGTTTATTTTAATTCAAAATTAGATTTTATACTAACTAAATTTGCCCATTAAATGATATCAATATATATATTAAATGTTTATTATTCATGAGATGAATGTTATTTATTGATGCATATGGTGATGTGTATGATAATAAATGAGATTGATTATGGACTATTGACCAATCTGATTGGATTTTATTTTAGTTGGATGCATGAATGTATGAGTTTTATTAAATGGAGTCTGCGTACCTCGTCTTCACTAATTTTTCTGAATGTAAATTCTATCTCCCACCTATGTACTTCCCCTTGGCTGCTGATCAAGGTTTCTATTTATTTTAAATAGTTTTGTAATAGGAATAGTTAGAATTAATTTTGAAAAATTGGAGATCAAGGAGCAAGGAGCGCTTGAAGACCCGTTTGTAATGGAGCCCGGGTTTAAATGTAATAGTTATATTTAAATATTATTTCTTGCACCCCTAGGGTTTGACCTTTTGGTTCACTTGGTGGCTCTAGTGAACCAAACTAGAATAAAAGTCCACAATCAATCCAAGTAGAATATAGTATTCTATATGTGCATGCTTATACTATATATATTATATATTATGCAAACATGCTTCGCATGTTAATTAATATGACGCGTATTTTATATATATATGTGCATGTGCGCTAAACAAGATGAGACAAATTAATAACAAACCCCTCAAATTTTTATATTAAGTCCTAAGCGTTCAAAGATATTTGGAATATCGAACGTCGCCTTCTAGCATGATAAAATTAATAGAGTATTAAATATTTAATATGAGTTTGTTGTGTCACCACAAGGCAAGTATTAAGTATTTAAGATGTTAATTTATCACATTTGATTCTTATAAAGAAAATTGAACAATATTGTTTTGTTGTGTCACTACAAGGATGATATTTTTCTTTTTTGAATATATGGAGTGCTAGGTCGGACTTAACTTGGATAATTTTTATTCGGATGTGCCACCACTTGATCAAAATAATCTAAGAGGCAAAAGAAAAGGAGTTGCATAGTTGATGTAATTGACAAAAGTTGTTTATCTATTTATTTATATATAGTTTGTTGTGTCACCACAAGGCTATATACATTTGAAATGAGATCCTTATTCTCACTAGCAAATCTTTAATTACATTTTGCCGAACTATATAAGTGAGGGTAATATAGTTTGAAGAAAATAGTGGGAGATACCAATTTAAAACAAGACCTAAATTATTTTGGTAATTAATAAAAGAATGTATGTTAAAATGTTGTTAATTACAAATTCATTTACAGAATTTTACAATGTCTAAATTACTATCACTGCGAAGCATATTAGATGTTAAATTAACCGGACCGAATTAAATGGATTGGTTAAGGAAATTGAGAATAGTTCTCATAGCTGAAAAGCTATCTTATGTCCTTAATACGCCTATCCCTGCAATGGTTGCGCATAATGCCTCGAGGAAGAGATTGCTACTTTTAGAAAGTGGCAAGATGATGCATGATTGGCTCAATGCATCATGCTCGCATCCATGAGTAACGAGAGCTTGACGTCGGCAAGATGAAACTATGGATGCTCCTACAATATTCCCGCACATCAAGTAGTTGATGGTGAGGAAAGTAATGATCGATAGATATCGAGATATCTAAGGAGCTCTTCCGATCTAGAATGACCAATGGCACTATAGTACAGACAAAAAGTTCTTAACATAATCAATTTGATTGATCAATAAGGACAACGAGTTTTGTCATGGATAGAGAGTTGAGCCAAGATTTGATCTTGCACTCACTCCCGGACTCCTTTCACAATTGTTGTGAATTTTTCATACGAACAAGCTAGATATCAGCCTCGCTGATTTGCTTAACATATTGAAAAATGTTGAGAGTCACTTTCCAACCAAGAAAGACCATGTCTTACTGGTAGGGGCCAAAGGATCTTCTGAAAAAAAGAACGATTCAAAGAAGGTATATAGAAAGGCAAAAACAAAGGATAATAAGAACAAAAACTGATACGGATAGCAAAGGAGTTTGCTTCCACTACAATAAGCACCGGATAATTGGAAAGAAAAGCGCAAGAAGCATCTTGCAGAGGCTAACCAAAGAAGCTTAGTGAAGTTTCGGTTACAAATACAAATTTGTTCATGATTTAAAATAAATTTTTCTTTAAGTCAAGGTTCAACTTGGGTATTGGATACCGACTTTGGTTATCAGAAATATAGATTTATGAAGGGACCAAGCAGAAGTAGAAAGTTAAACAAAGTTAAATAATCTTATGTGTGGGAAATGAAGCAAAGGTTGCTACATTAGCCATAGAAACTTATAGTTTAGCAATGCCTACGGGCAAGTCTATTAAGTCAATAAGTTGTTATTGTATTCCAGTTCTCGTTGGAAACATTATTTCCATTTTATTGTTGGACAATGACATCTTTGGTATTATATTTAAGAACAATTGTTGTTCTATTTATAATAATAATGTTTTGTATAGAACTGGAATATTACTTAATAAATTTTATATACTTGACTTACATAAAAATAATTTTGCATATTGAATAAATTAGTATAAGAAAAGGAGATGATCATTCAAAGAGTTGAATGTGTCTATTTTTTGAAATACAAGTGTGAATTATTTGAAAGGTTCAAAGAATTCAAAAATGAAACAAATTGGCAAAGTATTAGGATTCTTTGATCGGATCAAGGAAGGAATACTTGTGCAATAAGTTTCTCGATCATCTCAAATGGTTTTCTCATAATGGACGCCTCTCAATACATAATAATTGATTGATGTATCTGAAAGGAAAAATCATACCTTGTTGAACATGGTACGGTCCAAAATGATTTTACCGACATTCCAGTATCCTTCTAGGATCATGTCCTAGAAATAGCTGCATATCTACGAAAAGGTAACCTCAAAATCCAGCCCCAAGACTCCATAAAACTTATGGACATGGAGGATTCCTAATCTTAAGTATGTTAAGATAAGGGGTTGTCCAGCTTATGTGAAAAGGTTTCGAAGGATAAGCTTGGGACAAGATTTGACATGTACAGATTTGTGGGACATCCTAAAGTAAGTTTAGGGTAAATGTTCTATAATCCTACTTAGCAAAAGGTGTTTATTGCGAAACACGCTGCCTTCTAAGATAAAGGTGTTTATCATTAAAAGGGGCTAGTGGGAGGATAATAGATCTTGAAAAGTTTAAGAACCACAAAATACTATAAGTCAAATAAGAGGAACCTGTAGATAGACCTATTATACCACAACTGAATCGTAAATGCGGAATAAAACCAAGATACGGGAGGTATGGATTCATCATAGATGATGATGATGAGGTACACATCATAGAAGATGATGATCCAGTTACATGCGATGAGGTAAGTGTTGTAGACACTCAGAGAAATGGATTGAAGTAAGTTTCTCAAATATGGAACATTCATTTTGAGGAGGCAATCAAAAGAGTTTGATTTTATCAAAAAAATAAGAATGAACCTAGTGTGTACAAAAGGGTCAGTGGGAGCATCGTGACATTCCTAGTACTATATGTTGATATGCTACGGATAAGGAATGACATACCAATGCTACAATCAGTAAAGATAAAGTTGTCTAAACATTCCTCCATGAATGATTTGGAAGAGTATCTTAATTGGGGATAAAATCTATATAGATAGATACAGGAGGATGCTCGACTTAACCCAAGGAACGTATATTCATTTGATGCTAAAGTCGTTTAGCATGGCAAACTCCAAGAGATGTCTCATGTCGATGAGCTATGGAGTGTATCTCTCTTAATAGTCCCCATAGACTCTTGAAAAGAGAGGTCACATGAGTGACTATCATGTATGCAATGAAATATACGAGACCTGATGTTGATCAGTCATATTCTGGAGAAGTTCACTATGAGTCAGTGAAAAATATCTTAAAGTGCTTAACCGGCACTAAGGATGTGATCATATTCATGGTGGGTCTAAATTAAAACTAGATGGATTAATGAGACTCAAGTTTTTCGAGATGAGACCAAGGCGACCAAAAATCCACTTTAAGGTAAAGTGTTACCTTGAGCGATTGGTGTAGTGAATTTGAAAGGTTCCAAACAAAGAAAGAGTTCTTTGGTTTAGTGATAAAGACAAAGTATATAGCTATAAATGAAGCTGCAAGTTGATTGTTTGGATTAAAAGTTCATTACAGAACTAGGAATAGTTCCTAAGTCTCATCTTGGATCTAAACATGTGTTGTGGCACTTTCATTTGATTATTAGAATCATTGAAAGATGGGAAATCACTATAGAGATAGCGGACTCTCATGAACAACATTACATATCCAATAACTAAAGCTTATCCAACAACAGGATAATCGTCACTTAGAGAAGAAGAGTATGAGATACCATGACGATTGGCTTTAGTGCAAGTGGGAGATTGAAAGTAGTATGCACACAAGCCAATCATGTTTGATGATAAAGCATATACTTTGTAACAATCTTATTCATTTATTAATAAAAAGTATTAATTTTTTAAAGGCTTTTAATTATCTACATGATCTTTGTTTTATAATATGTGATAAACTCATAGTTTTAAGCAATGCTTTTAGAATAATGATGATGATCATTCTAATGAGATCTAAATTCTTAGAAAGCTTAAAACTAAAATAGTTCCCAATCGATGGATTACTAAATTGGGGATTAGTGAATCCGGATAGATTGGTACATACGTTAACTTGCTCATTGGATGAGGATGATTGATCTCATGATCATTTGTGTGGAGACACTAAAGCAAGTATGTAAGTGCTTATTAGAGAATAAGTTCATCGAGCGTGGCTCGCTAAGGAATACCTAATGGAGTTTTACTTTTCTGTCAATAGGAATTTCTGTAGTGATAGTAGTACAAGTGATCCTTGGACTTGAGATCGTCATAGTATCTTGTGTATGATGAGTTATACTTTGACTTATTCCTTAAGACCCTTAGGGTATATCAAAGGGTATGCTTGGGTATAATAAGTTGTACATGGAGATAATGTATGATCAATAAAGAATCTACCATTTCTAATAAAAGAAGAGAAATGTCCTATGTGATTCGATAAATGACAACCCAAAGAGTCCTGGGTTAAGGCGAATGAAATTAGAAAGGAGTTTCTAATTTGCATTATTTGGAGTTGTGCATTTAAGAGTCGAAATATATATAATTAAATAAAATAAGACTTGATAGTAATTCCATGTCTTATATTTAATTGGGACATTGTATGGTGGAAGGATTGAATTGTACGGCAAGAACTATATACTCAAAGGTTCTTTAATGATTAATGTTGAAATCTATATTATCCGGAAAGTCGTTGATCGTTAGGAGGCTTATCCCTATTGTAGAATAAATATTATTTATTTAAATAAATTAATTGTTTAATTTATTTATTTAAATAAGATTAGAATTGTTCTAATTGATTTATTCACAACCGGTTTAATATGGAAAACCTAAAGGGTCACACCATAAAAGGAAGAATAATTATTTAAGAAGTTAATGGCATAATCGTAATAATATGTTAAGTATATTTAATTTAATCTATGGTGATAGAATAAATTAAATAGCTTAATATTTATTATTTAATATTTTAGAAATATTAAATATAAATTAATAAGAGGAGTCTTATTAATATTATTACAATTATTATTATTTTAATTTCTAAAAGAGTTTAGGAATTAATTTAATATAAGTACTCTCATTTATTCCTAATAGGATTAGGAGGGAAAATTAGTTAAAGGAGTTTAATTAATTATCCCTAATAAGATTAGGAGCCCATTTAATTAAAAGAGTTTAATTAAATAATACCTTATATTTTTTTATTAAATAGGTTACCGATATCTTTATAAGAGGAGTCTTATATCGGATATCGGATGTACGTAATAATTCCAATTTGTTGGAGAGTACGCCCTTTTTCTATACAGATAGGAAAAACTAGGGTTTGGGCCAATACCCCTTCTTCTTGAATCTTTATTTTTCCTTGATGGATCACCTCTAGAGGCCAAACATATGGGTGGCTAACGTTGATCAAAGGAAGGTACCAAACCCGGTGGATTCAAGTTTAACGCGAAAGGATCATTTGGAGGTGAACTTGTACCTGAGGAAGCTCGATCTTCAAGGGTATGATTTTATTCTTTATCTTTTCGTTTAATTAATAATTGTGCATAAAGGGTGATCCGGGTATATGGTTTGTAAATTTTTTAAACTCTGATTTTTACTCGCTTCCGCTTATTTATGCAATTTGATTGCGTTCTTGAATATTACAAACCTAACATATATATCATTTTCTTAATAATATAAAACTATTATAACAACTACCACAAATCATATTCGATTAGCTTTCCTTTCCCTTTGTTTCTGCCTGAGCTTTCTGGTTTTTCATGAAAGTAGTATGCACACAAGCCAATCATGTTTGATGATAAAGCATATACTTTGTAACAATCTTATTCATTTATTAATAAAAAGTATTAATTTATTAAAGGCTTTTAATTATCTAAATGATGCTGTTTTATAATATGTGATAAACTCATAGTTTTAAGCAATGCTTTTAGAATAATGATGATGATCATTCTAATGAGATCTAAATTCTTAGAAAGCTTAAAACTAAAATAGTTCCCAATCATTGGATTACTAAATTGGGGATTAGTGAATCCGGATAGATTGGTACATACGTTGCTTGCTCATTGGATGAGGATGATTGATCTCATGATCATTTGTGTGGAGACACTAAAGCAAGTATGTAGGTGCTTATTAGAGAATAAGTTCATTTGAGCGTGGCTCGCTAAGGAATACCTAATGGAGTTTTATTTGCCTGTCAATAGGAATTCCTGTAGTGATAGTTGTACAAGTAATCCTTGGACTTTAGATCATCATAGTATCTTGTGTATGATGAGTTATACTTTGACTTATTCCTTAAGACCCTTAGGGTATATCAAAGGGTATGCTTGGGTATAATAAGTTGTACATGGAGATAATGTATAATCAATAAAGAATCTACCACTTCTAATAAAAGAAGAGAAATGTCCTATGTGATTCGATAAATGACAACCCAAAGAGTCCTTGGTTAAGGCGTAATGAAATTAGAAAGGAGTTTCTAATTTGCATTATTTGAGTTGTGCATTTAAGGATCGAAATACATATAATTAAATAAAATAAGACTTGACGGTAATTCCATGTCTTATATTTAATTGGGACATTGTATGGTGTGGAAGGATTGAATTGTACGGTAACTATTTACTCAAAGGTTCTTTAATGATTAATGTTGAAATCTATATTATCCGGAAAGTCGTTGATCGCTAGGGGAGGCTTATCCCTATTGTAGAATAAATATTATTTATTTAAATAAATTAATTGTTTAATTTATTTATTTAAATAAGATTAGAATTGTTCTAATTGATTTATTCACAACCGGTTTAATATGGAGAACCTAAAGGTCACACCATAAAAGGAAGAATAATTATTTAAGAAGTTAATGGCATAATCGTAATAATATGTTAAGTATATTTAATTTAATCTATGGTGATAGAATAAATTAAATAGCTTAATATTTATTATTTAATATTTTAGAAATATTAAATATAAATTAATAAGAGGAGTCTTATTAATATTATTACAATTATTATTATTTTAATTTCTAAAAGAGTTTAGGAATTAATTTAATATAAGTACTCTCATTTATTCCTAATTGGATTAGGAAGGAAAATTAGTTAAAGGAGTTTAATTAATTATCCCTAATAAGATTAGGGAGCTAAATTAATTAAAAGAATTTAATTAATTAAATAAAACCCAATTCCTTAATTGTTAAGGTGGGTTGCCCACATCTATTAATAAGAGGAGTCTTATTATGGGTAAAAGTTGTTGTTGACTTTTTCAACATACGACATAATTCCAATTGTTGGGAGAGTACACCCTTTCTATAGAGATAGAAAAACTAGGGTTTAGCCAACCACCCATTCTTCTTGAATTTTATTCTTCCTTGGTGGATCACCTCTAGAGGCCAAACATTTGGGTGGCTAACGTTGGTCAAAGGAAGGAACCAAACCCGGTGGATTCAAGATTGAACACGAAAGGATTTGGAGGTGAACTTGTACTAGAGGAAGCTCGATCTTCAAGGGTATGATTTATTCTTTATCTTTTCGTTTAATTAATAATTGTGCATAAAGGGTGATCCGGGTATATGGTTTGTAAATTTTTTAAATTCTGATTTTATCTCGCTTTCGCACATTATTTTGCAATTTGATTGCGTACATGAATATTACAAACCTAACAGTGGCATCAGAGCCAAACTTTTATGCAAATTATTAATTGTTTTAATTTAATATCTATATTGATATGTGTTTAGAACAATTTAATTGGGCATAATTTTATTGTAAAAAAAAAAAAAAAAAAAAAAACATGGTTTTTTTTTTCTCTCTCTCGTCGGATTTCAATGTTAAAGCATGTGCACGGTGGAACATAAACATACGAAAATCAATTTTTTTTGGTTGCACGGATTTCAATGTTAAAGCATGTGCACGGTTTTAAAAAAAAAAAAAAAAAAAAGGAACGGATGTATATATATATATATATATATATATATATATATATATATATATATATATTATGGTTATATATATATATATATATATATATATTACTTAATATATATATATACATATATATATTCTTAATTATTATATAATTAAAATAAAAGTTTATTTTAATTTTAAAATAAAAGGTTTATTTTAATATTAAAATATAAAGTTTTATTTTAATTTTAAATAATTTTATAATCAAAATAAAAGGTTTATTTTAATCTTAAAATAAAAGGTTTATTTTAATATTAAAATAAAAGATTTATTTTAATTTTAAAATTAGAATTTCATGCTAACTAATTAGAGTTGGAATTGGATTCCATAATAACTAATTGGAGTTGAAATTAGATTTTTTTTTCCTAAAATAAAGGAGTTTATTTGTGAATAGGAAAGTAAATCCATCTTTCCTTAAATAAAGGAGTTTGTTTAGATATGAAATAAGATTTCATATTATTCAAAATAAAAGAGTTTATTTGTGAATAGGAAAGAGAATCCATGTTTCCTTAAATAAAGGAGTTTATTTAAATATTGAATTAGATTTCATATTATTCAAAATAAAGGAGTTTATTTGTGAATAGGAAAGATAATCCGTGTTTCCTTTAATATTTTTTTTTACATGGAATTGGATTCCATAATTAATTAAAATAAAAGAGTTTATTTTAATTAAAGATTATTTTTATTACTTGGAATTGGATTCCATAATTAATTAAAATAAAGGAGTTTATTTTGATTCAAAAATTAGATTTTATACTAACTAAATTTGCCCATTAAATGATATCAATATATATATTAAATGTTTATTATTCATGAGATGAATGTTATTTATTGATGCATATGGTGATGTGTATGATAATAAATGGGATTGATTATGGACTATTGACCAATCTGATTGGATTTTATTTTAGTTGGATGCATGAATGTATGGGTTTTATTAAATGGGGTCTGCGTACCTCATCTTCTCTAATTTTTCTAAATGTAAATTCTATCTCCCTCCTATGTACTTCCCCTTGACTGCTGATCAAGGCTTCTATTTATTTTAAAATAGTTTTGTAATAGGAATAGTTAGAATTAATTTTGAAGAATTAGAGATCAAGGAACAAGGAGCGCTTGAAGACCCGTTTGTAATAGAGCCCGGGTTTAAATGTAATAGTTATATTTAAATATTATTTCTTGCACCCCTAGGGTTTGACCTTTTGGTTCATTTGGTGGCTCTAGTGAACCAAACTAGAATAAAAGTCCATAATCAATCCGGGTAGAATATAGTATTCTATATGTGCATGCTTATACTATATATATTATATATTATGCAAACATGCTTCGCATGTTCATTAATACGACGCGTATTTATATATATATATATGCATGCGCTTAAACAAGATGAGATAAATTAATAACAAACCCTCAATTTTTATATTAAGTCCTAAGCGTTCAAAGATATTTGGAATATCGAACGTCAGCCTTCTAGCATGATAAAATTAATAGAGTATTAAATATTTAATATGAGTTTGTTGTGTCACCACAAGGCAAGTATTAAGTATTTAAGATGTTAATTTATCACATTTGATGCTTATAAAGAAAATTGAACAATATTGTTTTGTTGTGTCACCACAAGGATGATATTTTTCTTTTTGAATATATGGAGTGCTAGGTCGGACTTAACTTGGATAATTTTGATTTGGATGTGCCACCACTTGATCAAAATAATCTAAGAGGCAAAAGAAAAGGAGTTGCATAGTTGATGTAATTGACAAAAGTTGTCTACCTATTTATTTATATATAGTTTGTTGTGTCACCACAAGGCTATATACATTTGAAATGGGATCCTTATTCTCACTAGCAAATCTTTAATTAGATTTTGCCGAACTATATAAGTGAGGGTAATATAGTTTGAAGAAAATAGTGGGAGATACCAATTTAAAACAAGACCTAAATTATTTTGGTAATTAATAAAAGAATGTATGTTAAAATGTTGTTAATTACAAATTTATTTATAGAATTTTACAATGTCTAAAATTACTATCACTGCGAAGCATATTAGATGCTAAATTAACCAGACCGAATTAAACGGATAAGTTAAGGAATTTGAGAATAGTTCTCATGGCTGAAAAGCTATCTTATGTCCTTAATATGCCTATCCCTGCAATGGTTGCAGACAATGCCTCTGAGGAAGAGATTGCTACTTTTAGAAAGTGGCAAGATGATGCACAGTTGGCTCAATGCATCATGCTCGCATCCATGAGTAACGAGCTTCATCGTCAGCTTGAAACTATGGATGCTCTTACTATACTCCTACACGTCAAGTAGTTGATGGTGAGGAAAGTAGGACTGATAGATATCAGATATCTAAGGAGCTCTTCTGATCTAGAATGGCCAATGGCACTATAGTACAGACAAAAAGTTCTTAACATAATCAATTTGATTGATCAATTAGGATAACTGGTTTTGTCATGGATGGAGAGTTGAGCCAAGATTTGATCTTGCACTCACTCCCGGACTCCTTTCACAATTGTTGTGAATTTTTCATATAAACAAGCTAGTTATCAGCTTCGTTGATTTGCTTAACATGTTGAAAATGATGAGAGTCACTTTCCAACCAAGAAAGACCATGTCTTACTGGTAGGGGCCAAAGGATCTTCTCAAAAGAAGAACGATTCAAAGAAGGTATATAGAAAGGCGTAAACAAAGGATAATAAGAACAAAAGCGTCACGGATAGCAAAGGAGTTTGCTTCCACCGCAATAAGCCCGAACACCGGAAAGAAAGCGCAAGAAGCATCTTCTTTGAGGCTAACCAAAGAAGCTTAATGAAGTTTGATTTACATAATACAATTTTGTTTAAGATTTAAAATAAATTTTTCTTTAAGTCAAGGTTCTACTTGGATATTGGATATCGACTTTGGTTATCATAAATATAGATTTATGAAAGGACCAAACAGAAGTAGAAAGCTAAACAAAGATAAGTAATCCTATGTGTGGAAAATGAAGCAAAGGTTGCTGCATTAGCTATAGAAACTTATAGTTTAGCATTGCCTACGGGCAAATCTATTAAGTCAATAAGTTGTTATTGTATTCCAATTCTTGTTAGAAACATTATTTTTATTTTATTGTTGGACAATAAAATTTTTGGTATTATAATTAAGAACAATTGTTGTTCTATTTATAATAATAATGTTTTGTATAGGACTGGAATATCACTTATTGGATTTAGTATACTTGACTTACGTGAA
Source organism: Panax quinquefolius (assembly GCA_020205615.1). NCBI lineage: Eukaryota > Viridiplantae > Streptophyta > Magnoliopsida > Apiales > Araliaceae > Panax > Panax quinquefolius. The sequence continues at coordinate 103,241,075 of CM035169.1, forward strand.
AATAATTTTACATATTGAACAAATTAGTATAAGAAAAGGAGATGATCATTCAAAGAGTTGAATATATGTATTTGTTGAAATACAAGTGTGAATTATTTGAAAGGTTCAAATAATTCAGAAGTGAAACAAATTGACAAAGTATTAAGATTCTTTGATTAGATCAAGGAATAAATACTTGTGCAATAAGTTTCTAGATCATCTCAAATGGTTTTCTCATAATGGACACATCCTGATACGTAATAATTGATTGATGTATCTGAATGAAAAATCATACCTTGTTGGACATGGTGCGGTCCAAAATGATTTTACCGACATTTCAGTATCCTTCTAGGGTCATGTCCTAGAAATGGCTGCATATCTACGAAAAGGTAACCTCAAAATCCAGCCCCAAGACTCCATAAAAGTTATGGACATGGAAGATTCCTAATCTTAAGTATGTTAAGATAAGTGGTTGTCCAACTTATGTGAAAAGGTTTCAAAGGATAAGCTTGGGACAAGATTTGACAAGTGTCGATTTGTGGGACATCCTAAAGTAAGTTTAGGGTATATGTTCTATAATCCTACTTAGCAAAAAGGTGTTTGTTGCGAAACACGTTGCCTTCTAAGATAAAGGTGTTTATCATTGAAAGGGCTAGTGGGAGGATTATAGATCTTGAAAAGTTCGTGATCCACAAAACACTATAAGTCAAATAAGAGGAACCTGTAGATAGACCTATTGTACCACAACCGAATCGTAAATCTGGAAAAGTACCAAAGATACCTAGGAGGTATGGATTCATTATAGATGATGATGATGAGGTACACATCATTGATGATGATGATCCAGTTACATACGATGAGGTAAGTGTTGTAGACACTCAGAGAAATGGATTGAAGCAAGTTTCTCAAATATGGAACATTTATTTTGATGAGGAAATCAAAAGAGTTTGATTTTATCAAAAATAAGAATGAACCTGGTGTGTACAAAAGGGTCAGTGGGAGCATCGTGAAATTTCTAGTATTATATGTTGATATACTACGGATAAGGAATGACATACCAATGCTACAAACAGTTAAGATAAAGTTGTCTAAACATTCCATCACGAATAATTTGGGAAGAGTATCTAAATTGGGGATATAAATCTATATAGATAGATTTAAAAGGATACTCAACTTAACCCAAGGAACGTATATTTATTTGATGCTAAAGTCGTTTAGCATGGTAAACTCCAAGAGATGTCTCATGTTGATGAGCCATGGAGTGTATCTCTCTTAATAGTCCCCATAGACTCCAAAAGAGAGATCGCATGAGTAACTATCATGTATGCAATGAAATGTACAAGACCCGATGTTGATCGGTCATATTTCGAGAAGATCATCAGAAGGCGGTGAAAAACATCTTAAAGTTCTTAACCAAAGACTAAGGATGTTAGCATACATGGTGGGTCCGAATTAAAACTAGAGGGCTTTACTGAGACTCAAGTTTTTCGAGATGCAGACAAGATGATGAGAAAATCAACTTTAAGGTAAAGCGTTATCTTGAGCGGTGGTGCGTTGAATTTGAAAGGTTCCAAACAAAGAAAGAGTTGTTGGTTTAGTGATAAAGACAAAGTATATAGGCGTAAATGAAGTCGCAAGTTGATTGTTTGGATGATAAGTTCATTACGTAACTAGGAAAAGTTGCTAAGTCTCATCTTGGATCTAAACATGTGTTGTGGCACTTTCATTTGATTATTAGAATCATTGAAAGATGGGAAATCACTATAGAGATAGTGGACTCTCATGAACAACATTACATATCCATTAACTAAAGCTTATCCAATGCCAGGATAATCGTCACTTAGAGAAGAAGAGTATGAGATACCATGGCGATTGGCTTTAGTGCAAGTGGGAGATTGAAAGTAGTATGCACACAAGCCAATCATGTTTGATGATAAAGCATATACTTTGTAACAATCTTATTCATTTATTAATAAAAAGTATTAATTTATTAAAGGCTTTTAATTATCTACGATGATCTTTGTTTTATAATATGTGATAAACCCATAGTTTTAAGCAATGCTTTTAGAATAATGATGATGATCATTCTAATGAGATCTAAATTCTTAGAAAGCTTAAAACTAAAATAGTTCCCAATCATTGGATTACTAAATTGGGGATTAGTGAATCCGGATAGATTGGTACATACGTTCTTGCTCATTGGATGAGGATGATTGATCTCATGATCATTTGTGTGGAGACACTAAAGCAAGTATGTAAGTGCTTATTAGAGAATAAGTTCATCGAGCGTGGCTCGCTAAGGAATACCTAATGGAGTTTTACTTACTTGCTGTCAATAGAATCTGAGTAGTGATAGTAGTACAAGTGATCCTTGGACTTGAGATCGTCATAGTATCTTGTGTATGATGAGTTATACTTTGACTTATTCCTTAAGACCCTTAGGGTATATCAAAGGGTATGCTTGGGTATAATAAGTTGTACATGGAGATAATGTATGATCAAAAAAGAATCTACCACTTCTAATAAAAGAAGAGAAATGTCCTATGTGATTCGATAAATGACAACCCAGTAGTCCTTGGCCAAGGCAGAATGAAATTAGAAAGGAGTTTCTAATTTGCATTATTTGGAGTTGTGCATTTAAGGATCGAAATACATATAATTAAATAAAATAAGACTTGACAGTAATTCCATGTCTTATATTTAATTGGGACATTGTATGGTGGAAGGATTGAATTGTACGGTAACTATTTACTCAAAGGTTCTTTAATGATTAATGTTGAAATCTATATTATCCGGAAAGTCGTTGATCGCTAGGGAGGCTTATCCCTATTGTAGAATAAATATTATTTATTTAAATAAATTAATTGTTTAATTTATTTATTTAAATAAGATTAGAATTGTTCTAATTGATTTATTCACAACCTAGGTTTAATATGGAGAACCTAAAGGGTCACACCATAAAAGGAAGAATAATTATTTAAGAAGTTAATGGCATAATCGTAATAATATGTTAAGTATATTTAATTTAATCTATGGTGATAGAATAAATTAAATAGCTTAATATTTATTATTTAATATTTTAGAAATATTAAATATAAATTAATAAGAGGAGTCTTATTAATATTATTACAATTATTATTATTTTAATTTCTAAAAGAGTTTAGGAATTAATTTAATATAAGTACTCTCATTTATTCCTAATTGGATTAGGAAGGAAAATTAGTTAAAGGAGTTTAATTAATTATCCCTAATAAGATTAGGAGCTAAATTAATTAAAAGAATTTAATTAATTAAATAAAACCCAATTCCTTAATTGTTAAGGTGGGTTGCCCACATCTATTAATAAGAGAGTCTTATTATGGGTAAAAGTTGTTGTTGACTTTTTCAACATACGACATAATTCCAATTGTTGGGAGAGTACACCCTTTCTATAGAGATAGAAAAACTAGGGTTTAGCCAACCACCCCTTCTTCTTGAATTTTATTCTTCCTTGGTGGATCACCTCTAGAGGCCAAACATTTGGGTGGCTAACGTTGGTCAAAGGAAGGAACCAAACCCGGTGGATTCAAGATTGAACGCGAAAGGATTTGGAGGTGAACTTGTACCTGAGGAAGCTCGATCTTCAAGGGTATGATTTATTCTTTATCTTTTCGTTTAATTAATAATTGTGCATAAAGGGTGATCCGGGTATATGGTTTGTAAATTTTTTAAACTCTGATTTTATCTCGCTTCCGCACATTATTTTGCAATTTGATTGCGCACATGAACATTACAAACCTAACACTTCAAACTTAACTGAAAACATTTAAAGTAAGCAAGGATGAGCATTTGAGTGCCCAGCAAGTAATAGAAATTATAAATATTAGCTGAAAGGATTTAAATGTTTTCTTTATATAACTTCTTCTACAACGAGTCGATAGTTGTGAAGTAATCTGTACCAAGGATAATAATAACATAACAACTCTCTTTCACATTTTTGAAACTACGTATTGACTATAAGTAGGGTTAAGTGACATATCATGAACATTGTTTTCTTTTTTGAAAAGGTTAAACAGAAATTCATCTGCAAACCGTCATAACTTACGGACACGGGGGTGATCAGCCCGTTGTGCCCTGCATTGATCAATACAACATTTCAATAACTCTGTCCGCCTTGGGCGCATAAAATTTTTCCCGTGTAAATGATATTCATACTTGTCGGAGTTTCAAACCAAAGGTTTTATCTTGCTCAACAATAATCTATACTTCAACATATATATATACGGTTAATTGATGTTTAACTGCAATGATTATCCAAGTGGGGACACTTGTATAATCATTTTATAGGAATTAACGAACATAATATATATCTGAATTACCATATACTAACATGTTGATAAACAATGATCGGATTTAGAGTATATCGTAACAGAGTTAATAATATAGCATAATAATAATTTAATTCTGAAACTTCTTACTCATGTCCATTGCATAAAGGAAATGCAAAGGTCGGATATTTGCCTGATACGCTGCTTACAGAATGCAACTTAGTTTTTATCTCTTATATCACAACCTATCATTAATCAGATCATTCGTTCGATTAGAACAATATACTATAACACATAATACTGCATTTCGCAGTCAGCACATAACCTAATCACATTATCACACATATCTAACAGTCTTGGCATCTCAAACAAACATTAATACAATTAAAATATCTAAGTCCAGATCAATTTCTGACAATTGTCGTTGTACCGACAGCTTTATCGGGTAATTATCGAGCCTAAGACTCTTTTTTGTATCTCAATATCCATAAGTATCAGTCATATAACTTAAAATAATTTTTAAACACTTATTATAATTTATCATGAATTTTCAAATATCAGAATCATTATTAAATGATTTAAACATTAAACAATTCTATTATCATTAATATTCAATTAATATCAAACTATTAATAAAACCATTGCCAAAATATAAAAGTTATTTATAATAACTCACACTATTTTTAAAACATTTATATTACCCTTAAATGATTAAATGAAAAACAATTAAAATCATTTTTAAATACTTACCATTAATAATAAAATATTAAAGTATTATCTATCAAAATATTAAAAGTCATTAATTATAACTTAAAATATTTTTAAATCCTTAATATCCTTTTAAATGATTTTAAGTAAATAAAACCATTTTAAACTATTTATTTATATAAATATTAAATAAACTTTATATTACAAATCATTAAATAAATATCATTAATATTTAATTATTAATAAAATTATCTTTTAAATATTAAAAGTTATATTTTATAACTTAAAATATCTTTAAACACTTTATTTCCATTTAAAATTATTTTTAAAATAATAAAATCATTTTAAACTAAATTATTTAATATAATTATTAAATAACTTTAATATCATTAATAATAATTAATTAATAAAATTCACCACAAAATATTAAAAGTCATGGAAAATAACTTAAAATATTTTCTTATACCATAATATAATTTTAAAAGATTTTTCATTTATTAAAATTATTTTTAAATAATTTATTAAATATTATAATTAAATAAATTAAATACTTTTAATATTCCAAAAATATTAAATATTTATAAAATATATTCAAAATAATTAAAATATAATTTTTGGACATTAAAATAATTTCTAATAATTAATTATGTATTTTTAATAATTTAAAACTAATTTTCTGTAATTATTTAATTAAAATAATTAATTTCATAAATAAACTATCGCTAAAGGGGCCTATAGTGACGTAACTGTCGCTATAGGTGTTCTTCATCAAACCCAGAACACGCATGTCAAACATCGAGTGCCTTACTTTGACCAAATTTAGTTCTATGATACAAACGATTTCTGGGCTTGCAATTATGTTAGAGTTGTATTACAGATGTAGCACTACAACCATAAACAAATAATATAGCTATAACATGCAACAACAGTAAGATATGATCAATCAAAAACCTTGTCAGACATGTTCTTCATTTCTGGGTTACCCAGAAAATGAAGAACAGTCTATGGTGCCACTTTCCAGCGTCCACTACATGCTAATAGTGTGATGTTTTTGTGTTCTATGACTTCTAGATTCTAGCTCACATGTAACACTACAGATCTATTACCAAACATGACCATAACAACAAGTAATCAAGCAAATAATATCCGGTCAAACCTTGTCAGTCATCACGCTCAAATGTTTTCTAGGTTACCCAGAAAACAGAAAATGTTATCGACCAGGCTGGTTTGACCGACTGTTAATTCCCATACATTTATCATTTAGGTGATATCAAGGCATGATATTGAAGTACAAACAACCTAATATAACTTAGATTCAACGAAAAACATAAATTAACTTTATACGAGAAAAGATCTGGCCAATTGTCCAAAGTGTTGTCATGATCTGCTTCGAAATTTGATTGAGGCTTCAAGAACAGCCGGTCAATGCCTGTCAACCCACTTTGACCTTAAATAACTTTTGATCTACAACAGATCTGACTCTGATTCTTTTTGTAGATTAAAGACCACATTACAGGCTACACATAACAACTTAAAAACAACAAAAATCCTAAATGACTAAAGATATGTGGTCACTGACATTTGTTGTCAGACCACAGTTTAACCTTTTTTTAGATTTTGTAAAAACTCTAATCCAAGCCTCTAGATGTTATGGATTCAACATCTAGCAACCCGGATCATCAATATAGACAATAACTAACATGTTTAACACATAAAATCTAACATCTAACATAGCAACTAAGATCGATTTTAAGAGGTTTATATTTTCAAGTTTGATTCTAGGTTTATACCTTCTATTTGTGAACAAGTTCAGTATGCTAGAGAGAAAGAGGAACTTGGTTCAGTGTTGATAAGAATGAGCAACTTTTGTAAACTTTCTCTCTCTTAAATTCTGAAATAAATTGATGCAATGTGTTTATAATAGCTGATTCATTGTTGGTAATGCTATAGTATCATAGGTAAATTCTAGAGTAAAGTGGAAGGCCAGATTTTGCAAAGATATGCTAGCAATAATGCACAATAATGCACTAATAATACACTAATGGGACAAAAAGGGCATTTTGGTAATTCACTTAAAGTTTCAAGGGCAATCTTGTACAATGTGCTTGCATCTAGGGTTTAATCATTAGATTGTAAATCTTACAATTTCTCAATTAATTTCTAAGGTTTGACAAATTAAAAATAAAGTGCAATAACATCTTAATTAAACACAATAAATTAAAATTAGGGTTTTCAAACAATAATTAGTGTTTTTCCTAATTTTCCATATAATTTACAGTAATTAGGGTTTCTTCTAATTACAAACATTCTAATACACAGTAAATTCATATAACACAATTAATACCAGTCTTAACTCATAACCGAGTTTAATAATTATGGTTTAATAACATAATATTAGTTTATGACCTAATTTACCATAATTGATCAACATTAACGATCTATGAAATACGGTATATATTTATTTATAGACTAAAAAATTAAATTAAAATTAATATTACATTATTATTCTCATTCCGGATAAAAATCCAATTTAGGGTTTGGATTCCATATCGACTTATCCTTCAGACACAACATCAATAATCAAGTTAAAATAATTAACTTAAATATTCGAATGATTCATATAATAAAATATTTATTATCATAATTCTAATTGTCACTTCATATATTATTTAAATAATATAGAAATTATATTTTCATGGAAAATAAATAATAAAACATTTTACGCTTTATGTGAAATTAATTACCATAAGAATATAATTTGTAGTAATTAATAATTCTAAAATTATTTATAATTTTTTAAGTAATAAATATATTCGCATTTATCATACACATTACCTGTCACTTATTCTCATTATTTAAAATAAATAAATAAAAAATTTATATGCAAAATTTCTTATTTATTTGTATAGAAAATATCGGTTTATTACATTCACCCTCCCTTATAAGGATTCCATCCCCGAAATCACCGTTTTAAAACTCATACGTACAAGGGTACATAGCATATATAATCATTGCAAGTAGACCTCAATTATAATTGATCGAACTGATCTTTTACTATTCAGCATAACACTTGTTTATCTGATTAAACAGAAGTTTGATTTCTAAAAGAACTCAAATTCCTCATTCAAAATTTCTTTATAAAATAATTTACTATATATATAAGAAAATCATATAAAATATATAAGTTATTGAATAGCTTTTGGAGTTCCATTTCCAGATGCTATAGTATCCTGGACCGTCATGTTGAAGACCCTCGGAGTTGCTCTTGTTGGGTTGTTGGTTGAGGTCGGTCCTGTAATTGCTAAAGTTCTACTGCCTTTCCCCGTGGTTACATTCACTGCCTCCATTCTCCTCTTTGGACAATCCTTCACCTTATGTTCAATCGATCCACATATAAAACAGCCACTATTCATCCTTGGGTTGGGGTAGTTGGGAGAGATATGACCCTCCTGTCCGCACTTGTAATATACAAACTTACCCTCCAGGCACTCACTAGAGTGATTCTTCCCACAATTTTTACACTGCACAGTCTGTTTCTTCACACCTTCCTACTTCATTTAAACATTTTCGAAATAATTCCCTTTTCTTTTCTCACCCTTATTCCCACTATTTGTTTCCACCTTCAAAGATCTTTTTCGCCTTGCTTTTTTTCTTCTTCTTCTCCTTGTTGTAGAGGCTCATGGCCTCACTCCCTCCTCAATTATAATAGCCTTCTCCATGAGTGCAGTAAAAGTATTGATTTGCAATACTGCCACCTTATTGTAGAGCCAGGGTTTTAAGCCCAGCTCAAACCTTCTTGCCTTTCTAGCCTCCGTATTAACTTGATGTGGAGCAAACCTAGCTAACTCATTAAACTTTGTTGCATACTCCGCAAAAGTCATGTTATCCTACTTTAACTCCAGAAATTTCACCTTCACCCTAGCTTGCATACTATCTGAGAGATAGTTTTCGAAAAATAAAGTCTTAAACCTACCCCAAGTAACTACTCCTTCTCCCCCCTAGTTTTATTTGCCTCCCACCAAAAGTTAGCCTCCCCTTTCATCATATAAGTGGCAAAAGCGGTCTTTTTCCCTCATCTACTCTAGCAATTCTTAACGCCTTTTCTATCTCATTAATCCATGTCCTGGGCTTCTATAGGGTGGTGATCCTCTCAATTCGGTGGTCCTACCGCTTTGAAGTCTTTAAATTTTGCTGCGATTATTATTCGTGGTTTCTCTGTTAGTATTCCTGTTGCATGCTTCGAGCTACCATGTTTGCAAAGTTTTGCATCGGGTCTTGTTGTTGTCCCTCAGTGTTGTTGAGAGATTCTTCTACCCTTTGGTTTCGAGTTTGACGTCTTGGCAACATTATCTGGTTAAGTAAAACCATAAATTATACTTACATTCTAAACCTTATTGCATAAGATTGATATATTAAACTTGTTTAATTTCTCAAACTTAGCTTTATATTCATTCGTCGAATATTTTACATAGCATAGCACATACTGCTTTAAACACCAACTATCCCTTTCTGACTACGAAAGTCAGGATTTACAACTTTGACCAACATAAAAGTTAAAATTATTTCATTACACAAACATACTTATCACACATACTACATTAAACATACCTACACAACAGAACTACACTACCTATTTACTAAGCCTTTTTCTCGGACAATCATTCGATCGATGACCTTCCATCCCACAAATAAAAGATCCGTCTTTCTCATAGTCGGGACAACGAGGAGAGGTATGTCCCTCACAGCCGCAAATATAACATATCTTTTTCCCTTTCTTCTTATCAAGTTTTCCTAAGTCATGGTCTTCTATCTTTCTTTTTCCCTTATCTCTCGGAGCTGCACATGATGTGTTGCTTGAGGCTCCCATCTGATCAATTTGAATTTTAAGCTTATCTTGCTCTTCCATCGTTTCTATTAACGCCTGACGTAGTTGTCTATTCAACAGCTTTTCTATTTCCCATAGCTTTTCCAGAGAAGAAACCTTGTTCCTCAGATCCTGCACCTCTGTTGATGCTTGATCAGCTTCAACTTTAGTGTCTGAATCACTATCTGTCAAATCCACCATTTCCGGATCTGGTATTATGTTTTCTATAATAACCACCTCCTCAAGGTTGGTTTCCTTGTGAGCCTCTATTTCAGCTAGTTGCTTCAATATTAGCTCGGGTGTATGGATATGATCCTTCCTTAAGTTATAAGCCCTCAACAATCCGTTTCCACCAGACATCTACACGCGTAAATTATCCTGATTAGCATATAGTATATACACACAGCAAATAAGAGTTTTATATAAGTTATCTTTTATTCTGTTTGACGATAAATTTATTCAATTCATCTCCTTTAAAACTTGATATGAGTTATTTGTATCTTCAATGTTTACCCCCGTTCTAAGGTTATAGCCTAAGGTCGATCCCACCTAAGGTTTCTAACCCTAAAGCTCTGATACCAACCTGTGACGCCCCCAAATCCGGGTACTTGAAACCCGAACTCGGTGCTTCACGATACCATTTCTATGAGCAGAATTCTACTACTAATAATAACAATAATATAAATAACAAACTTAATTTACATAATCATCAGAGTCTATCTCCCCAGGTACGAGACCTTAAAGTACATTCCTTGCAATACATGATATTATTATATATATATATATATCATTGTCTTAATAATATAAAACTATTATAACAACTACCACAAATCTTATTCGATTATCTTTCCTTTCCCTTTGTTTATGCATGAGCTTTCTGGTTCTTCAAACTTAACTGAAAACATTTAAAGTAAGCAAGGATGAGCATTTGAGTGCCTAGGAAGTAATAGCAATTATAAATATTAGCTGAAAGGATTTAAATGTTTTCTTTATATAACTTCTTCTACAACGAGTCGATAGTTGTGAAGTAATCTGTACCGAGGATAATAATAACATAACAACTCTCTTTCACATTTTTGAAACTACGTATTGACTATAAGTAGGGTTAAGTGACATATCATGAACATTGTTTTCTTTTTCGAAAAGGTTAAACAGAAATTCATCTACAAACCGTCAGAACTTACGGACACGGGGGTGATCAACCCATTGTGCCCTGAATTGATCAATACTACATTTCAATAACTCTGTCCGCCTTGGGCGCAAAAAAGTTTTCCCGTGTAAGGGATGTTCATACTTGTAGGAATTTCAAACCAAAGGTTTTATCTTGCTCAACAATAATCTATACTTCAACATTTATATATACGGGTAATTGACAAAGGTGTATCAATATGTGTTTATCTGCAATGATTATCCAAGTGGGGACACTTGTATAATCATTTTATAGGAATTAACGAACATAATATATATCTGAATTACCATATACTAACATGTTGATAAACAATGATCGGATTTAGAGTATATCGTAACAGAGTTAATTATATAGCATAATAATAATTTAATTCTGAAACTTCTTACTCATGTCCATTGCATAAAGGAAATGCAAAGGTCGGATACTTGCCTGATATGCTGCTTACAGAGTGCAACTTAGTTTTTATCTCTTATATCACAACCTATCATTAATCAGATCATTCGTTCGATTAGAACAATATACTATAAAACATAATACTGCATTTTACAGTCAGCACATAACCTAATCACATTATCACACATATCTAACATTAATGGCATCTCAAACAATCATTAATACAGTCAAAATATCTAAGTCCAGATCAATTTCTGAAAATTATTGGTGTACCGACAGCTTTATCGAGTAATTAGGTGACCAAACCTCTCCTCGACAGAAATTTCTAGACATTATCAATATTGCACAGAATAATATGAATAAATTTGTCGTCTCAATTATTGATTTAATAATAATAAATATTATGCAGATAATACTGTGACAATAATTGAATCAATAATATGAGAGATATTATGCAGTAATTATTGTAGCAATAATTGAGTATAAATGAGTGACTTCTCACGTAAGCATTAATAATCAATACCGTGTGCTACTATGCAACCACGCGTATTACTGTACTTTTACCACCGGGTAGTTCAACAATTTAACGGTAAAACTTTCGCCGTTATTTTTATAAAAATATAATTCTGTCGTTTTCTAACTACGACAATACTTCCGTTGTGGGGTTCACCAATGATTGTGTCGTCATACGAATATTCCCTATTAAAACGAATATTCCCCGACCAATAGAATATTATATAACCACTTGCTTACTTTGCAAAATTTGTAAATAATACCCACACCTATAACATTATATCAAATCCACACCATAATATTCAAAAATATATTTCGAGAAAAATTAATCTTTATTCATAAAAGTTGGGGTCTTACAAGGCAGAGATCTACGGCCACTGACATTAGCTTGTCAGACGACTTTAGGTTTTAAGAATTTTTTTTCAAAAACATCATTTTTAAGGCCTTTGATGCTATGGATCTATTATAGATAATCATAGATCATCATAAAACATCCTTTAGCAAGATTCGAAACACATAAACACAATTTTTTTCTTAGCACACAAGATCAAAAAGTGAATTAGGATTTATACCTCTCTTGTCCAATCTTTGATCTTAGCTCTCCAAATCTATTCTTGGTGATCTAGGGGGTATTCTAGGGTGATATACTTGTATATTTTGAGGAGGGAGAGAGAATGAGTTTTTTGAGAGCTTGAGAGAAAAATGACTAAGTTTAGTAACTTTCTCTCTCTTATCTCTTATAATCTTTAGATGCAATGAATCTAGCTGTGGTTGCTGTCAATAATTGGCTGAGTTGATGATAAATAAGTCACAATGTCAACAATAGTTGGTCACCAACTCTCAATTTTGTAAGATTTACAAGTAACTTAATGAAAAAAAATCCAAAAAGGGCGTTTTGGACATTTAAATTATCATTTTAATGGCATTCTAGTCAATTGACTTAACCCTTAGGGTTTAACCCTAAGGTTCTAACCCTTAGGTTTTACAATCTCCATTTCTAAAATTTTCTAATTAGATTTTGTAAATAGAAAATTAAGATTTCTAAAATATAATTAGGGTTTTAAATAGAAATTGATATTTCTAAAGTATAATTAGGGTTTCCTAATTATATTATCATTTACTAATCACTTTAGGGCTCACTAATTAGGATTATGGTTTCCTAATTAGGGTTTAGGATTCCTGAATTTAAATTTAGGGTTTCCCAGCATTCGATTAGGGTTCCTAACTACGCGTTAGGGTTTCTAGATCTGAGATTAGGATTTCTAATCCCTTATTAGGGTTTACTAATATTGTACCCTACCCGATCAATCATTGATCAAAATTTCTCTACAGAACAAACACATACTCATCAATATAATTATTTTAATTATATTCTCAATCAAATCCCTATCCATAATTAGGGTTAGGGTTTCTAAATATATTAAGCACAACTCTTATGATGCCCACAAAATAGGTATACATCACCCATTCCTAGTCGTCAAATAGATGGTACATAAATCAAATACAACTTCTTTTATACAATACGACAACATCGTAGCTTAGAGTTTTTACACTAATATTATCTCATAAACAGTATTCAAACTCAAATGAAGTCCTCATTACATTTATTATCACACTATTTCATAAATTTATGAGGACTACTATAGCCACCATCTCGGACCGTCACTCTGTTCCCCGACTAGTCCAGGCTACGTTTTCATTTCCTGAATAGAACAATGAAAGCAAAAGGGTGAGCTCAACTAGCCCAGTAAGAAATATTATGACTAAAATAATGCAGAATAAATTATTGTTAGCCTTCAACAGTGTTAAACTAATAAAATATAATAAACATCAAGTTTAACTGCAGCGGAACAAGTAATCTATTAAAAGAGTCAAGTAGAGCATGATATCTACTATCTTCTATGATTTAAGAAGTTTTTCATCAACTTTATCGCTGAGACTCTACTTAATAAATAAACCATATCATCGAATCATCCCTACACTACGGGCCAAGGATATTCATGTAATCATCAATGGTCATGATTATACCGAATAATCCCTTGTTATAATCATACCAACAACTGTCCATCAATGCACTACGGGCCAATGAGGACTTTTACTACATCATTTGTAACATTACGGGTCATGATTATATCGAATGATCCCTGGTCATAATCATACTAATCAACAGTCCATCTATGCACGTAAACCAAAGATGACTTTCATCACAAAATAAGAATGAGGATGATGACAATTGTAAGACCCCAACTTATTAATGAATAAAATCAAATTTCCTCTAATTATTATTGTGAATAATAAGGTATTAATTTGATATAATACTTTGGTTATGGGTGAAATGTGCAAAATTTTCAAAATAAGCAAGTGGTTATAAAATATTCATTTGTCGGGGAATATTCGTTTGGTCGTGGAATATTCTTTCTGTTGGGGAATATTCGTACGAAGGTGCAGCCATTTGTGGGCCACATAACGGATAACGGTTGGATGAAGAAAATGACAAAATTGAATAACGGCGTAGTTGTTATTCAAGTAACACCTTTGTTGGAACAATCTTGTAGTTTAAAATACAATAATAAAGCGTGGTTGCACAAGAGCTCACCGTATTACATGAAGATTGTTGAATTATTGATTCTTACATAAGAAGGCACTACTCAATAATTGTTACAGTAATTACTGTTCAATATTTTATTTTATTGATTCAATAATTGCTGCGTTGATATTTTATATTATTGTTGTTCAATAATTGTCATTGCACATCATCTCCATTATCAGATCAATAATTCATATTATTTGGAATACTATTATTAGATAGCTTTATTGGCAATTTCTAAAAAGTTCTGTCAAGGAGAGGTTTGGTCACCTAATTGTGCGCGAGTAAGGAGAAATTCTTATTGGAAAGCCCCCTCTTTCCTGGGAACTGCCTGGTTGTCATAATTGTGAACCTGTAATATTATTTACGAATAATTAATTATTAATTTATATGATAAGGAAATATTTATTTTATGTGGATATAAATGATGGATATATTTATTTTTATGTGGATAAAAATGAAGGAATTAATGCAGAGGTGTTTTATAAGTATTTTGTCGGATTAGACGTATTAAAAATCATCCGTTTGTGGATTTCGGATATTTTCTGATTGGAATTTGGAAAACCTTTCTTCTACAAAGTTGTAGAGAATTAAATTTCCTATGAGAAGCACGTGAGATTTGAATTTTTCTGATAAAAGGGCTATTTATTATAAATTGTTGAAGTTTTGGAAAATAAAATGATTTTTATTAACATATGGGTGGGCCCCACTTTTGGTTGGTGAAAATGTGTTGAGATTTTTATTCAAATGTGGTAGGCTTGAATAGTAGCAGGTAAAGCCATCAGGTAGCAAGTTAGTCTTCTATGGCGTTCTAAGCATTTTCCTATAAATAGGGTGCTTAGTTAGAATTGAAAATTACACCAGAATTCATAAGTTTTCTCTCTTTCTCTCTCTATAATATTGAGCGTATTTTGTGAGTATTTTAATACTTTGAGTGTTGCTATACGGTGCAAGTTCTTTCAGCACTATATCCAGTATTCCTGTCAGAAGTACTGTCTTTGCGAGGTAAAGGATGTTGTTCTCTTCTTAAATGATATTATTTTCTTCAATATCATTATGCCAAAATATTGGTCTGAACTTTTTATTAAATTTGAAACTTTTTATGTCGGGGTTACTATTCACGTATACGGCACTATTCACGAATACGACACTATTCATCAAAAAATAAAATTCTTCTTTTTGTCCAAAATGTCTATTATGGTTACTATCTTTGATTATATCCATGTTTTGATCTTTATTTTTGAATTCTACTTCAAAATTGGTTATTATGGAGTATTATTGAACTTGGATAAACTGTAATACGAATCCCTAATATTTGTTCTTTTATCTCATTGGATTCGTTTTCTTTAAAATATTTTTCATCATCCTCAGTCCTAAATGATGATATTACTGAATATCGTTGGCCTGTAGTGCAAAGATGAATAATTAAACTGATGAATATCTTTGGCCCGTAGTGTAAAGATGAACAGCTGTTGAGATGAACATGACCAACTAGTGATAAAAATGAATATCTTTGGCCTGTAGTTCAAAGATGAATATTTGATTCAAGATGTATATTGATTGATGTTACAGGGATAAAATATTGATGATGGACTTTTAAATCTCAGAAGATAGTAGAAATCTTTCTCTACTTGACTCTTCTAATGGATTGTTGTTTAGATTGCGATTGTTGATCTAAAACTTGTTGTCTATTATATTTTATCGATTTTTCTGTTGAAGACTAATGATAATTTGTTGTATAATATCTTAGTCATAATATTCTTTACTGGGCTAGTTGAGCTCACCCTTTTCCTTTTTGTTCCATTATTCTTCTCAGGAGGAGAGAATTTAGCAGGAACTAGCCGGGGTATGGAGTGATGATTCAAGATAGTTGTTTAGCAGTCCTCACTATTTTTGTAAAATAGTGTATCAAAAATTATAACGAGGACTCCTTTTGAGTTTGTATACTCTCTAGTATACAATATTTGTATTCAAACTCACAGTATATGTGTTATCGTATTTTGCACGGCAATTATATTACTGAAGTTGTATTTGTTTCTGTACCATGTATCTGGCGACTCAAGATGGGTGATGTATACCTGTTTTGGAGGCGTCACAACAATGATATAAGAATTCAATTAAAAGAAAGCAAATGATATATTTTTAAATATTTATAACTTACTTTATCCAGAATTCAATAGTGTCCAAATTGTCAACATGATACTGCTTTGTAGATTAAAATTCAAGAACAATATTGTATCAAAAATAATTTGGACATCAAAGAAATCAATTTTTGTCACGAATAATTCCCTGGGTGAATAGTACCCCATGAATAGTACTTCGGGCATAGTACCCCGTCAATAGTACTTTATGAATAGTACTCGTGAAAAGTAGTTTATGAATAGCACCTGTGAATAGTACTTTGTGAATAGTACCCCGTAAATAGTACTTTGTGAATAGTACCGTAAACATGAATACTACTCATGGACAGTACTCCAGCATAAAAAGCTTAAAATTTAAATGTGTAGAAAATATCATTGTGAAATGATACTAGATGAATCGCAAATTTCAAGGATATTCTACTAATTTCACGGAGTATAGAAGCAATACTTTAACAAAATGAGGGTATAATCAGGAATACGAGACGAACTAATATTACTCACACACTACAGAGTATGGAAGAAAATATTATTCCTATGAATACTGAACAGAATAATATCCCTTACCTCTGAAGAAGACTGGATACTGGAATAGTGAGGTAGTAGACTTCTCTTCTTCTTTCTCTCTATAGCTTTTCTCTCTATGATTGCTCTTGTGAGTCTTAGTGAATTGGTGAGAATGAAAGAAGAATGAGTTTCTATTTATAGGAAAATATAGTTTTGATAATTGCACATTTTGGGGCTCAAAATATTACAGTATAATACCTTCATTTTTAATGTAGTCCTGCAAGTATTATCAAACATGCACGACCTCCCCTAATAGTACATCATGTTAATCAATAGTACATTCATGTGAATCAATAGTTCTATACATGTGAAAAAAATAATTACAGTATAGTACATTCATCTATACCTCCATTTTAAATTTAGTCATGCAAGTATTATCAATCTTGCACCACCTCCCTTAATAGTACATGCATGTGAGTCAATAGTACACACATGTGAACAAATAGTTATAAGCATGTGAATTAATAGCAATTAATTGCTCATTTATTTGATTAATTACCCGATTGGTCAATATAACCTCCAGACATCAATTATTATCGAAATAGATATCCATTTCCATTAACACTAATAATCCCAACACAATGAAAATATCAATTTCATCTTTAATCAACATGAACTTATTCATCATTAATATTATAACTTACAATATTTAACAACCATATCATTCCTAGGAAAGAGGGGGCTTTCCGATAAGGATTTCTCCCTATTAGCGCGCAATTAGGTAATAAAACCTCTTCTCGACAGAACTTTCTAGGCATTGTCAATATTGCAAATAATAATATGAATAACTTTGTCATCTCAATTATTGATTTAATAATAATAAATATTATGCAGATGATACTGTGACAATAATTGAATCAAT
Source organism: Panax quinquefolius (assembly GCA_020205615.1). Lineage (NCBI taxonomy): Eukaryota > Viridiplantae > Streptophyta > Magnoliopsida > Apiales > Araliaceae > Panax > Panax quinquefolius. The sequence goes on from CM035169.1 coordinate 103,259,182, forward strand.
AATATGAGAGATATTATGCAGCAACTACTATAGCAATAATTGAGTATAACTGAGTGACTTCTCACGTAAGCATTAATAATCAATACCGTGTCCACTACATGCTAATAGTGTGATGTTTTTGTGTTCTATGACTTCTAGATTCTAGCTCACATTTAACACTACAGATCTATTACCAAACATGACCATAACAACAAGTAATTAAGCAAATAATATCCGGTCAAACCTTGTCAGTCATCACGCTCAAATGTTTTCTGGGTTACCCAAAAAACAGAAAATGTTATCGACTAGGCTGGTTTGACCGACTATTAATTCCCATACATTTATCATTTAGGTGATATCAAGGCATGATATTGAAGTACAAACAACCAAATATAACTTAGATTCATCAAAAAACATAAATTAACTTTATACAGAAAGATCTAGCTGGTCAAAAGTGTTGTTAGACCGTTTCTGGGCTGATTCTGGGCTTCAAGAACAGCCGGTCAATGTCGGTCAACCCACTTTGACCTTAAATAACTTTTGATCTACAATAGATCTGACTCTGATTCTTTTTGTAGATTAAAGACCACATTACAGGCTACACATAACAACTTAAAAATAATAAAAATCATAAACGAATAAAGATATGTGGTCACTGACATTTGTTGTCAGACCACAGTTTAACCTTTTTCCAGAGTTTGTAAAAACTCTAATCCAAGCCTCTAGATGTTATGAATTTAACATCTAGCAACCCGGATCATCAATATAGTCTATAACTAACATGTTTAACACATAAAATCTAATATATAACATAGCAACTAAGATCAGATTTTCAAGTTAGGTTTATACCTTCTATGAACAAGTTAGATTCTAGGCCACTGATTTGGTTATGGTTGTTAGTGAGGCTCGATTTGTGACTGATCTTAGCAAAGGATTTCGTATGCTAGAGAGAAAGAGGAACTTGGTTGAGTGTTAATAAGAATGAGCAACTTTTGTAAACTTTCTCTCTCTTAAATTATGAAATAAATTGATGCAATGTGTTTATAATGGTTGATTCATTGTTGGTAATGCTACAGTATCATAGGTAAATTCTAGATTAAAGTGGATGGCCAGATTTTGCAAAGATATGCTAGCAATAATGCACAAGAATGCATTAATAATACACTAATGGGACAAAAAGGGCATTTTGGTAATTTCACTTAAAGATTCAAGGGCAATCTTGTACGATGTGCTTGCATCTAGGGTTTAATCATTAGATTGTAAATCTTACCATTTCCCAATTAATTTCTAGGGTTTGACAAATTAAAAATAAAGTGCAATAACATCTTAATTAAACACAATAAATTAAAATTAGGGTTTTCAAATAATAATTAGGGTTTTCTTAATTATCCGTATAATTTACTGTAATTAGGGTTTCTTCTAATTACAGACATTCCAATACACAGTAAATTCATATAACACAATTACTACCCAGTCTTTACTTATAACTTAGTTTAATGATTAGGGTTTAATAACAGAATATTAGTTTATGACCTAATTTATCATAATTGATCAACATTAACAGTCTACAGATATACGGTATATATTTATATCACTAAAAAAATTATATTATATTTAATATTACATTATTATTCTCATTCCTGGATAAAAATCCAATTTAGGGTTTGGATTCCATATCTGACTTATCCTTCGTACACAGCTAATTGTCACTTCATATATTATTTAAATAATATAGAAATTATATTTTCATGGAAAATAAATAATAAAACATTTCTGCTTACAGAAATTAATTACCATAAGAATATAATTTGTAGTAATTAATAATTCTAAAATTATTTATAATTTTTTAAGTAATAAATATATTCGTATTTATCATACACATTACATCACTTATTCTCATTATTTAAAATAAATAAATAAAAAATTTATATGCAAAATTTCTTATTTATTTGTATAGAAAATATCGGTTTATTACATTCACCCTCCCTTATAAGGATTCCATCCCCGGAATCACCGTTTTAAAACTCATACGTACAAGGGTACATAGCATATATAATCATTGCAAGTAGACCTCAATTATAATTGATCGAACTGATCTTTTACTATTCAGCATAACACTTGTTTATCTGATTAAACAGAAGTTTGATTTCTAAAAGAACTCAAATTCCTCATTCAAAATTTCTTTATAAAATAATTTACTATATATATAAGAAAATCATATAAAATATATAAGTTATTCGAATAGCACCTGGAGTTCCATTTCCAGATGCTATAGTATCCTGGACCGTCATGTTGAAGACCCTCGGAGTTGCTCTTGTTGGGTTGTTGGTTGAGGTCGGTCCTGTAATTGCTAAAGTTCTACTGCCTTTCCCCGTGGTTACATTCCCTGCCTCCATTCTCCTCTTTGGACAATCCTTCACCTTATGTTCAATCGATCAACATATAAAACAGCCACTATTCATCCTTGGGTTGGGGCAGTTGGGAGAGATATGACCCTCCTGTCCGCACTTGTAATATACAAATTTACCCTTCAGGCACTCACTAGAGTGATTCTTCCCACAATTTTTACACTGCACAGTCTGTTTCTTCACACCTTCCTACTTCATTTAAACATTTTCGAAATAATTCCCTTTTCTTTTCACACCCTTATTCCCACTATTTGTTTCCACCTTCAAAGATCTTTCTGCCTTGCTTTTCTTCTTCTTCTCCTTGTTGTAGAGGCTCATGGCCTCACTCCCCTCCTCAGCTGTAATAGCCTTCTCCATGAGTGCAGTAAAAGTATTGATTTGCAATACTGCCACCTTATTGTAGAGCCAGGGTTTTAAGCCCAGCTCAAACCTTCTTGCCTTCCTAGCCTCCGTATCAACTTGATGTGGAGCAAACCTAGCTAACTCATTAAACTTTGTGGCATACTCCGCAACAGTCATGTTATCCTACTTTAACTCCAAAATTTCACCTTCACCCTAGCCTGCATACTAGCTGAGAGATAGTTTTCGAAAAATAAAGTCTTAAACCTACCCCAAGTAACTACTCCTTCTCCTGCCCTAGTTTTATTTGCCTCCCACCAAAATTTAGCCTCCCATTTCATCATATAAGTGGCAAAAGCGGTCTTTTTCCCCTCATCTACTCTAGCAATTACGAACGCCTTTTCTATCCCATTAATCCATGCCTGGGCTTCTATAGGGTCAGCTGATCCTCTGAATTCTGGTGGTCCTACTGCTTTGAAGTCTTTAAATTTTGCCAAGCGATTGTCTGGCTGGTTTCCTGCGGTTAGTATTCCCTGTTGCATAGCCTGAGCTACCATGTTTGCAAATTTTTGCATCGGGTCTTGTTGTTGTCCCTCACTGTTGTTGAGAGATTCTTCTACCCTTTGGTTTCGAGTTTGACGTCTTGGCGGCATTATCTGGTTAAGTAAAACCATAAATTATACTTACATTCTAAACCTTATTGCATAAGATTGATATATTAAACTTGTTTAATTTCTCAAACTTAGATTTATATTCATTAAATCGAATATTTTACATAGCATGCTTTATCACGCTTTAAACACCAACTATCCCTTTTCGACTACGAAAGTCGGGATTTACAACTTTGACCAACATAAAAGTTAAAATTATTTCATTACACAAACATACTTATCACACATACTACATTAAACATACCTACACAACAGAACTACACTACCTATTTACTAAGCCTTTTTCTCGGACAATCATTCGATCGATGACCTTCCATCCCACAAATAAAAGATCCGTCTTTCTCATAGTCGAGACAACGAGGAGAGGTATGTCCCTCACAGCCGCAAATATAACATATCTTTTTCCCTTTCTTCTTATCATGTTTTCCTAAGTCATGGTCTTCTATCTTTCTTTTTCCCTTATCTCTCGGAGCTGCACATGATGTGTTGCTTGAGGCTCCCATCTGATCAATTTGAATTTTAAGCTTATCTTGCTCTTCCATTGTTTCTATTAACGCTTTGTGATTTTGTCTATTCAACAGCTTTTTTTCATTTTCCACGACTTTTCTCGAGAAGAAACATTGTTCCTCAGATCCTGCACCTCTGTTGATGCTTGACCAGCTTCAACTTTAGTGTCTGAATCACTATCTGTCAAATCCACCATTTCCGGATCTGGTACTACGTTTTCTATAATAACCACCTCCTCAAGGTTGGTTTCCTTGTGAGCCTCTATTTCAGCTATTTGCATGGATATTAGCTCGGGTGTATGGATCTGGTCTTTCCTCAAGTTATAAGCCCTCAACAATCCATTTCCATCAGACATCTACACGCATAAATTATCCTGATTAGCATATAGTATATACACACAGCAAATAAGAGTTTTATATAAGTTATCTTTTATTCTGTTTGACGATAAATTTATTCAATTCATCTCCTTTTAAAACTCGATATGAGTTATTTGTATCTTCAATGTTTTCCCCCGTTCTAAGGTTATAGCCTAAGGTCGATCCCACCTAAGGTTTCTAACCCTAAAGCTCTGATACCAACCTATGACGCCCCCAAATCCGGGTACTTGAAACCCGAACTCGGTGCTTCACGATACCATTTCTATGAGCAGAATTCTACTAATAATAATAACAATAATATAAATAACAAACTTAATTTACATAATCATCAGAGTTTATCTCCCCAGGTACGAGACCTTAAAGTACATTAGTGATAAAGACAAAGTATATAGCTATAAATGAAGCTGCAAGTTGATTGTTTGGATTAAAAGTTCATTACAGAACTAGGAATAGTTCCTAAGTCTCATCTTGGATCTAAACATGTGTTGTGGCACTTTCATTTGATTATTAGAATCATTGAAAGATGGGAAATCACTATAGAGATAGCGGACTCTCATGAACAACATTACATATCCAATAACTAAAGCTTATCCAACAGCAGGATAATCGTCACTTAGAGAAGAAGAGTTTGAGATACCATGACGATTGGCTTTAGTGCAAGTGGGAGATTGAAAGTAGTATGCACACAAGCCAATCATGTTTGATGATAAAGCATATACTTTGTAACAATCTTATTCATTTATTAATAAAAAGTATTAATTTTTTAAAGGCTTTTAATTATCTACATGATGCTGTTTTATAATATGTGATAAACTCATAGTTTTAAGCAATGCTTTTAGAATAATGATGATGATCATTCTAATGAGATCTAAATTCTTAGAAAGCTTAAAACTAAAATAGTTCCCAATCGTTGGATTACTAAATTGGGGATTAGTGAATCCGGATAGATTGGGTATATACGTTGCTTGCTCATTGGATGAGGATGATTGATCTCATGATCATTTGTGTGGAGACACTAAAGCAAGTATGTAGGTGCTTATTAGAGAATAAGTTCCTTTGAGCATTGGCTCGCTAAGGAATACCTAATGGAGTTTTACTTGCCTGTCAATAGGAATTCCTGTAGTGATAGTAGTACAAGTGATCCTTGGACTTGAGATCGTCATAGTATCTTGTGTATGATGACTTATACTTTGACTTATTCCTTAAGACCCTTAGGGTATATCAAAGGGTATGCTTGGGTATAATAAGTTGTACATGGAGATAATGTATGATCAATAAAGAATCTACCACTTCTAATAAAAGAAGAGAAATGTCCTATGTGATTCGATAAATGACAACCCAGTAGTCCTTGACCAAGGCAGAATGAAATTAGAAAGGAGTTTCTAATTTTCTTTATTTAGAGTTGTGCATTTAAGAGTCGAAATACATATAATTAAATAAAATAGGACTTGACAAAGAATTCCATGTCTTATATTTAATTGGGACATTGTATGGTGGATGGATTGAATTATGCAGTAACTATTTACTCAAAGGTTCTTTAATGATTAATGTTGAAATCTATATTATCCGGAAAGTCGTTGATCGCATGAGGAGGCTTATCCCTATTATAGAATAAATATTATTTATTTAAATAAATTAATTGTTTAATTTATTTATTTAAATAAGATTAGAATTGTTCTAATTGATTTATTCACAAATAGGTTTAATATGGAGAACCTAAAGGGTCACACCATAAAAGGAAGAATAATTATTTAAGAAGTTAATGGCATAATCGTAATAATATGTTAAGTATATTTAATTTAATCTATGGTGATAGAATAAATTAAATAGCTTAATATTTATTATTTAATATTTTAGAAATATTAAATATAAATTAATAAGAGGAGTCTTATTAATATTATTACAATTATTATTATTTTAATTTCTAAAAGAGTTAGAATTAATTTAATATAAGTACTCTCATTTATTCCTAATAGGATTAGGCAGGAAAATTAGTTAAAGTAGTTTAATTAATTATCCCTAATAAGATTAGGGAGCCCATTTAATTAAAAGAGTTTAATTAAATAATACCTTATTTTTATTAAATAAGGTTACCTGATATCTTTATAAGAGGAGTCTTATATCAGATATCAGATGTACATATAATTCCAATTTGTTGGAGATTACGCCCTTTTTCTATACAGATAGGAAAAACTAGGGTTTGGGCCAATACCCCTTCTTCTTGAATCTTTATTTTTCCTTGGTGGATCACCTCTAGAGGCCAAACATATGGGTGGCTAACGATGATCAAAGGAAGTAACCAAACCCGGTGGATTCAAGTTGAACGCGAAAGGATTTGGAGGTGAACTTGTACCTGAGGAAGCTCGATCTTCAAAGGTATGATTTTATTCTTTATCTTTTCGTTTAATTAATAATTGTGCATAAAGGGTGATCCGGGTATATGATTTGTAAATTTTTTAAACTCTGATTTTTACTCGTTTCCACTTATTTATGCAATTTGATTGCGTTCTTGAATATTACAAACCTAACAGTGGCATCAGAGCCAAACCTTTATACGAATTATTAATTATTTTAATTTGATATGTATATTGATATGTGTTTAGAATAATTTTTTGGGCATAATTTTATTGTATAAAATTTATTTAAAAAAAAAAAAATCGAAATAATTTCAAGTAATCCCGATTTTTTTTATGAGTCCGTTGATGTTTTTTCAAAAGTTGATCTTGTAGCTTATGTGGTACGTGGAAAAGAAAAGGAGCATGCAATTAACTAGATAGAATATGAATAGTTAAGCCACGGACTTGGCAACATAAAAAAAGGATAGCAAGGAATTCAGTATATATAATATATATATATATATATATTAACGGTTTAATATGAAGTTATATATATATATATATGATATATATATAACGTAATTTATATTATATATAATATATATAAATTACCGTAATATTATGTATATAATTTATATATATATTATTCTTAATAATTTTAGAATTAAAATAAAGTTTATTTTAATTTTAAAATAAAAGTTCATTTTAATCTTAAAATAAAAAGTTTATTTTAATTTTAAAATTAGAATTTCATGCTAACTAATTAGAGTTGGAATTGGATTCCATGCTAACTAATTGGAGTTGAAATTGGATTTATTTTTCCTTAAATAAAGGAGTTTATTTAGATATGAAATAAGATTTAATATTATTCAAAATAAAAGAGTTTATTTGTGAATAGGAAATAGAATCTGTGTTTCCTTAAATAAAGGAGTTTATTTAAATATGAAATAAGATTTCATATTATTCAAAATAAAGGAGTTTATTTGTGAATAGGAAAAAATTCGTGTTTCCTTTAATAATTTTTTACATGGAATTGGATTCCATAATTAATTAAAATAAAGGAGTTTATTTTGATTAAAAATTTTGATTAAAATAAAATAGTTTATTTTATTCAAAATAGGATAAATTAAAATAAAATAGTTTTATTTTAATTTAAATTTGGATTGAAATAAAGGAGTTTATTTTAATTCAAAATTAGATTTTATACTAACTAAATTTGCCCATTAAATGATATCAATATATATATTAAATGTTTATTATTCATGAGATGAATGTTATTTACTGATGCATTTGGTGATGTGTATGATAATAAATGAGATTGATTATGGACTATCAATTAATCTGATTGGATTTTATTTTAGTTGGATGCATGAATGTATGAGTTTTATTAAATGGGGTCTGCGTACCTCGTCTTCACTAATTTTTCTGAATGTAAATTCTATCTCCCACCTATGTACTTCCCCTTGGCTGCTGATCAAGGTTTCTATTTATTTTAAATAGTTTTGTAATAGGAATAGTTAGAATTAATTTTGAAAAATTGGAGATCAAGGAGCAAGGAGCGCTTGAAGAACCCGTTTGTAATGGAGCAGGGTTTAAATGTAATAGTTATATTTAAATATTATTTCTTGCACCCCTAGGGTTTGACCTTTTGGTTCACTTGGTGGCTCTAGTGACCCAAACTAGAATAAAAGTCCATAATCAATCCAAGTAGAATATAGTATTCTATATGTGCATGCTTATACTATATATATTATATATTATGCAAACATGCTTCGCATGTTAATTAATATAACGCGTATTTTATATATATATATGTGCATGTGCGCTAAACAAGATGAGACAAATTAATAACAAACCCCTCAATTTTTTATATTAAGTCCTAAGCGTTCAAAGATATTTGGAATATCGAACGTCGCCTTCTAGCATGATAAAATTAATAGAGTATTAAATATTTAATATGAGTTTGTTGTGTCACCACAAGGCAAGTATTAAGTATTTGAGATGTTAATTTATCACCTTTGATTCTTATAAAGAAAATTGAACAATATTGTTTTGTTGTGTCACCACAAGGATGATATTTTTCTTTTTTGAATATATGGAGTGCTAGGTCGGACTTAACTTGGATAATTTTGATTCGGATGTGCCACCACTTGATCAAAATAATCTAAGAGGCAAAAGAAAATGAGTTGCATAGTTGATGTAATTGACAAAAAGTTGTCTACCTATTTATTTATATATAGTTTGTTGTGTCACCACAAGGCTATATACATTTGAAATGGGATCCTTATTCTCACTAGCAAATCTTTAATTAGATTTTGCTTCGAACTATATAAGTGAGGGTAATATAGTTTGAAGAAAATAGTGGGAGATACCAATTTAAAAACAAGACCTAAATTATTTTGGTAATTAATAAAAGAATGTATGTTAAAATGTTGTTAATTACAAATTCATTTACAAAATTTTACAATGTCTAAATTACTATCATCTGCGAAGCATATTAGATGCTAAATTAATAGGGACCGAATTAAATGGATTGATTAAGGAAATTGAGAATAGTTCTCATAGGTGAAAAGCTATCTTATGTCCTTAATGTCGCCTATCCTCGCAATGGTTGCGCATAATGCCTCCGAGGAAGAGATTGCTTCTTTTAGAAAGTGGCAAGATGATGCACGATTGGCTTAATGCATCATGCTCGCATCCATGAGTAACGAGCTTCACAAGATGAAACTATGGATGCTCTACAATATTCCCGCACATCAAGTAGTTGATGGTGAGGAAAGTGGGACCGATAGATATCGAGATATCTAAGGAGATCTTCCAATCTAGAATGACCAATGGCACTATAAAGTATGCATAAAAAGTTCTTAACATAATCAATTTGATTAATCAATAAGGACAACGAGTTTTGTCATGGATGGAGAGTTGAACTAAGATTTGATCTTGCACTCACTCCGGGACTCCTTTCACATTGTTGTGAATTTTTCATATGAACAAGCTAGATATCACCTCATTTGATTTGCTTAATATATTGAAAAATGTTGAGAGTCACTTTCCAACCAAGAAAGACCATGTCTTACTGGTAGGGGCCAAAGGATCTTCTGAAAAGAAGAATGATTCAAAGAATTTATATAGAAAGGCAAAAACAAAGGATAATAAGAACAAAAACTGATACGGATAGCAAAGGAGTTTGCTTCCACTACAATAAGCCTGGACACTGGAAAGAAACTGCAAGAAGCATCTTACAGAGGCTAACCAAAGAAGCTTAGTGAAGTTTCGGTAACAAATACAAATTTGTTCATGATTTAAAATAATTTTTTCTTTAATTCAAGGTTCTACTTGGGTATTGGATACCGACTTTGGTTATCATAAATATAGATTTATGAAGGGACCAAGCAGAAGTAGAAAGTTAAACAAAGTTAAATAATCTTATGTGGGGGAAATGAAGCAAAGGTTGCTACATTAGCCATAGAAACTTATAGTTTAGCAATGCCTACGGGCAAGTCTATTAAGTCAATAAGTTGTTATTGTATTCCAGTTCTCGTTGGAAACATTATTTCCATTTTATTGTTGGACAATGACATCTTTGCTATTATATTTAAGAACAATTGTTGTTCTATTTATAATAATAATGTTTTGTATAGAACTGGAATATTACTTAATAAATTTTATATACTTGACTTACATAAATATAATTTTGCATATTGAACAAATTAGTATAAGAAAAGGAGATGATCATTCAAAGAGTTGAATGTGTGTATTTTTGAAATACAAGTGTGAATTATTTGAAAGGTTCAAAGAATTCAAAAGTGAAACAAATTGGCAAAGTATTAGGATTCTTTGATCGGATCAAGGAAGGAATACTTGTGCAATAAGTTTCTAGATCATCTCAAATGGTTTTCTCATAATGGACGCCTCTCGATACATAATAATTGATTGATGTATCTGAAAGGAAAAATCATACCTTGTTGAACATGGTACGGTCCAAAATGATTTTACCGACATTCCAGTATCCTTCTAGGGTCATGTCCTAGAAAATAGTGTGCATATCTACGGTAAAAGGTAACCTCAACATCCACCCCAAGACTCCATAAAAGTTATGGACATGGAGGATTCCTAATCTTAAGTATGTTAAGATAAAGGGTTGTCCAAACTTATGTGAAAAGGTTTGAAGGATAAGCTTGGGAAAAGATTTGACATGTATGATTTGTGGGACATCCTAAAGTAAGTTTAGGGTAAATGTTCTATAATCCTACTTAGCAAAAGGTGTTAATTGCGAAACACGCTGCCTTCTAAGATAAAGGTGTTTATCATTAAAAGGGGCTAGTGGGAGGATAATAGATCTTGAAAAGTTTAAGAACCACAAAATACTATAAGTCAAATAAGAGGAACCTGTAGATAGACCTATTATACCCAACCGAATCGTAAACGGAATAGTACCGAAGATACACAGGAGGTATGGATTCATCATAGATGATGATGATGAGGTACACATCATAGATGATGATGATCCAGTTACATACGATGAGGTAAGTGTTGTAGACACTCAGAGAAATGGATTGAAGCAAGTTTCTCAAATATGGAACATTCGTTTTGATGAGGCAATCAAAAGAGTTTGATTTTATCAAAAAATAAGAATGGACCCTAGTTTGACAAAAGGGTCGATTGGGAGCATCGTGACATTCCTAGTACTATATGTTGATATGCTACGGATAAGGAATGACATACCAATGCTACAATCATAAAGATAAAGTTGTCTAAACATTCCTCCATGAATGATTTGGAAGAGTATCTTAATTGGGGATAAAATCTATATAGATAGATACTGAGAGGATGCTCGACTTAACCCAAGGAACGTATATTCATTTGATGCTAAATTCGTTTAGCATGGCAAACTCCAAGAGATGTCTCATGTCGATGAGCTATGGAGTGTATCTCCCTTAATAGTCCCCATAGACTCCTGAAAAGAGAGGTCGCATGAGTGACTATCATGTATGCAATGAAATATACGAGACCTGATGTTGATCAGTCATATTCTGGAGAAGTTCACTATGAGTCAGTGAAAAACATCTTAAAGTGCTTAACTGGCACTAAGGATGTGATCATATTCATGGTGGGTCTAAATTAAAACTAGAGGGATTAACAGACTCAAGTTTTTCAGACAGACCAAGACGACCAAAAATCCACTTTAAGGTAAAGTGTTACCTTGAACAGTGGTGTAGTGAATTTGAAAGGTTCCAAACAAAGAAAGAGTTCTTTGGTTTAGTGATAAAGACAAAGTATATAGCTATAAATGAAGTCGCAAGTTGATTGTTTGGATTAAAAGTTCATTCTGTAACTAGGAATAGTTCCTAAGTCTCATCTTGGATCTAAACATGTGTTGTGGCACTTTCATTTGATTATTAGAATCATTGAAAGATGGGAAATCACTATAGAGATAGCGGACTCTCATGAACAACATTACATATCCAATAACTAAAGCTTATCCAACAGCAGGATAATCGTGACTTAGAGAAGAAGAGTTTGAGATACCATGACGATTGGCTTTAGTGCAAGTGGGAGATTGAAAGTAGTATGCACACACAAGCCAATCATGTTTGATGATAAAGCACATACTTTGTAACAATCTTATTCATTTATTAATAAAAGTATTAATTTTTAAAGGCTTTTAATTATCTACATGATGTTGTTTTATAATATGTGATAAACTCATAGTTTTAAGCAATGCTTTTAGAATAATGATGATGATCATTCTAATGAGATCTAAATTCTTAGAAAGCTTAAAACTAAAATAGTTCCCAATCGTTGGATTACTAAAATGGGGATTAGTGAATCCGGATAGATTGGTACATACGTGCTTGCTCATTGGATGAGGATGATTGATCTCATGATCATTTGTGTGGAGACACTAAAGCAAGTATATAGGTGCTTATTAGAGAATAAGTTCATCGAAGCATTGGCTCGCTAAGGAATACCTAATGGAGTTTTTTTACTTGCTGTCAATAGGAATTTCAGTAGTGATAGTAGTACAAGTGATCCTTGGACTTGAGATCGTCATAGTATCTTGTGTATGATGAGTTATACTTTGACTTATTCCTTAAGACCCTTAGGGTATATCAAAGGGTATGCTTGGGTATAATAATAAGTTATATATGGAGATAATGTATGATCAATAAAGAATCTACCACTTCTATTAAAAGAAGAGAAATGTCCTATGTGATTCGATAAATGACAACCCAGTAGTCCTTGGCCAAGGCATAATGAAATTGGAAAGGAGTTTCTAATTTACATTATTTGGTGTTGTGCATTTAAGAGTCGAAATACATATAATTAAATAAAATAATACTTGACAGAAATTCCATGTCTTATATTTAATTGGGACATTGTATGGTGGAAGGATTGAATTGTACGGTAACTATTTACTCAAAGGTTCTTTTATGATTAATGTTGAAATCTATATTATCTGGAAAGTCGTTGATCGCTTGGGAGGCTTATCCCTATTGTAGAATAAATATTATTTATTTAAATAAATTAATTGTTTAATTTATTTATTTAAATAAGATTAGAATTGTTCTAATTGATTTATTCACAATCGGTTTAATATGGAGAACCTAAAGGGTCACACCATAAAAGGAAGAATAATTATTTAAGAAGTTAATGGCATAATCGTAATAATATGTTAAGTATATTTAATTTAATCTATGGTGATAGAATAAATTAAATAGCTTAATATTTATTATTTAATATTTTAGAAATATTAAATATAAATTAATAAGAGGAGTCTTATTAATATTATTACAATTATTATTATTTTAATTTCTAAAAGAGTTTAGGAATTAATTTAATATAAGTACTCTCATTTATTCCTAATAGGATTAGGAGGAAAAATTAGTTAAAGGAGTTTAATTAATTATCCCTAAAAAGATTAGGGAGCCCATTTAATTAAAAGACTTTAATTAAATAATACCTTATTTTTATTAAATAAGGTTACCTGATATCTTTATAAGAGGAGTCTTTTATCAGATATCAGATGTACGTAATAATTCCAATTTGTTGGAGAGTACGCCCTTTTTCTATACAGATAGGAAAAACTAGGGTTTGGGCCAATACCCCTTCTTCTTGAATCTTTATTTTTCCTTGGTGGATCACCTCTAGAGGCCAAACATATGGGTGGCTAACGTTGATCAAAGGAAGGTACCAAACCCAGTGGATTCAAGTTGAACGCGAAAGGATTTGGAGGTGAACATGTACCTGAGGAAGCTCGATCTTCAAGGGTATGATTTTATTCTTTATCTTTTCGTTAAATTAATAATTGTGCATAAAGGGTGATCCGGGTATATGGTTTGTAAATTTTTTAAACTCTGATTTTTACTCGCTTCCGCTTATTTATGCAATTTGATTGCATTCTTGAGTATTACAAACCTAACATATATATCATTTTCTTAATAATATTAAACTATTATAACAATTACCACAAATAATATTCGATTTGCTTTCCTTTCCTTTATTTACTTTTGAGCTTTACGGTTCTTCAAACTTAATCGAAAACATTTAAAGTAAGCAAGGATGAGCATTTGAGTGCCCAGCAAGTAATAGCAATTATAAATATTAGCTGAAAGGATTTAAATGTTTTCTTTATATAACTTCTTCTACAACGAGTCGATAGTTGTGAAGTAATCTGTACCAAGGATAATAATAACATAACAACTCTCTTTCACATTTTTGAAACTATGTATTGACTATAAGTAGGGTTAAGTGACATATCATGAACATTGTTTTCTTTTTCGAAAAGGTTAAACAGAAATTCATCTGCAAACCGTCATAACTTACGGACACGGGGGTGATCAACCCGTTGTGCCCTGAATTGATCAATACAACATTTCAATAACTCTGTCCGCCTTGGGCGCATAAAATTTTTCCCGTGTAAATGATGTTCATACTTGTCGGAGTTTCAAACCAAAGGTTTTATCTTGCTCAACAATAATCTACACTTCAACATATATATACGGGTAATTGACAAAGGTGTATCAACATGTGTTTATCTGCAATGATTATCCAAGTGGGGACACTTGTATAATCATTTTATAGGAATTAACGAACATGATATATATCTGAATTACCATATACTAACATGTTGATAAACAATGATCGGATTTAGAGTATATCATAACAGAGTTAATAATATAGCATAATAATAATTTAATTCCGAAACTTCTTACTCATGTCCATCGTGATAAAGGAAATGCAAAGGTGGGATATCTTTTCGATATCTTCGCTTACGTAATGCAACTTAGTTTTTATCTCTTATATCACAACATATCATTAATCAGATCATTCGTTCGATTAGAACAATATACTATAACACATAATACTGCATTTCGCAGTCAGCACATAACCTAATCACATTATCACACATATCTAACAGTCTTGGCATCTCAAACAAACATTAATACAGTTAAAATATCTAAGTCCAGATCAAATTCTGACAATTGTCGTTGTACCGACAGCTTTATCGGGTAATTATCGAGTCTAAGACTCTATTCTATATCTCAATATCCATAAGTATCAGTCATATGACTTAAAATAATTTTTAAACACTTATTATAATTTATCATGAATTTTCAAATATCGGAATCATTATTAAATGATTTAAACATTAAACAATTCTATTATCATTAATATTCAATTAATATCAAACTATTAATGAAACCATTGCCAAAATATAAAAGTTATTTATAATAACTCAAACTATTTTAAAACATTTATATTACCCTTAAATGATTTAAAAACAATTAAAATCATTTTTAAATACTTACCATTAATAATAAAATATTAAAGTATTATCTATCAAAATATTAAAAGTCATTAATTATAACTTAAAATATTTTTAAATCCTTAATATCCTTTTTAAATGATTTTTAAGTAAATAAAACTATTTTTAAACTATTTATATAAATATTAAATAAACTTTATATTACAAGTCATTAAATAAATATCATTAATATTTAATTATTAATAAAATTATCTTTTAAATATTAAAAGTTATATTTTATAACTTAAAATATCTTTAAACACTTTATTTCCATTTAAAATGATTTTTAAAATAATAAAATCATTTTTAAACTAAATTATTTAATATAATTATTAAATAACTTTAATATCATTAAAAATAATTAATTAATAAAATTCACCACAAAATATTAAAAGTCATGGAAAATAACTTAAAATATTTTCTTATACCATAATATAATTTTAAAAGATTTTTCATTTATTAAAATTATTTTTAAATAATTTATTTAATATTATAATTAAATAAATTAAATACTTTTAATATTCCAAAAATATTAAATATTTATGAAATATATTCAAAATAATTAAAATATAATTTTTAGGACATTAAAATAATTTCTAATAATTAATTATGTATTTTTAATAATTTTAAACTAATTTTTCGTAATTATTTAATTAAAATAATTAATTTCATAAATAAATCGTCGCTAAAGGGGCCTATAGCGACGTGAATCGTCGCTATAGGTGTTCTTCATCAAACCTGTAAGAACACTAATGTCAAACATCGAAAGTGCCTTACTTTGACCAAATTTAGTTCTATGATACAAACGATTTCTGGGCTTGCAATTATGTTAGAGTTGTAGACATGATGTAGCACTACAACCATAAACAAATAATATAGCTATAACATGCAACAACAAGAAGATATGATCAATCAAAACCTTGTCAGAGACATGTTCTTCATTTCGGGTTACCCGAAAATGAAGAAACGATCTACGGTGCCACTTTCGGCATTCACTACATGCTAATAGTGTGATGTTTTTGTGTTCTATGACTTCTAGATTCTAGCTCACATGTAACACTACGGATCTATTACCAAACATGACCATAACAACAAGTAATCAAGCAAATAATATCAAATTCCACAAACCTTGTCAATCATCACGCTCAAATGTTTTCTAGGTTACCCGTAAAAAGCGAAAAAATGTTATCGACCGAAATGTGGTTCGATTGATCGTTAATTCCCATACATTTATCATTTAGGTGATATCAAGGCATGATATTGAAGTACAAACAACCTAATATAACTTAGATTCAACGAAAAACATAAATTAACTTTATACAGAAAGATCTAGCCGGTCAAAAGTGTTGTCAGACCGTTTCTGGGCTGATTCTAGGCTTCAAGAACAGCCGGTCAATGCCTGTCAACCCACTTTGACCTTAAATAACTTTTGATCTACAACAGATCTGACTCTGATTCTTTTTGTAGATTAAAGACCACATTCTGTGCTACATAACAACTTAAAAACAACAAAAATCCTAAATGACTAAAGATATGTGTGAAAGTAGTATGCATACAAGCCAATCATGTTTGATGATAAAGCATATACTTTGTAACAATCTTATTCATTTATTAATAAAAAGTATTAATTTATTAAAGGCTTTTAATTATCTACATGATGCTGTTTTATAATATGTGATAAACCCATAGTTTTAAGCAATGCTTTTAGAATAATGATGATGATCATTCTAATGAGATCTAAATTCTTAGAAAGCTTAAAACTAAAATAGTTCCCAATCGTTGGATTACTAAATTGGGGATTAGTGAATCCGGATAGATTGGTACATACGTTGCTTGCTCATTGGATGAGGATGATTGATCTCATGATCATTTGTGTGGAGACACTAAAGCAAGTATGTAGGTGCTTATTAGAGAATAAGTTCATTGAACGTGGCTCGCTAAGGAATACCTAATGGAGTTTTATTTGCCTGTCAATAGGAATTCCTGTAGTGATAGTAGTACAAGTAATCCTTGGACTTGAGATCATCATAGTATTTTGTGTATGATGAGTTATACTTTGACTTATTCCTTAAGACCCTTAGGGTATATCAAAGGGTATGTTTGGGATAATAAGTTGTACATGGAGATAATGTATGATCAATAAAGAATCTACCACTTCTAATAAAAGAAGAGAAATGTCCTATGTGATTCGATAAATGACAACCCAAGAGTCCTTGGTTAAAGCGTAATGAAATTAGAAAGGAGTTTCTAATTTGCATTATTTGGTGTTGTGCATTTAAGAGTCGAAATACATATAATTAAATAAAATAAGACTTGACAGTAATTCCATGTCTTATATTTAATTGGGACATTGTATGGTGGAAGGATTGAATTGTACGGTAACTATTTACTCAAAGGTTCTTTTATGATTAATGTTGAAATCTATATTATCTGGAAAGTCGTTGATCGCTAGGGAGGCTTATCCCTATTGTAGAATAAATATTATTTATTTAAATAAATTAATTGTTTAATTTATTTATTTAAATAAGATTAGAATTGTTCTAATTGATTTATTCACAACCTGGGTTTAATATGGAGAACCTAAAGGGTCACACCATAAAAGGAAGAATAATTATTTAAGAAGTTAATGGCATAATCGTAATAATATGTTAAGTATATTTAATTTAATCTATGGTGATAGAATAAATTAAATAGCTTAATATTTATTATTTAATATTTTAGAAATATTAAATATAAATTAATAAGAGGAGTCTTATTAATATTATTACAATTATTATTATTTTAATTTCTAAAAGAGTTTAGGAATTAATTTAATATAAGTACTCTCATTTATTCCTAATTGGATTAGGAAGGAAAATTAGTTAAAGGAGTTTAATTAATTATCCCTAATAAGATTAGGGAGCTTAATTAATTAAAAGAATTAATTAATTAAAACCCAATTCCTTAATTGTTAAGGTGGGTTGTCCACATCTATAAATAAGAGGAGTCTTATTATGGGTGGTATGGGTTGTTGATTTTTCAACATACGTAATAATTCCAAGTTGTTGGGAGTACACTTTTCTATAGAGATAGAAAAACTAGGGTTTAGCCAACCAACCCATCTTCTTGAATTTTATTTTTCCTTGGTGGATCACCTCTAGAGGCCAAACATATGGGTGGCTAACGATGATCAAAGGAAGTAACCAAACCCGGTGGATTCAAGTTGAACGCGAAAGGATTTGGAGGTGAACTTGTACCTGAGGAAGCTCGATCTTCAAAGGTATGATTTTATTCTTTATCTTTTCGTTTAATTAATAATTGTGCATAAAGGGTGATCCGGGTATATGGTTTGTAAATTTTTTAAACTCTGATTTTTACTCGTTTCCACTTATTTATGCAATTTGATTGCGTTCTTGAATATTACAAACCTAACAGTGGCATCAGAGCCAAACCTTTATACGAATTATTAATTATTTTAATTTGATATGTATATTGATATGTGTTTAGAATAATTTTTTGGGCATAATTTTATTGTATAAAATTTATTTAAAAAAAAAAAAAAACTGAAATAATTTCAGTAATCCCGATTTTTTTTGCGGAGTCCGTTGATGTTT
Source organism: Panax quinquefolius (assembly GCA_020205615.1). Lineage (NCBI taxonomy): Eukaryota > Viridiplantae > Streptophyta > Magnoliopsida > Apiales > Araliaceae > Panax > Panax quinquefolius. The sequence continues at coordinate 103,278,201 of CM035169.1, forward strand.
TTTCAAAAAGTTGATCTTGTAGCTTGCGTGGCCACGTGGAAAAGAAAAGGAGCATGCAATTAACTAGATAGAATATGAATAGTTAAGCCACGGACTTGGCAACATAAAAAAAAGGATAGCAAGGAATTCGTATATATAATTATATATATATATATATATTAACGGTTTAATATGAAGTTAATATATATATATATGATATATATATAACGTAATTTATATTATATATAATATATATAAATTACCGTAATATTATGTATATAATTTATATATATATTATTCTTAATAATTTTAGAATTAAAATAAAGTTTATTTTAATTTTAAAATAAAAGTTCATTTTAATCTTAAAATAAAAAAGTTTATTTTAATTTTAAAATTAGAATTTCATGCTAACTAATTAGAGTTGAAATTGGATTCCATGCTAACTAATTGGAGTTGAAATTGGATTCTATTTTTTCCTTAAATAAAGGAGTTTATTTAGATATGAAATAAGATTTAATATTATTCAAAATAAAAGAGTTTATTTGTGAATAGGAAATAGAATCGTGTTTCCTTAAATAAAGGAGTTTATTTAAATATGAAATAAGATTTCATATTATTCAAAATAAAGGAGTTTATTTGTGAATAGGAAAAAATTCGTGTTTCCTTTAATAATTTTTTTTACATGGAATTGGATTCCATAATTAATTAAAATAAAGGAGTTTATTTTGATTAAAAATTTTGATTAAAATAAAATAGTTTATTTTATTCAAAATAGGATAAATTAAAATAAAATAGTTTTATTTTAATTTAAATTTGGATTGAAATAAAGGAGTTTATTTTAATTCAAAATTAGATTTTATACTAACTAAATTTGCCCATTAAATGATATCAATATATATATTAAATGTTTATTATTCATGAGATGAATGTTATTTATTGATGCATTTGGTGATGTGTATGATAATAAATGAGATTGATTATGGACTATTGACCAATAACTGATTGGATTTTATTTTAGTTGGATGCATGAATGTATGAGTTTTATTAAATGGGGTCTCACACCTCGCCTTCACTACTTTTTTTTCGAATGTAAATTCTATCTCTCACCTATGTACTTCCCTCGTCACGATCAAGGTTTCTATTTATTTTAAATAGTTTTGTAATAGGAATAGTTAGAATTAATTTTGAAAAATTGGAGATCAAGGAGCAAGGAGCGCTTGAAGACCCGTTTGTAATGGAGCCCAAGTTTAAATGTAATAGTTATATTTAAATATTATTTCTTGCACCCCAGGGTTTGACCTTTTGGTTCACTTGGTGGCTCTAGTGACCCAAACTAGAATAAAAGTCCATAATCAATCCAAGTAGAATATAGTATTCTATATGTGCATGCTTATACTATATATATTATATATTATGCAAACATGCTTCGATGTTAATTAATATAACGCGTATTTATATATATATGTGCATATGCTAACTAAACAAGATGAGACAAATTAATAACAAACCCCTCATTTTTTATATTAAGTCCTAAGCGTTCAAAGATATTTGGAATATCGAACGTCGCCTTCTAGCATGATAAAATTAATAGAGTATTAAATATTTAATATGAGTTTGTTGTGTCACCACAAGGCAAGTATTAAGTATTTGAGATGTTAATTTATCACCTTTGATTCTTATAAAGAAAATTGAACAATATTGTTTTGTTGTGTCACCACAAGGATGATATTTTTCTTTTTTGAATATATGGAGTGCTAGGTCGGACTTAACTTGGATAATTTTGATTCGGATGTGCCACCACTTGATCAAAATAATCTAAGAGGCAAAAGAAAATGAGTTGCATAGTTGATGTAATTGACAAAAGTTGTCTACCTATTTATTTATATATAGTTTGTTGTGTCACCACAAGGCTATATACATTTGAAATGGGATCCTTATTCTCACTAGCAAATCTTTAATTAGATTTTTGCTTAACTATATAAGTGAGGGTAATATAGTTTGAAGAAAATAGTGGGAGATACCAATTTAAAACAAGACCTAAATTATTTTGGTAATTAATAAAAGAATGTATGTTAAAATGTTGTTAATTACAAATTCATTTACAAAATTTTACAATGTCTAAATTACTATCACTGCGAAGCATATTAGATGCTAAATTAACCGGACCGAATTAAATGGATTGATTAAGGAAATTGAGAATAGTTCTCATAGCTGAAAAGCTATCTTATGTCCTTAATACGCCTATCCCTGCAATGGTTGCAGACAATGCCTCTGAGGAAGAGATTGCTTCTTTTAGAAAGTGGCAAGATGATGCGATTGGCTTAATGCATCATGCTCAAGATCCATGAGTAACGAAGCTTCAGTGTCACAAGATGAAACTATGGATGCTCCTACAATATTCCTGCACATCAAGTAGTTGATGGTGAGGAAAGTAGGACTGATAGATATCAGATATCTAAGGAGATCTTCCAATCTAGAATGACCAATGGCACTATAGTACAGACAAAAAGTTCTTAACATAATCAATTTGATTAATCAATAAGGACAACGAGTTTTGTCATGGATGGAGAGTTGAACTAAGATTTGATCTTGCACTCACTCCCGGACTCCTTTCACAATTGTTGTGAATTTTTCATATGAACAAGCTAGATATCAGCCTCGCTGATTTGCTTAACATATTGAAAAATGTTGAGAGTCACTTTCCAACCAAGAAAGACCATGTCTTACTGGTAGGGGCCAAAGGATCTTCTGAAAAGAAGAATGATTCAAAGAATTTATATAGAAAGGCAAAAACAAAGGATAATAAGAACAAAAACTGATACGGATAGCAAAGGAGTTTGCTTCCACTACAATAAGCCTGGACACTGGAAAGAAACTGCAAGAAGCATCTTACAGAGGCTAACCAAAGAAGCTTAGTGAAGTTTGGTGAATAAATACAAATTTGTTCATGATTTAAAATAATTTTTTCTTTAATTCAAGGTTCTACTTGGGTATTGGATACCGACTTTGGTTATCATAAATATAGATTTATGAAGGGACCAAGCAGAAGTAGAAAGTTAAACAAAGTTAAATAATCTTATGTGGGGGAAATGAAGCAAAGGTTGCTACATTAGCCATAGAAACTTATAGTTTAGCAATGCCTACGGGCAAGTCTATTAAGTCAATAAGTTGTTATTGTATTCCAGTTCTCGTTGGAAACATTATTTCCATTTTATTGTTGGACAATGACATCTTTGCTATTATATTTAAGAACAATTGTTGTTCTATTTATAATAATAATGTTTTGTATAGAATCGAATATTACTTAATAAATTTATATACTTGACTTACATAAATATAATTTTGCATATTGAACAAATTAGTATAAGAAAAGGAGATGATCATTCAAAGAGTTGAATGTGTGTATTTCTCGAATACAAGTGTGAATTATTTGAAAGGTTCAAAGAATTCAAAAGTGAAACAAATTGGCAAAGTATTAGGATTCTTTGATCGGATCAAGGAAGGAATACTTGTGCAATAAGTTTCTAGATCATCTCAAATGGTTTTCTCATAATGGACGCCTCTCGATACATAATAATTGATTGATGTATCTGAAAGGAAAAATCATACCTTGTTGAACATGGTACGGTCCAAAATGATTTTACCGACATTCCAGTATCCTTCTAGGATCATGTCCTAGAAATAGCTGCATATCTACGAAAAGGTAACCTCAACATCCAGCCCCAAGACTCCATAAAAGTTATGGACATGGAGGATTCCTAATCTTAAGTATGTTAAGATAAGGGGTTGTCCAGCTTATGTGAAAAGGTTTCGAAGGATAAGCTTGGGAAAAGATTTGACATGTACAGATTTGTGGGACATCCTAAAGTAAGTTTAGGGTAAATGTTCTATAATCCTACTTAGCAAAAGGTGTTTATTGCGAACACGCGCTTTCTAAAGATAAAGGTGTTTATCATTAAAAGGGGCTAGTGGGAGGATAATAGATCTTGAAAAGTTTAAGAACCACAAAATACTATAAGTCAAATAAGAGGAACTCGTAGATAATCTATTATACCACAACCGAATCGTAAATCGGAATAGTACCAAAGATACCTGGAGGTATGGATTCATCATAGATGATGATGATGAGGTACACATCATAGATGATGATGATCCGATTACATACGTTGAGGTAAGTGTTGCAGACACTTCAGAGAAATGGATTGAAGCAAGTTTCTCAAATATGGAACATTCGTTTTGATGAGGCAATCAAAAGAGTTTGATTTTATCAAAAAATAAGAATGAACCTAGTGTGTACAAAAGGGTCGATTGGGAGCATCGTGACATTCCTAGTACTATATGTTGATATGCTACTGGATAAGGAATGACATACCAATGCTACAATCAAGTAAAGATAAAGTTGTCTAAACATTCCTCCATGAATGATTTGGAAGAGTATCTTAATTGGGGATAAAATCTATATAGATAGATACAAGAGGATGCTCGACTTAACCCAAGGAACGTATATTCATTTGATGCTAAATTCGTTTAGCATGGCAAACTCCAAGAGATGTCTCATGTCGATGAGCTATGGAGTGTATCTCCTTAATAGTCCCCATAGACTCTCGAAAAAGAGAGGTCGCATGAGTGACTATCATGTATGCAATGAAATATACGAGACCCGATGTTGATCGGTCATATTCGGAGAAGTTCACTATGAGTCGTTGAAAACATCTTAAAGTGCTTAAGCGGCACTAAGGATGTGATCATATTCATGGTGGGTCTAAATTAAAACTAGAGGGATTAATGAGACTCAAGTTTTTCAGACGCACTAAGAGCGACCAAAAATCCACTTTAAGGTAAAGTGTTACCTTGAACAAAGTGGTGTAGTGAATTTGAAAGGTTCCAAACAAAGAAAGAGTTCTTTGGTTTAGTGATAAAGACAAAGTATATAGCTATAAATGAAGGCTCGCAAGTTGATTGTTTGGATTAAAAGTTCATTACAGAACTAGGAATAGTTCCTAAGTCTCATCTTGGATCTAAACATGTGTTGTGGCACTTTCATTTGATTATTAGAATCATTGAAAGATGGGAAATCACTATAGAGATAGCGGACTCTCATGAACAACATTACATATCCAATAACTAAAGCTTATCCAACAGCAGGATAATCGTGACTTAGAGAAGAAGAGTTTGAGATACCATGACGATTGGCTTTAGTGCAAGTGGGAGATTGAAAGTAGTATGCACACAAGCCAATCATGTTTGATGATAAAGCACATACTTTGTAACAATCTTATTCATTTATTAATAAAAAGTATTAATTTTTTAAAGGCTTTTAATTATCTACATGATGCTGTTTTATAATATGTGATAAACTCATAGTTTTAAGCAATGCTTTTAGAATAATGATGATGATCATTCTAATGAGATCTAAATTCTTAGAAAGCTTAAAACTAAAATAGTTCCCAATCGTTGGATTACTAAATTGGGGATTAGTGAATCCGGATAGATTGGTACATACGTTGCTTGCTCATTGGATGAGGATGATTGATCTCATGATCATTTGTGTGGAGACACTAAAGCAAGTATATAGGTGCTTATTAGAGAATAAGTTCATCGAACATTGGCTCGCTAAGGAATACCTAATGGAGTTTTACTTACCTGTCAATAGGAATTCCTGTAGTGATAGTAGTACAAGTGATCCTTGGACTTGAGATCATCATAGTATCTTGTGTATGATGAGTTATACTTTGACTTATTCCTTAAGACCCTTAGGGTATATCAAAGGTATGCTTGGGTATAATAAGTCAGTACATGGAGATAATGTATGATCAATAAAGAATCTACCACTTATTAAAAGAAGAGAAATGTCCTATGTGATTCGATAAATGACAACCCAAAGAGTCCTTGGCAAGGCATAATGAAATTGGAAAGGAGTTTCTAATTTACATTATTTGGTGTTGTGCATTTAAGAGTCTAAATACATATAATTAAATAAAATAATACTTGACGAAATTCCATGCCTTATATTTAATTGGGACATTGTATGGTGGAAGGATTGAATTATGCAGTAACTATTTACTCAAAGGTTCTTTTTATGATTAATGTTGAAATCTATATTATCCGGAAAGTCGTTGATCGCTAGGAGGCTTATCCTATTGTAGAATAAATATTATTTATTTAAATAAATTAATTGTTTAATTTATTTATTTAAATAAGATTAAATTATTCTAATTGATTTATTCACAATCGGTTTAATATGGAGAACCTAAAGGTCACACCATAAAAGGAAGAATAATTATTTAAGAAGTTAATGGCATAATCGTAATAATATGTTAAGTATATTTAATTTAATCTATGGTGATAGAATAAATTAAATAGCTTAATATTTATTATTTAATATTTTAGAAATATTAAATATAAATTAATAAGAGGAGTCTTATTAATATTATTACAATTATTATTATTTTAATTTCTAAAAGAGTTTAGGAATTAATTTAATATAAGTACTCTCATTTATTCCTAATAGGATTAGGAGGAAAAATTAGTTAAAGGAGTTTAATTAATTATCCCTAAAAAGATTAGGGAGCCCATTTAATTAAAAGACTTTAATTAAATAATACCTTATTTTTATTAAATAAGGTTACCGATATCTTTATAAGAGGAGTCTTTTATCGGATATCGGATATACGTAATAATTCCAATTTGTTGGAGAGTACGCCTTTTTCTATACTGAGATAGGAAAAACTAGGGTTTGGGCCAATACCCCTTCTTCTTGAATCTTTATTTTTCCTTGGTGGATCACCTCTAGAGGCCAAACATATGGGTGGCTAACGTTGATCAAAGGAAGGTACCAAACCCAGTGGATTCAAGTTGAACGCGAAAGGATTTGGAGGTGAACATGTACCTGAGGAAGCTCGATCTTCAAGGGTATGATTTTATTCTTTATCTTTTCGTTAAATTAATAATTGTGCATAAAGGGTGATCCGGGTATATGGTTTGTAAATTTTTTAAACTCTGATTTTTACTCGCTTCCGCTTATTTATGCAATTTGATTGCATTCTTGAGTATTACAAACCTAACATATATATCATTTTCTTAATAATATTAAACTATTATAACAATTACCACAAATAATATTCGATTTGCTTTCCTTTCCCTTTATTTCTGCCTGAGCTTTCTGGTTCTTCAAACTTAACTGAAAACATTTAAAGTAAGCAAGGATGAGCATTTGAGTGCCCAGCAAGTAATAGCAATTATAAATATTAGCTGAAAGGATTTAAATGTTTTCTTTATATAACTTCTTCTACAACGAGTCGATAGTTGTGAAGTAATCTGTACCAAGGATAATAATAACATAACAACTCTCTTTCACATTTTTGAAACTATGTATTGACTATAAGTAGGGTTAAGTGACATATCATGAACATTGTTTTTTTTTTGAAAAGGTTAAGCAGAAATTCATCTCATGAAACCGTCATAACTTACGGACACGGGGTGATCAACCCGTTGTGCTTCTGAATTGATCAATACAACATTTCAATAACTCTCATCCCTTTCAAGATAAAATTTTTTCCCGTGTAAATGATGTTCATACTTGTTTGAGTTTCAAACCAAAGGTTTTATCTTGCTTCAACAATAATCTACACTTCAACATATATATACGGGTAATTGACAAAGGTGTATCAACATGTGTTTATTCAAGAATGATTATCCAAGTGGGGACACTTGTATAATCATTTTATAGAATTAATGAACATGATATATATCCGAATTACCATATACTAACATGTTGATAAACAATGATCGGATTTAGAGTATATCATGTGAGTTAATAATATAGCATAATAATAATTTAATTTCAAACTTCTTACTCATGTCCATTGATAAAGGAAATGCAAAGGTGGGATACTTCACTCGATATGTACGCTTATACGTAATGCAACTTAGTTTTTATCTCTTATATCACAACATATCATTAATCGATCATTCGATTCGATTAGAACAATATACTATAACACATAATATCGCATTTCGCGATCAAAGACATAACCTAATCACATTATCACACATATCTAACGATCTTGGCATCTCAAACAAACATTAATACGCTTAAAATATCTAAGTCCAGATCAATTTTCGACAATTGTCGTTTAAATCAAGCTACTTTATTTGCAATTATCGAGTCTAAGACTCTATTCTATATCTCAATATCCATAAGTATCACTATATGACTTAAAATAATTTTTAAACACTTATTATAATTTATCATGAATTTTCAAATATCTAGAATCATTATTAAATGATTTAAACATTAAACAATTCTATTATCATTAATATTCAATTAATATCAAACTATTAATGAAACCATTGCCAAAATATAAAAGTTATTTATAATAACTCAAACTATTTTTAAAACATTTATATTACCCTTAAATGATTTAAAAACAATTAAAATCATTTTAAATACTTACCATTAATAATAAAATATTAAAGTATTATCTATCAAAATATTAAAAGTCATTAATTATAACTAAAAATATTTTAAATCCTTAATATCCTTTTTAAATGATTTTTAAGTAAATAAAACTATTTTTAAACTATTTATATAAATATTAAATAAACTTTATATTACAAGTCATTAAATAAATATCATTAATATTTAATTATTAATAAAATTATCTTTTAAATATTAAAAGTTATATTTTATAACTTAAAATATCTTTAAACACTTTATTTCCATTTAAAATGATTTTAAAATAATAAAATCATTTTTAAACTAAATTATTTAATATAATTATTAAATAACTTTAATATCATTAAAAATAATTAATTAATAAAATTCACCACAAAATATTAAAAGTCATGGAAAATAACTTAAAATATTTTCTTATACCATAATATAATTTTAAAAGATTTTTCATTTATTAAAATTATTTTTAAATAATTTATTTAATATTATAATTAAATAAATTAAATACTTTTAATATTCCAAAAATATTAAATATTTATGAAATATATTCAAAATAATTAAAATATAATTTTCGGACATTAAAATAATTTCTAATAATTAATTATGTATTTTTAATAATTTTAAACTAATTTTCTGTAATTATTTAATTAAAATAATTAATTTCATAAATAAACTGTCGCTAAAGGGGCCTATAGCGACGTAACTGTCGCTATAGGTGTTCTTCATCAAACCCAGAACACGAATGTCAAACATCGAGTGCCTTACTTTGACCAAATTTAGTTCTATGATACAAACGATTTCTGGGCTTGCAATTATGTTAGAGTCAGATTACTGATGTAGCACTACAACCATAAACAAATAATATAGCTATAACATGCAACAACAAAGAAGATATGATCAATCAAAACCTTGTCAGACATGTTCTTCATTTTTCGGGTTACCCGTAAAATGAAGAGCGTCTATACGGTGCCACTTTCCAAGGCGTCACTACATGCATAGTGTGATGTTTTTTGTGTTCTATGACTTCTAGATTCTAGCTCACATGTAACACTACGGATCTATTACCAAACATGACCATAACAACAAGTAATCAAGCAAATAATATCCCGGTCAAACCTTGTCGGTCATCACGCTCAAATGTTTTCTAGGTTACCCGAAAAATGAAAATGTTATCGATCAGGTGGTTTCGAGGTAATCGTTAATTCCCATACATTTATCATTTAGGTGATATCAAGGCATGATATTGAAGTACAAACAACCTAATATAACTTAGATTCAACGAAAAACATAAATTAACTTTATACAGAAAGATCTAGCCGGTCAAAAGTGTTGTGAATCGTTTTCGGCCGTGATTAAAAGCAAGAACAGTAGAATTCAATGCCTGTCAACCCACTTTGACCTTAAATAACTTTTGATCTACAACAGATCTGACTCTGATTCTTTTTGTAGATTAAAGACCACATTACAGGCTACACATAACAACTTAAAAACAACAAAAATCCTAAATGACTAAAGATATGTGTGAAAGTAGTATGCATACAAGCCAATCATGTTTGATGATAAAGCATATACTTTGTAACAATCTTATTCATTTATTAATAAAAAGTATTAATTTATTAAAGGCTTTTAATTATCTACATGATGTCTTTGTTTTATAATATGTGATAAACCCATAGTTTTAAGCAATGCTTTTAGAATAATGATGATGATCATTCTAATGAGATCTAAATTCTTAGAAAGCTTAAAACTAAAATAGTTCCCAATCGTTGGATTACTAAATTGGGGATTAGTGAATCCTAGGATAGATTGGTACATACGTTAATTTGCTCATTGGATGAGGATGATTGATCTCATGATCATTTGTGTGGAGACACTAAAAGCAAGTATGTAGGTGCTTATTAGAGAATAAGTTCATCGAACGTGGCTCGCTAAGGAATACCTAATGGAGTTTTATTTGCTCGTCAATAGGAATTCTGTAGTGATAGTAATACAAGTAATCCTTGGACTTGAGATCATCATAGTATTTTGTGTATGATGAGTTATACTTTGACTTATTCCTTAAGACCCTTAGGGTATATCAAAGGGTATGCTTGGGTATAATAAGTTGTATGCATGGAGATAATGTATGATCAATAAAGAATCTACCACTTCTAATAAAAGAAGAGAAATGTCCTATGTGATTCGATAAATGACAACCCAAAGTAGTCCTTGGGGTTAAGGCGTAATGAAATTAGAAAGGAGTTTCTAATTTGCATTATTTGGTGTTGTGCATTTAAGAGTCGAAATACATATAATTAAATAAAATAAGACTCGAAAGTAATTCCATGTCTTATATTTAATTGGGACATTGTATGGTGGAAGGATTGAATTATAAGTAACTATTTACTCAAAGGTTCTTTTATGATTAATGTTGAAATCTATATTATCCGGAAAGTCGTTGATCGCTAGGAGGCTTATCCCTATTGTAGAATAAATATTATTTATTTAAATAAATTAATTGTTTAATTTATTTATTTAAATAAGATTAGAATTGTTCTAATTGATTTATTCACAACCGGTTTAATATGGAGAACCTAAAGGGTCACACCATAAAAGGAAGAATAATTATTTAAGAAGTTAATGGCATAATCGTAATAATATGTTAAGTATATTTAATTTAATCTATGGTGATAGAATAAATTAAATAGCTTAATATTTATTATTTAATATTTTAGAAATATTAAATATAAATTAATAAGAGGAGTCTTATTAATATTATTACAATTATTATTATTTTAATTTCTAAAAGAGTTTAGGAATTAATTTAATATAAGTACTCTCATTTATTCCTAATTGGATTAGGAAGGAAAATTAGTTAAAGGAGTTTAATTAATTATCCCTAATAAGATTAGGGAGCTTAATTAATTAAAAGAATTAATTAATTAAAACCCAATTCCTTAATTGTTAAGGTGGGTTGTCCACATCTATAAATAAGAGGAGTCTTATTATGGGTGGTATGGGTTGTTGATTTTTCAACATACGTAATAATTCCAAGTTGTTGGGAGTACACTTTTCTATAGAGATAGAAAAACTAGGGTTTAGCCAACCAACCCATCTTCTTGAATTTTATTCTTCCTTGGTGGATCACCTCTAGAGGCCAAACATTTGGGTGGCTAACGTTGATCAAAGGAAGGAACCAAACCCGGTGGATTCAAGATTGAACGCGAAAGGATTTGGAGGTGAACTTGTACCTGAGGAAGCTCTATCTTCAAGGGTATGATTTATTCTTTATCTTTTTCGTTTAATTAATAATTATGCATAAAGAATGATCCGGGTATATGGTTTGTAAATTTTTTAAACTCTGATTTTTCCACGCTTCCGCACTTTTTATGCAATTTGATTGCTTTATGAATATTACAAACTAACAAATGGTATCAAAGCCAAACCTTTATGCTAATTATTAATTGTTGATTTGATATGTATATTGATATGTGTTTAGAACAATTTAATTGGGCATAATTTTAATTGTATAAAATTTAAAATAAGAACAAACAAATAAAAAAAAAAAAAACTAGCGGCCCAAGTTATCGAAAGACGTGGGACAAAATAAAGCGAGATTCACGGTTTTTTTTTTTTTTACATAATAATATCATGTCATTTTTTAAAAATCACGGGTATCAATGACACAATACCATACCCACTAAGCACGGAAATAAAGGCAAGAGGTCACGGTTTTTGGATATTATTAATTTTATTTTTTTTTGTTCAAGGTCAAGATGAAATGGAAAAAAAGCAGGAAGGAAGGCCACTTGCTTTTATTTTTTTGAAAAGCACGGATCACGATGCCAAAGAATTCAAATTAAGGAACAAATATATATATATATATGGTGTGCGAAATCTAAATACGAATTGTTATAGATTCACGTTATATATATATATATATATATAATAGTTATATATATATATATATATATATATATATTCTTAATTATTTTATAATTAAAATAAAACTTTATTTTAATTTTAAAATAAAAGTTTATTTTAATATTAAAATAAAATGTTATTTTAATTTTAAAATTAGAATTTCATGCTAACTAATTAGAGTTGGAATTGGATTCCATGATAACTAATTGGAGTTGAAATTGATCTTTCCTTAAATAAAGGAGTTTATTTAGATATGAAATAGATTTCATATTATTCAAAATAAAAGAGTTTATTTGTGAATAGGAAAGAAAATCAGTATTTCTTAAATAAAGGAGTTTATTTAAATATGGAATAAGATTTCATATTATTCAAAATAAAGGAGTTTATTTGTGAATAGGAAAGAATATCCGTGTTTCCTTTAATATTTTTTTTTTGGAATTGGATTCATAATTAATTAAAATAAAAGAGTTTATTTTAATTAAAGATTTTTTTTTTTATTACATGGAATTGGATTCCATAATTAATTAAAATAAAGGAGTTTATTTTGATTAAAATTTTGTTTAAAATAAAATAGTTTATTTTATTCAAAATTGGATAAATTAAAATAAAATAGTTTTATTTTGATTTAAATTTGGATTAAAATAAAGGAGTTTATTTTAATTCAAAATTAGATTTTATACTAACTAAATTTGCCCATTAAATGATATCAATATATATATTAAATGATTATTATTCATGAGATGAATGTTATTTATTGATACATATGGTGATGTGTATGATAATAAATGGGATTGATTATGGACTATTGACCAATCGATTGGATTTTATTTTAGTTGGATGCATGAATGTATGGGTTTTATTAAATGGGGTCTGCACAGATGCCTCGTCTTCTCTAATTTTTCTTAATGTAAATCCTATCTCCTCCTATGTACTTCCCTCGATCACGATCAAGGTTTCTATTTATTTTAAATAGTTTTGTAATAGGAATAGTTAGAATTAATTTTGAAGAATTGGAGATAAAGGAACAAGGAGCGCTTGAAGACCCGATTTGTAATGGAGCCCAAGGTTTAAATGTAATAGTTATATTTAAATATTAATTCTTGCACCCCTAGGGTTTGACCTTTTTGGTTCACTTGGTGGCTCTAGTGAACCAAACTAGAATAAAAGTCCATAATCAATCCGGGTAGAATATAGTATTCTATATGTGCATGCTATACTATATATATATATATTATATATTATGCAAACATGCTTCGCATGTTTATTAATATGACGCGTATTTTATATATATATATGTGCATGCGCGCTAAACAAGATGAGACAAATTAATAACAAACCCCTCAATTTTTTTATATTAAGTCCTAAGCGTTCAAAGATATTTGGAATATCGAACGTCGCCTTCTAGCATGATAAAATTAATAGAGTATTAAATATTTAATATGAGTTTGTTGTGTCACCACAAGGCAAGTATTAAGTATTTAAGATGTTAATTTATCACATTTGATGCTTATAAAGAAAATTGAACAATATTGTTTTGTTGTGTCACCACAAGGATGATATTTTTCTTTTTTGAATATATGGAGTGCTAGGTCTGGACTTAACTTGGATAATTTTGATTCTGGATGTGCCACCACTTGATCAAAATAATCTAAGAGGCAAAATACAAGGAGTTGCATAGTTGATGTAATTGACAAAAGTTGTCTACCTATTTATTTATATATAGTTTGTTGTGTCACCACAAGGCTATATACATTTGAAATGGGATCCTTATCCTCACTAGCAAATCTTTAATTAGATTTTGCCGAACTATATAAGTGAGGGTAATATAGTTTGAAGAAAATAGTGGGAGATACCAATTTAAAACAAGACCTAATTTATTTTGGTAATTAATAATAGAATGTATGTTAAAATGTTGTTAATTACAAATTCATTTACGTAATTTTACAATGTCTAAAATTACTATCGCTCACGAAGCATATTAGATGCTAAATTAATCAAAACTGAATTAAACGGATTGGTTAAGGAATTTGAGATTAGTTCTCATGTTTGAAAAGCTATCTTATGTCCTTAATACGCCTATCCTACCGAATGTTGCGAGCATAATGCCTCCGAGGAAGACATTGGTACTTTTAGAAAGTGGCAAGATGATGCACATATTAGTTGGCTCGATGCATCATGCTCGCATCTATGAGTAACGAGCTTGGTGTCAAGATGAAACTATGGATGCTTCTACTATATTCCCGCACATCAAGTAGTTGATGGTGAGGAAAGTAGGACCGATAGATATCGGATATCTAAGGAGCTCTTAGATCTAGAATGGCCAATGGCACTTAAAGATGCAGATAAAAGTCCTTAACATTATCAATTTGATTGATCAATTAGGACAACTGGTTTTGTCATGGATGGAGAGTTGAGTCAAGATTTGATCTTGCACTCACTCCCGGACTCCTTTCATAATTGTTGTGAATTTTTCATATGAACAAGCTAGATATCAGCCTCGCTGATTTGCTTAACATATTGAAAAATGTTGAGAGTCACTTTCCAACCAAGAAAGACCAAGTCTTACTGGTAGGGGCCAAAGGATCTTCTGAAAAGAAGAACGATTCAAAGAAGGTAAAAAGAAAGGCATAAACAAAGGATAATAAGAACAAAACTGATACGGATAGCAAAGGAGTTTGCTTCCACTGCAATAAGCCTGGACACTGGAAAGAAACCGCGAGAAGCATCTTGCAGAGGCTAAACAAAGAAGCTTAGTGAAGTTTCGGTTACAATACAATTTTTGTTCATGATTAAAATAAAATTTTCTTTAAGTCAAGGTTCTACTTGGGTATTGGATACCGACTTTGGTTATCATAAATATAGATTTATGAAGGGACCAAGCAAAAGTAGAAAGCTAAACAAATATAAGTAATCCTATGTGCGGGAAATGTAGCAAAGGTTGCCACATTAGCCATAAAAACTTATAGTTTAGCAATGACTACGGAAAAATCTATTAAGTCAATAAGTTGTTATTGTATTCTAGTTCTTGTTAGAAATATTATTTCTATTTTATTGTTGGACAATAAATTTTTGGTATTATAATTAAGAACAATTGTTGTTCTATTTATAATAATAATGTTTTTTATAGAACTGGAATATTACTTAATAAATTTTGTATACTTGACTTACGTGAAAAATTATTTTATAAATTGAACAAAATAATATAAGAAAAGGAGATGATCATTCAAAGAGTTGAATAAATGTATTTGTTGAAATACAAGTGTGAATTATTTGAAAGGTTCAAAGAATTCAGAAGTGAAACAAATTGACAAAGTATTAAAATTCTTTGATTAGATCAAGGAATAAATACTTGTGCAATAAGTTTCTTGATCATCTCAAATGGTTTTCTTATAATGGACGCCTCCTGATATGTAATAAATGATTTATGTATCTGAAAGGAAAAATCGTACCTTGTTGGACATGGTGCGGTCCATAATGATTTTACCGACATTCCAGTATCCTTCTAGGATCATGTCCTAGAAATGGCTGCATATCTACGAAAAGGTAACCTCAAAATCCAGCCCCAAGACTCCATAAAAGTTATGGACAGGGAGGATTCCTAATCTTAAGTATGTTAAGATAAGGGGTTGTCCAACTTATGTGAAAAGGTTTCAAAAAGGATAAGCTTGGGACAAGATTTTATAAATACAGATTTGTGGGACATCCTAAAGTAAGTTTAGGGTAAATGTTCTATGATCCTACTTAGCAAAAGGTGTTTATCATAAACACGCTTCCTTCTAAGATAAAGGTGTTTATCATTGAAAGGGCTAGTGGGAGGATAATAGATCTTGAAGAGTTCAAGAACCACAAAATACTATAAGTCAAATAAGAGGAACACGTAGATAGAATTATATTATACCACAAATCAATAAAAATCGAATAGTACCAAAGATACCTAGGAGGTATGGATTCATCATGGATGATGATGATGAGGTACACATCATAGAAGATGATGATCGAGTTACATTCGATGAGGTAAGACTTCTAGTGTGTAAAAGGGTCGATGGGAGGCGTTCGTGAAATTTCTAGTATTATATGTTGATATACTACGGATGAGGAATAACATAACAATGCTACAATCGGTAAAGATAAAGTTGTCTAAACATTCCTCCATGAATGATTTGGGAAGAGTATCTTAATTGGGGATATAAATCTATATAGATAGATTTAAGAGGATGCTCGACTTAACCCAAGGCGTATATTCATTTGATGCTAAAGTCGTTTAGCATGGCAAACTCAAGAGATGTCTCATGTTGATGAGCTATGGAGTGTATCTCTCTTAATAGTCCCCATAGACTCCAAAAGGAGAGGTCGCATGAATGACAATCATGTATGCAATGAAACATCTGAGACACGATGTTGATCGGTCATATATTCGGAGAAGTTCAACGTGAGGCGGTGAAAACATCTTAAAGTTCTTAACCCAAGCACTAAGGATGTGAGCATACATGGTGGGTCCGAATTAAAACTAGAGGGCTTTACGGACTCAAGTTTTTCGAGACGGACCAAGACGATCAGAAAATCCACTTTAAGGTAAAGTGTTACCATGAAGCGGTGGTGGTGCGGTGAATTGGAAAGGTTCCAAACAATGAAAAGAGTTCTTTGGTTTAGTGATAAAGACAAAGTATATAGCTATAAATGAAGGCTGCAAGTTGATTGTTTGGATTAAAAGTTCATTCTGAACTAGGAATAGTTCCTAAGTCTCATCTTGGATCTAAACATGTGTTGTGGCACTTTCATTTGATTATTAGAATCATTGAAAGATGGGAAATCACTATAGAGATAGTGGACTCTCATGAACAACATTACATATCCATTAACTAAAGCTTATCCAACAGCAGGATAGTCGTCACTTAGAGAAGAAGAGTATGAGTTACCATGACGATTGGCTTTAGTGCAAGTGGGAGATTGAAAGTAGTATGCATACAAGCCAATCATGTTTGATGATAAAGCATATACTTTGTAACAATCTTATTCATTTATTAATAAAAAGTATTAATTTATTAAAGGCTTTTAATTATCTACATGATGCTGTTTTATAATATGTGATAAACCCATAGTTTTAAGCAATGCTTTTAGAATAATGATGATGATCATTCTAATGAGATCTAAATTCTTAGAAAGCTTAAAACTAAAATAGTTCCCAATCGTTGGATTACTAAATTGGGGATTAGTGAATCCGGATAGATTGGGTACATACGTTGCTTGCTCATTGGATGAGGATGATTGATCTCATGATCATTTGTGTGGAGACACTAAAGCAAAGTATGTAGGTGCTTATTAGAGAATAAGTTCTTTGAACGTGGCTCGCTAAGGAATACCTAATGGAGTTTTATTTGCCTGTCAATAGGAATTCCTGTAGTGATAGTAGTACAAGTAATCCTTGGACTTGAGATCATCATAGTATTTTGTGTATGATGAGTTATACTTTGACTTATTCCTTAAGACCCTTAGGGTATATCAAAGGGTATGCTTGGGTATAATAAGTTGTACATGGAGATAATGTATGATCAATAAAGAATCTACCACTTCTAATAAAAGAAGAGAAATGTCCTATGTGATTCGATAAATGACAATCCAAAGAGTCCTTGGTTATAAGGCGAGAATGAAATTAGAAAGGAGTTTCTAATTTGCATTATTTAGTGTTGTGCATTTAAGAGTCGAAATACATATAATTAAATAAAATAAGACTTGACGGTAATTCCATGTCTTATATTTAATTGGGACATTGTATGGTGGAAGGATTGAATTAGACAGTAACTATTTACTCAAAGGTTCTTTTATGATTAATGTTGAAATCTATATTATCCGGAAAGTCGTTGATCGCTAGGGAGGCTTATCCCTATTGTAGAATAAATATTATTTATTTAAATAAATTAATTATTTAATTTATTTATTTAAATAAGATTAGAATTGTTCTAATTGATTTATTCACAATAGGTTTAATATGGAGAACCTAAAGGGTCACACCATAAAAGGAAGAATAATTATTTAAGAAGTTAATGGCATAATCGTAATAATATGTTAAGTATATTTAATTTAATCTATGGTGATAGAATAAATTAAATAGCTTAATATTTATTATTTAATATTTTAGAAATATTAAATATAAATTAATAAGAGGAGTCTTATTAATATTATTACAATTATTATTATTTTAATTTCTAAAAGAGTTTAGGAATTAATTTAATATAAGTACTCTCATTTATTCCTAATTGGATTAGGAAGGAAAATTAGTTAAAGGAGTTTAATTAATTATCCCTAATAAGATTAGGGAGCTTAATTAATTAAAAGAATTAATTAATTAAAACCCAATTCCTTAATTGTTAAGGTGGGTTGTCCACATCTATAAATAAGAGGAGTCTTATTATGGGTGGTATGGGTTGTTGATTTTCAACATACGTAATAATTCCAAGTTGTTGGGAGTACACTTTTCTATAGAGATAGAAAAACTAGGGTTTAGCCAACCAACCCATCTTCTTGAATTTTATTCTTCCTTGGTGGATCACCCTCAGAGGCCAAACATTTGGGTGGCTAACGTTGATCAAAGGAAGGAACCAAACCCGGTGGATTCAAGATTGAACGCTTGAAAAGGATTTGGAGGTGAACTTGTACGAGGAAGCTCTATCTTCAAGGGTATGATTTATTCTTTATCTTTTCGTTTAATTAATAATTATGCATAAAAGAATGATCAGGGTATATGGTTTGTAAATTTTTTAAACTCTGATTTTTCCACGCTTCCGCACTTTTTATGCAATTTGATTGCTTTATGAATATTACAAACCTAACAATGTGGTCACTGACATTTGTTGTCAGACCACAGTTTAACCTTTTTTCCAGATTTTGTAAAAACTCTAATCCAAGCCTCTAGATGTTATGGATTCAACATCTAGCAACCCGGATCATCAATATAGACAATAACTAACATGTTTAACACATAAAATCTAACATCTAACATAGCAACTAAGATCAGATTTTCAAGTTAGGTTTATACCTTCTATGAACAAGTTCGTATGCTAGAGAGAAAGAGGAACTTGGTTCAGTGTTGATAAGAATGAGCAACTTTTGTAAACTTTCTCTCTCTTAAATTCTGAAATAAATTGATGCAATGTGTTTATAATAGCTGATTCATTGTTGGTAATGCTATAGTATCATAGGTAAATTCTAGAGTAAAGTGGAAGGCCAGATTTTGCAAAGATATGCTAGCAATAATGCACAATAATGCACTAATAATACACTAATGGGACAAAAAGGGCATTTTGGTAATTTCACTTAAAGTTTCAAGGGCAATCTTGTACAATGTGCTTGCATCTAGGGTTTAATCATTAGATTGTAAATCTTACAATTTCTCAATTAATTTCTAAGGTTTGACAAATTAAAAATAAAGTGCAATAACATCTTAATTAAACACAATAAATTAAAATTAGGGTTTTCAAACAATAATTAGTGTTTTTCCTAATTTTCCATATAATTTACAGTAATTAGGGTTTCTTCTAATTACAAACATTCTAATACACAGTAAATTCATATAACACAATTAATACCCAGTCTTAACTCATAACTGAGTTTAATAACAGAATATTAGTTTATGACCTAATTTACCATAATTGATCAACATTAACAGTTTACGGATATATGGTATATATTTATAGCACTGAAAAATTAAATTATAATTAATATTACATTATTATTCTCATTCCTGGATAAAAATCCAATTTAGGGTTTGGATTCCATATCTGACTTATCCTTCGTACACAACATCAATAATCAAGTTAAAATAATTGACTTAAATATTCTGAACAGATTCATATAATAAAATATTTATTATCATAATTCTAATTGTCACTTCATATATTATTTAAATAATATAGAAATTATATTTTCATGGAAAATAAATAATAAAACATTTCGCTACGTAAATTAATTACCATAAGAATATAATTTGTAGTAATTAATAATTCTAAAAGTATTTATAATTTTTTAAGTAATAAATATATTCGTATTTATCATACACATTACCTGTTACTTATTCTCATTATTTAAAATAGAAAAAATTATATGCAAAATTTCTTATTTATTTTTATAGAAAATATCGGTTTATTACAGAAGAGATGAGGATACCTTGACTTCATTTCAGATTCTAACTCCCAGGTCATTTCCTCAACATCGTGGCTTCTCCACAAAACTATGACTTAAGGTATAACCTTGGAGCGTAAAATATGATCCTTCTTATCCAAGATTTTAACAGGTATCTCCTCATACGTTAAATCTTCCACTATCTCATCCGGTTCTAATTCAATAATGTGGTTCGGGTCTTTCTCATATTTGCGTAACATAGATATGTAAAAAATGTTATGAACACGGGACATACTTGGCAGTAAGGAGAGTCAATAGGCCACAGTTCCTACTCGATCGACGATTAAAAATGGGCCAATGAATCGAGGATTGAGCTTTCCTCTCTTTCCAAATCTCGTAACTACTTTCCATGGAGCAACACATAACAACACATGATCTCCAATATTGAATTCCACGTCCTTTCAATGAAGATCAGCATAACTCTTTTGTCGATCTTGTGAGGTTTTTATACGTTGTCGGATCATTTGAATCTTTTTTGTAGTCATACGTACCAACTCTGATCCCAATAACTTTGCTTCACCCACCTCATCCCAGCATACTGGAGAACGACACTTTCTTCCATACAACGCCTCAAATGGAGCCATGCCAATACTTGCTTGATAACTGTTGTTATAGGAAAACTCCACCAATGGTAAGAACTTGTCCCAACTTCCTTTGAAGTCAAGGACACAAAGTCTTAATAAATCTTCAAGAGTTTGAATAGTCCTCTCCAACGCCCGTCCTGATTTTGCGGATGATATCTTTGAACTAAATCGTAATCGGCTCCTTAGCTTTTTATAAACTAACCCAAAATCGTGAAGTGAATCTTGGGTCTCGCTCAGAAACTATGGATACTTGCATACCATGCAATCTTACAATCTCGTTTATGTACATACGAGCAAGACGTTCAAGTGTATAAGTTTCTCGTATCGGTAAGAAATGAGCAGACTTGGTCAATCTATCAACAATGATCCAAATCTCATCTATGCACAGAGAAACCTTGGGATGACCAGTAACGAAATCCATGGTAATGTGCTCCCACTTCCATTTTCGAATTTCAAGTGGTTGCAATGGACCTTTTGGCACTTGATGCTCCGCCTTGACTAGTTGACAAGTTAGACACCTTGAGATAAACCCCGCTATCTCTCTCTTTATATTGCTCCACTAAAATGTATGTCGAAGATCACGATACATTTTGGTACTCCCAGGATGAATTGCAAACGGTGTGTTGTGCGCCTCCATCATGATTTTATACTTCAAGTCAGAATTGTTAGGAACACAAAGTATGGAGTTGACTCAAAGTATTCCTTCTTCATCGATTCTTGCTTCCGAAATAGCACCTTCTTGCACTTTCTTCCTCATACACATCAGCTCCAGGTCTGTAGCTTGAGCAGCTTTAACTTTATCAATTAAAGTATGTTCTACTCGTATATTCACCATCATCACATGGGTCTCTGGAGTCTTTAACTCTATCTCCATCCTTTGTAAGTCAGACAAAATAGGCCTTTGCGTTGAAAATATCACACTCGTACCCGCATATGATCTTCTACTCAATGTGTCAGCTACTACGTTCGCTTTTCCAGGATGGTATTGAATGGTATGATCGTAATCTTTCAACAAATCAAGCCAACATCGTTGCCGCATGTTGAGTTCCTTTTGAGTGAAGAAATATTTGAGGCTTTTATGATCCGTATAGATCTCCACCTTCTCTCCATACATGTAATGCCTCCAAATCTTAAGCGTTAAAAGCATAAGTTGTTAACTCTACAGATCATGAGTAGGATAATTCCTCTCATATTCTTTAAGTTGTCGCGAGGCATAGGCTATGATTTTCCCATGTTGCATGAGAACACATCCTAACCCTTTGCCTAAAGGATCACTGTAGATGACAAATTCCTTCGAGCCAGATGGTATAGTCAGAACAGGTGTTGAAATGAGTCTCCTCTTGAGTTCTTGAAAACACTTCTCACATTCCGTGCTCTAACCGAATTTTTTATCTTTCCGAGTCAGCTGAGTTAATGGAGTAATGATTCGAGAAAACCCTTCTACGAATCTCCGATAATAATCAGCTAACCCGAGAAAGCTACGTACTTCAGTAACTGACTTAGGTTGCTCCCAGCTTTGAATTGCTTCAATCTTTACCGGGTCAACAGATATTCCGCGATTTGATATCACGTGTCCAAGGAATGCTACTTCCTTAAGCCAGAACTCGCATTTCTTCAACTTGGCATATAACTTGTTTTCACGAAGCCTTTGGAGTATCAGCCTCAAGTGTTACTCATGATCTTCACGGTTTTTGGAGTAAATGAGGATGTCATCAATAAAGACGACCACAAAGTGATCCAAATATTTCTTGAATACTCGGGTCATCATATCCATGAAGGCAGCAGGAGCATTAGTAAATCCAAAAGACATGACTAGGAATTCGTAATGCCCGTACCGAGTTCTAAAAGCAGTCTTTGGAATGTCATAAGTTTTAATCTTTAATTGATGATATCCGGAATGAAGATTGATCTTTGAAAAGAATTTGGCACCTTGCAACTGGTCAAACAGATCATCAATACGAGGTAACGGGTACCTATTTTTTATGGTGACATGATTCAACTCCCGATAATCAATACAAAGTCACATACTTCCATCTTTCTTCTGAACGAATAAAATAGGAGCACCCCAAGGAGATGTACTAGGACGAATGAAACTGATGTCTAACAATTCCTATAGTTGGGTTTTGAACTCCTGAAGCTCAATAGGAGCCATTAGATATGGGGCTTTGAAAATGGGTTTTGTACCGGATTCAAGGTCGATACAAAATTTAATTTCACGCTCTGGGGTAGGCCAAGAAGTTCTTCAGGGAATACATTAGGAAATTTATTAAAAATAGAAATATCATTCAAATTTGATGTATTTTTGTTTAAATCCGTGACATGTGCTAAGAATGCTTGACATCCGTTTTTGAATAAACAAATAGCTTTATGGCTTGATATGACAGTGATTGACTTTAGTGGTTTGGTTGCATGAATTCACATAATAGGTTGGTTAGGAATATGAAAGCTAACAACCTTACAAAAAAAATCAATTTTTGCATGATGAGTAGTTAACCAATCAATCCCTAAAATCACATCAAATGTAAGTATTTTTAAGGAAATAAGATCGACCGGTAATGTGAGGGTACCGAGTTGAACCAAACAAGACTTATAAACAGTGGATGTAATGAAGGTTTCTCCCAATGGAGTTTCAATAGATAAGTCAAAGTCTAATTTCTCCGGAGTCAAATTTAAACATTGAGTGGAAGTAGGAGAAATAAAAGAATGGACAGAACCGATATCAAATAAGGTATATACTTCACTAGAGTTTATGATTAGCTTACCCGTGATCACCTAGTTCGGATTCCTCGCTTTTTGGGAGGTTACGACAAATGCTCTCCCTTGAACTATCGGTTTTGTCTTGTTTGGGACGACTTTTGATGCCATCATCCCAACTGGACTTGACTTCGGTGCACGACAAAATCGGGCTAGGTGACCTTCTCTTCCATAATTGTAACATGCCTTATGTGTCCCTCCCCTCCGCATTTGTAACATACGACCGACAGTCGTTCTCCTTTCTTAACAATAGGTGTTGGTGCTGATGTCTTTCCACCATTATTGAATTTCCTCTTCTTGAAATTTCCACTTCTATTATCTTAGCCATGATTACCACCGAAGTGGTTACAATTTCTGGCATGTTGATTTCTTCCATGTTTGTTATCACCGCTTCGATGACTGCTACCATTGGTATTATTGATTTGTTGGTTTCTCTCTCTTGGTTGGGTTGAATCATTATCGCACTCCAATAATTGAGCCCTATTTAAAACATCTGAATACAAACACAGTTTGTGCAAAATTAGGTATTGACGTATCTCAGGTTTCAAACCTCTTAGAAACATCAGTGTCATTCTCTTCTCATTAGGTATTGACGTGATCTGCTTTATCCACGTCTCTACCTTAAGTGGTATTGGTTCTCCAATAAACTCCGGTGGTGTCAACTCCTTGAACTGTTTAGCGGTGACCGTCCGAGAGTTGCCAGTGTTTCCACCTGTATTTTGAACAGGAGCCGCTCTCGCCTAATGTTGCATGAATTGTATAAATCCTCTGAACATTCCATCGTTAATCATTTGATCAGTGTTATTATTTACTTGAGGATTATTGTCTTCCTGTTACACATTATCATGGGTATTGATCGTTAGTGACTCAACGGTCTTATGTGCTTCATTGCTGATCTCAACATTTTTAGATGTCATTTTCAAACACTGCCACAAAACAATGGTTAATTAACATGTCACATATTATCCCTATACTCTGACCGACCAATTAAATATCAAATAAACTTAGGTAGGTCATACTAGCGAAGGAATTCCCCGTCTCTCCCCTCCTAGTTCTTGTGTCACATCTCATCCAAGGATCATATCCCTAAGCTTTGATACTAACTGTGACGCCCCCAAAATAGGTATATATCACCCATTCTGAGTCGCCAAATACATGGTATATAAAATCAAATACAACTTCTTTTATACAATACGACAACAGCATAACTTAGAGTTTTTACACGAATATTATCTCATAGACAGTATTCAAACTCAAATGAAGTTCTCATTACATTTATTATCACAGTATTTCATAAAATAGTGAGGACTACTTTAGCCACCATCTCGGACCGTCACTCTATTCCCCAACTAGTTTCGGCTACGTTTTCATTTCTTGAAGAGAACAATAAAAGCAAAAGGGTGAGTTCAACTAGCCCAGTAAGAAATATTATGACTAAGATAATGCAGAATAAATTATCGTTAGCCTTCAACAGTGTTAAACTGATAAAATATAATAAACATCAAGTTTAAAAGCAACAGAACAAGCAATCCATTAGAATAGTCTAGTAGAGCATGATATCTACTATCTTATATGATTTAAAAAGTTTTTCATCAACTTTATCGCTGAGACTCAGCTTAATAAATAAACCACATCATCGAATCATCCTTGCACTATGGGCCAAGGATATTCGTGTAATCATTAATGGTCATGATTATACCGAATAATCCTTGGTTATAATCATACCAACAACGGTCCATCAATGCACTACGGGCCAATGAGGACTTTTACCACATCATTTGTAACATTATGGGTCATGATTATACCGAATGATCCCTGGTCATAATTATACCAATTAACATTCCATCTATACACGTAAGCCAAAGATGACTTTCATCACAAAATAAGCATGAGGATGATGACAATGTTTAAAGATTTATAACTTAATTTATCCAGAATTCAATAGTGTCAAATTGTCAACATGATACTACTTTGTGGAGTAAAATTCAAGAATAATATTGTATCAAAAATGATTTGGACTATAAAGAAATCAACTTTTGTCATGAATAATTCCCCGGGTGAATAGTACCTGAGTGAATAGTACTTCAGGAATAGTACCCCGTGAATAATACTCGTGAATAGTAGTTTGTGAATAGTATCCATGAATAGTACTTTGTGAATAGTTCCCCGTGAATAGTACTTTGTGAATAGTACCCCCTTGAATAGTACTTTATGAAAACTACTCATGGACAGTACTCCGGCATGAAAAGCTTAAAAATTAACAAGAATGTGTAGAATATATCCTTGTGAAACGATACTAGATGAAACACAAATTTCAAGGATATTCTACTAATTTCACGGAGTATAGAAGCAATAATTTAACAAAATGAGGGCTTAACCAGGAATACGAGACAAAATAATATTACTCACATACTACAGAGTATGGAAGAAAATATTATTCCTATGAATACTGAACAAAATAATATCCATTACCTCTGAAGAAGATTGGATACTGGAATAGTGAGGTAACATACTCTTCTTCTTCTTTCTCTCTATAGCTTCCCTCTCTATAATTGCTCTTATGAGTCTTAGTGAATTGGTAAGAATGAAGGAAGAATGAGCTTCTATTTATAGGAAAATATAGTTTCGATAATTGCACGTTTTGGGGCTCAAAATATTACAGTAAAATACCTTCATCTTTTTCTTCATTTTTAATTTAGTCCTGCAAGTATTATCAAACTTGCACCACCTCCCCTAATAGTACATCATGTGAATCAATAGTTCTATACATGTGAAAATAATAATTAAAGTATAGTACATTCATCCATACCTCCATTTTAAATTTAGTCATGCAAGTATTATCAATCTTGCACCACCTCCCCTAATAGTACATTCATTGAGTCAATAGTACACACATGTGAACATATAGTTATAAGCATGTGAATTAATAGCAATTAATTACTCATTTATCCGATTAATTATCCGATTGGTCAATATAACCTCAACACTTCAATTATTATCAGAATAGATGTCGATTTCCACTAACACTAATAATCCCCACACAATGGAAATATCAATTTCATCTTTAATCAACAAAAACTTATTCATCATTAATATTATAACTCACAATATTTAACAAACAGATCATTTCCAGGAAAGAGGGGGCTTTTCGATAAAGATTTCTCCCTATTGGCGCGCAATTAGGTGACCAAACCTCTTCTCGACAGAACTTTCTAGACATTGTCAATATTGCAAATAATAATATGAATAACTTTATCGTCTCAATTATTGATTTAATAATAATAAATATTATGCAGATGATACTATGACAATAATTGAATCAATAATATGAGAGATATTATGCAACAACTACTAAAGCAATAATTGAGTGTAACTTAGTGACTTCTCACGTAAGCATCAATAATCAATACCGTGTGCTACTATACAACCACGCGTATTACTGTTCTTTTACCACCGAGTAGTTCAACAGTTTAACGGTAAAACTTTTGCCGTTATTTTTACAAAAAGATAATTCTATCATTTTCTAAATACAACAATACTTCTGTTGTGGGGTTCACCAATGATTGTGCCATTGTATGAATATTCCCTGTTAAAACGAATATTCCCTGACCAATTGAATATTATATAACCACTTGCTTACTTTGCAATATTTGTAAATATTACCCACAACTATAACATTATATCAAATCCACACCATAATATTCAAAAATATATTTCAAGAAAAATTAATCTTTATTCATAAAAGTTGGGGTCTTACAACTCTACTCTTATTTTCTCAGTCAACACACAAATTGACCACTTTTTGAGACTCGTATCACAGATACTTCACACAAAATTGATAATCAATATTAATATTAAATAAAAAAATTTATTCAAAAAATTTGGATTATTCAAAATCTCGGGTTATCATAGTAGCACTGAAAAACTTAAGAGGACTAGACATTGCATAACCATGAGTAAAATAAAAAGTGAAAAATTGGAAAAAGTGTGAAAAGCCCCCCGTATGTGAATAAATAAAGTAAAAGTATCCCATTTTGACCTTTGAATTTGGTAACTATTTGATTTTTTAGTCGGATCTTGCTTATTTTTGGATTTCTTGATTTTACGTTGTATGATTCCTTTAAAGATGTTTATTATGTGTTTTATTTAGCTTTAAGTCAGTTAGCATGGTTGTTGAGCACACACGTACTATATCAGTTATAACAGGTTAAGATTTGTTGATTGATTGAGAAGTTATTGATTTGTCTTGATATGATGTACAATCAGGTCTATTATGATTTCTCTAAGGCAATGCGAATGGACTTTGTTATGTTAGATAGCTGGATTTTTAGTCATGTAGTTAGTTGCGTTGCATTGCATATTGTTATGCTCGAGCACTATCACGATATAAGTTTGGGGGAGTTTGATGAGATGGTTTTATACCTTCGAATTGGGTTCCTATTTAGATTTAAACAGTGTTTATTCTATCTATTTTAGTATAGTTTTATGTGTTTGTGTTTGTTTTTGTTTTGTTTGTAGGTTTCATTATGTGTTAGCTTTGGTACAATGGTGGTAATGTGGTGAAGAACAACATGGAAAAGTAAGGAAACAACAAATAGCAGCTTGGTACCCCGCCGAGGCGGGCAAATAAGAAAGGAATTACCCCACCAGGGCAGGGGGTACACGTGGAAAAAGGAAAGCACTTTCACGTAAAGTGAGTGCATTCTTAAGGTATATAATACCCGTAGGGGTGGGGGGGTGTCTTGATCGAGAAGGAAGTGTTTTACTGTGATTCTAACACTGCTATGACGTGGACTGAACGAATTTGGCTTCGATTGGGACTGGATTGGGGACGTTTTTATCAACTATTACAGAGCCTGAAGGGAGGAATTAATAAATCAGTAATACAATCAACAATTATAACTTTTGAAACCCTAATTTGGAGAAGATCGTGGAGGAACAGAGAGAAGGAGCAGGATCACAAATTTTTCAGAACTGAGTACAAAAAAGGGTGGTTTTATACTATTCTATTTCTTTATTTTAGTTTCTATAATTAGGATGATGTATTCTTTAATCTATTCCGTGTTTAATTCATTCGTTATGAACTAAATTCCTTCTTAAGCTTGCAATGGATCTGTAAGTGGAACGATGATTATCATACTTTGAATTAAGTTTAATAAAGCTATTTTTTTCAGTTCATCTATTGTGATTTATACGTAGTGTATGAATTGATTGATCACCAATTCAATGTGGATTTGTATGGATTCGAGAGATGAGATATGAATCTAGACTTAGTCATAATAGCATGTGTTCATGATTTCTGCATTTTGATAGAATTTATTATGTATGTTTAGGATAGAGATATACCTAACATCGCATGTAATCGTGTAAGAACTTTGAATTTAAACCTTCTTTGATTTTAATTCACATAAGGATATGATGAATTAGTTAATTAGGGTGTTTGTCTTAATTCTATCAATTGTGGATTTAAGTTAATATGGTTTTAGTTCATTAGGAGATGGATAATTCTACTTATGTGTTCTTGATTAATGAAGTGAGATAGTTAATTGAATTAAAAGGAAGTGTGATCATCTGAGTGAAGCTTAAAGTGAAGTTGTAGGCTTAATTCTCCATTATTTGATTAAAATTTGTGGTAACTAGTTGAGTTGATTTATTTTGATTTTTATTTATTAGTTTTTCATTAGTTTAAACCATTAATCCGATTATTTTAATAAAATTGAAATAATACAAAGCTGGTAATTATTTGATTAAAATTAATACTTGTCTCTGTAGGAACGATACTTGACTTATCATTATATTATTTATTGACCACGTATACTTGTGTGTCGTGCGTAATTTAAATTTTACACCAACACGTCTTTGAAATTGGACGACGCTTTATGGGCTTATAGAACAACATACAAGACACCAATTGGTATGTCTCTGTATCATGTTGTTTATGGAAAAGCGTGTCACCTCCCAGTTGAACTTCAACACAAAGCATATTGGGCCATTTAGAAGTAGAATTTTGATCAAACAGTTATGGGCGAGAAATGACTGTTGCAACTTAATGAGCTGGATGAGTTTCGTCTGCAAGCTTAAGAAAAATCTAAGTTGTATAAAGAAAATGTCAAGAAGTGGCACAACCAGAAGATTTTGAACCAGGCCAAGTTGTGTTATTGTACAACTCGCGACTGATATTATTTCCCTAGAAACTCAAATCACGATGGTCGGGGCCATTAACTATAAAAATAGTCTACCCACATGGCGCCATTGAACTCTATAGCAGGAATACGCTGGAAACTTTCAAAGTCAATGAGCAACGTCTAAAGCATTATTGGGGTGGTGACGTCGATAATCAAGCCACCACGATTGCTCTTGCCGATGCGCTATGACACTGGGAGTAGCCAGAGTGTAAGACTTAAAAACAAGCTCTCATTGGGGGGCAACCTAATTTTCTTGTTATTTACAATATTTTGTTTTATATTACATAATTCAGTAGCTTAGTTAATAATGTTAGTATTCAGTAGTTGAAATTTTTGCAATTCATAAGTTAGTAGTTATGTACCTTGTTATTGTGTGGCAACTTAATACATTCTTGCTCAATTTCTCTGCGTTTAACTTAAATCATGGGTTGTAATGGTTTTCAGGAACAAAGGAGGAAGTTGTACACACATGCGGGTCGAAATAACAAGAAATCAGATGTCATGCAAGAAGCACATGCCCGCCCCAGCAGGGGTATTCTAGGCCTGGCATGACCGCCCCAGCTTAGGGGCTCTCTATAAATGCCTGCCCCGACGGGCTTTTAAAGGAAAAAGGACCCCGCCCTGGCTGAGGTATGGGAATCCTGTTTTTAAAACAACTCTAAAGATCGTGTTCATCCTACTACCATCTCTCAATACTGAAACCAAGGCATTAGACAACCCATGAACTCACCCCCATAACCCCCCACTTCACACCAAATCTATCCTCTACTGCAATCTTATATAAACCAAACCCCATACTCTCTAATTCTACACCAAAATACTCATCAAGCTCTCAAATCTCAAATTTTGCAAAGTAAGCAAGTGGTTATATAATATTCGATTGGTCGGGGAATATTCGTTTTAACAAGGAATATTCGTACGATGGTACAATCATTGATGGACCCCATAACGAAAGTATTGTTCTAGTTAGAAAATGACAGAATTATCTTTTATAAAATAACTATGAAAGTTTTATCGTTAAAAACTGTTGAACTACCCAGTAGTAAAAAATATGAATACGTGTGGTTGCATAGTAGCACACGGTATTGATTATTGATGCTTACATGAGAAGTCACTTAGTTATACTCAATTATTGCTATAGTAATTGCTGCATCATAACTCTCATATTATTGATCCAATTATTGTCACAGTATCATCCGCATAATATGTTATATTATTAAATCAATAATTAAGACGACAAAGTTATTCATATTATTATTTGCAATATTGACAATGCCTAGAAGTTCTGTCAAGGAGAGGTTTGGTCACCTAATTGCTCGCCAATAAGGAGAAATCCTTATCGGAAAGCCCCCTCTTTCCTAGGAATGACCTGGGTGTTAAATATTGTGAATTATAATATTAATTATGAATAAGTTCGTATTGATTAAAGATGAAATGGATAGTTCCATTGTGTTGGAATTATTAGTGTTAGTGAAAATTGACATTTATTTTGATAATAATTGATGTCTGGAGGTTATGTTGACTAATCGGGTAATTAACTGGATAAATGAGCAATTAATTACTATTAATTCACATGATTATAACTATTTGTTCAAATGTGTGTACTATTGATTAACATTCTTGTACTATTAGGGGTGTTGGTGCAAGATTGATAATACTTGCATGACTAAGTTAAAAATGGAGGTATAAATGGAGGTACTATACTGTAATTCATATTTTCACATGATTATAACTATTGATTCACATTATTGAACTATTGATTCACATTATTTACTATTAGGGGAGTTGGTGCAAGATTGATAATACTTGAAGGACTAAATTAAAAATGAAGAAAATGAGGAAGGTATTATACTATAATATTTCGAGCCCCAAAACGTGCAATTTTTGAAACTATATTTTCCTATAAATAGAAGCCCATTCTTCCTTCATTTCTCACCAATTCACTAAAGCTACAGAGCAATTATTATAGAGAGAAATTATAGAGAAAAAGAAGAAGAGAAGTCTGCTACCTCACTATTCCAGTATCCAGTCTTCTTCTAAGGTAAAGGGTATTATTCTTTCATATTCAAAAAGAGAGTTATTTTCTTTCAATACTCGTAAGGGTTGTTATTCTATTCTTTATTATTATGTTGGAATAACCTGTCTATGCGAAGTACCGCATACATAGTGAAATTCTTCTGTTATTCCATTATTTATTATTTTGTTAGAATAATCTATCTGTGCGGTCTATCGCATGCCTGGTGAATTTTGTTGTTATTCCATTCTTTATTATTCTGTTGGAATATCCTGTCTGTGCGGGTTACGCATGACTTGGTTCCATTCTTTATTATTCTGTTGGAATAACCTGTCTGTGCGGATTACGCACGCCTAGTGAATTCTTCTGTTATTCCATTCTTTATTATTCTGTTGGAATAACTTGTCTATGTAGACTACCGCATGCATGGTGAATGATCCTTTGTATTCATTCCTTATTAAATTGTGGAAATGATCTGTATACGTTGATTACTGCATGGCGGGCAAAAATCCATTTGCAGTTTCATATATTCTATTATACTCAGTTGGTTAAAGTTTTAGCTTCTATACTCCATGAAATTAGTAGAATATCCTGGATATTTGCGCTTCATCCAAAGATCTTTCATGGAAATATTCTTCTGAGCATTCTTGAATTTTACTCCACAAAACAGTATCATGTTGACAATTTGGACGTTATTGATTTCTGGATAAATTAAATTATAAATCTTTAAAAATTTATCCTTGAACTTGTTTTATTGAATTCTTATATCATTTTCATCATCCTCATGTTTATAATATGTTGAAAGTCATTTGTGGCCTATAGTGCATAGATGGACTTGGTATGATTATGACCAGGGATTATTTGGTATAATCATGACCGTAATGTTACAAATGATGTGGTAAAAGTCCTCATTAGTCGTAGTGCATTGATGGACAGTTGTTGGCATGATCATGACCATTGATGAATACACGAATATCCTTGGCCCGTAGTGCACGGATAATTTGGGGTCGTGATACTAATGAATATCCTCGTCAGAAAAGCGTGGATGAGGTGGTTTATTTATTGTCGAGTCTCAACGATAAAAGTGATGAAAAACCTTTTAAATCATAGAAGATAGTATATTTTATTCTCTACTTGACTCTTCTAATGGATTTCTTGTTCCACCGCAGATTAAACTTGATGTTTGTTATATTTTATCGGTTTAATAAAGGTCAAGGTTAACGATAAATTATTCGCATTATCTTAGTCATAATATTTCTTCATTGGGCTAGTTGAGCTCACCCTTTCTTTCATCGTTCTTCTTGTGAAATGAGAATATAGGCGGGACGAAGTGAAGGAAGCGGAGTGGCGGTCAGATGATAATATTAGTAGTCCTCACTATTCTGTTAAATAGTGTGACAATAAATGTAATGAGGACTCCATTGAGTGTGGATATTATCTAGATGACAATATTCTTATTAAAACTCTTAGATTATGTTTTGTCGTATTTTACACGATTGTTGTATAATTAAGTTGTATTTGAATTTTGTACCATGTATTTGGCGACTCAAGATGGGTGATGTATACCTATTTTGGGGGCATCACAGTTGGTATCAAAGCTTAGGGATATGATCCATGGGTGAGATGTGAGACAAGAACTTGGAGGGGAGAGACGGGGAATTCATTCGCTAGTATAACCTACCTAAATTTATTTGGTATTAAATTGGTCGGTCAAAGTATAGCGATAATATGTTGCATGTCAATTAACCCTTGTTTTGTGGCAGTATTTGAAAATGACATCCGAGAATGTGGAGAATAGTAATGGAGCACAACAGACCGTTGAGTCTCCACAAATCAATAATCAGGATAATGTGCATCAGGAAGATGACAATCCTCATACAAACAACAATACT
This sequence comes from Panax quinquefolius, assembly GCA_020205615.1. NCBI lineage: Eukaryota > Viridiplantae > Streptophyta > Magnoliopsida > Apiales > Araliaceae > Panax > Panax quinquefolius. The sequence continues at coordinate 103,312,142 of CM035169.1, forward strand.
GACCAAATGATGAATGATGGAATGTTCAGAGGCTTTATGCAATTCATGCAACATCAGACGAGAGCGGCTCCTGTCCAAAATATAGGTGGAAACACTGGAAACTCTCGGACGGTCATCGCTAAATAATTCAAGGAGCTGGGACCACCAGAGTTTATTGGAGAGCCAATACCACTTAAGGCGGAAGCGTGGATAAAGCAGATCACCAAGATATTTGATGTCTTGGGATGCTCCGAAGAGAAAAAGGTTCCCTTTGCCACCTTTATGTTGCGAGAGAGGCAGACATCGGTGGGAATCGGTAAAAGTGCATTCAACTCTTCAGATCGAAGATGTCTTGGGAGATGTTCCAAGAACTATTCAACGACAAGTACTTTCCCGAAAGTATTCATCACATGAAAGAGGTAGAGTTCATCAAGTTGGAACAGAATAATATGATCGTGTCACAGTACGAAGCTATGTTTGCCGAGTTGTCCCGGTTTGCATCCCACTTAGTTGATAATGAGGAGAGAATGACGCGGATGTTTTTAAGAGGTTTGAAACCAGAGATACGTTAATATCTTATTTCTCATAAACTATGTTTGTATTCAGATGTTGTAAATAGGGCTCAATTATTGGAGCGTGATAACGAGTCAACGCAACCAAGAGAAAGCAGCCGGCAGAATGAAAATACCAGTGGTAACAGTCATCGAAGCGGTGACAACAAACGTGTAGGGAATCAATATGCCAGAAATGGTAACCACTTCGGTGGTAATCATGGCCAAGACAATAAGAGTGGACATTTCAAGAAGAGGAGATTCAACAATGATGGAAAGACGTCAGCACCAAAACCCTTTGTTAAGGAAGGAGAACGACCACCTATCATATGCTTCAAATGCGGAGGAGAGGGACACATCAGTCCAAACTGTGCGCAACAGTCCAAAATGTGTTACAATTGTGGAAGAGAAGGTCACCTAGCTAGATTTTGTTGTACTGGGAAGCCAAGTCCACTTGGAACGGTGACACCAAATGACGTCCAAGACAAGTCAAAACCAGTAGTTTAAGGCAGAGCGTTTGTCATAACCTCCTAGAAAGCAAGGAACCCGAACGAGGTTATCACAGGTAAGCTTATCATAAACTCTAGCAAAGTATATACCTTATTTGATAGCGGTTCTACCCATTCTTTTATTTCTCCTACTTACGCTCAACGTTTAAATTTGACTCCGGAGAAATTAGACCTTGACTTATCTGTTGAAAATCCGTTGGGAGAAACCTTCATTACATCCACTTTTTATAAGTCTTGTTTGATTCAAATCGATAACCGCACATTACCTGTCGATCTTATCTCCTTAAAAATACTTGCATTTGACGTGATTCTAGATTTTGATTGGTTAACTACTCATCATGCTAAAATTGATTGTTTTCGTAAGGTTGTTAGCTTTCATATTCCTAATCAATCTATTATGCGAATTCAAGCGACCAAACCATTAAAATCAATCACGGTCATCTCAAGTCATAAGGCTATTCGTTTATTAAAAAATGGATGTCAAACTTTCTTAGCTCATGTCACAGATTTAAACAAAAATGCGTCAGATTTGAATGATATTTCTATTGTTAATAAATTCCCTGAAATATTCCTCGAAGAACTTCCTGGCCTACCCCTGGAGCGTGAAATCAAGTTTGGTATCGACCTTGAACCCTGTACTAAACCCATTTCCAAAGCCCCATATCGAATGGCTCCTATTGAACTTCAGGATTTAAAACCCCAACTATAGGAATTGTTAGACATCGATTTCATTCGTCCTAGTATGTCTCCTTGGGGTGCTCCTATTCTATTCATGAAGAAGAAAGATGGAAGTATGCGACTTTGTATTGATTATCGGGAGTTGAATCATGTAACCATCAAAAATAGGTACCCGTTGCCTCGCATTAATGACCTGTTTGACCAGTTGCAAGGAGTCAAATTCTTTTCAAAGATCGATCTTCATTCCGGATATCATAAGTTAAAGATTAGAACCGATGACATTCTAAAGACGGCTTTCAGAACTCAATACGGGCATTACGAATTTCTAGTCATGTCTTTTGGATTGACTAATGCTCCTGTTGCCTTCATGGACATGATGAACCAAGTATTCAAGGAATATTTGGATCACTTTGTGGTCGTCTTTATTGATGACATCCTCATATACTCCTAAACCCGTGAAGACAATGAGCAACACTTGAGGCTGCTACTTCAAAAGCTTCATGAAAACAAGCTTTATGCCAAGTTGAACAAATGTGAGTTCTGGCTTGAGGAAGTTGCAGTCCTTGGGCACGTAATATCAAATTATGGAATATCTGTTGACCAGGCAAAGATTGAAGTAATTCAAAGCTTGAGCAACTTAAGTCAGTGACCGAAGTATGAAGCTTTCTCGGCTTAGTTGGTTATTATCGGAGATTCGTAGAAGGGTTTTCTTGAATCGCTACTCCATTAACTCAGCTGACTCGAAAAGATACAAAGTTCGGTTAGAACGATGAATGTGAGAAGAGTTTTCAAGAACTCAAGAGAAGACTCATTTCAGCACATGTTATGACAATACCATCCGTGTGACAACCCGAGAATTTGGATAATTATTAAAATCCTAAAATGATGGAATAAAGGTTAAAGAATAAAACCTAGACGAGAATTTGAGGATTTATTTAAAATTTTCAAGTAAAACATATATGGTTTGCTATTCGAATGAGAATAGAGAAAATATAGGTTATAAAATTCCTAAACCCTAGAAATGAATCAATATGTACTTGAAGGAATATCAAGAATAAGGTATTACGATGCCTGTAAACTCGATGTGAACAGAATAGTCTAAGAAATGTTATATAAGTACATATGGAAATTTTATTAAGGAAATAAGATTTCACATGAAGAGATGCTATGAGGTTACACGAAGATGAGTATATGTATAGAAATATATATACTTAGTAAGGTGCTATATATATTTTAGCAAGAGAAGTGATGAATTAAGTTAATGATATAAGGATCAAGATAAAACTATGTTAGTAATTAACATAGCTTGAACGTTAGCCTTGACTGGCAAATAAGAATTTGAATAAGTAGAAAGTCGTTAGTTAATGCGATTAGCAATAAGAAGGGAGTAATTTAAAACTCAAAATTTGAGTTAGAGATAGAATTTTGAAGCATGGATCGCCTTTGGCCAATTTGCCTAACGAACGTCCAAGATTAGTCAGAATGAACAGTAAACACAAAATGTGTAAATGTTGACTTTTGGTCAAAGTTAAAAGTTGACTTTTTATAGAAAAAAGTCAAAATTAGTGTGAGAAGTGAAATATGTTATATGGATAATGATATAATATTTAATATTATACCAAAGGATGTAAATTAAAAATATGAGAGGAGATCTAATATGCAAATATGTATATTGGTATCAAAGTAGTTAGTAAATTAAATTCATATTTGAATAAATGATTGAATATATTAAATTATATATTTAATATATAAATAAATTGTTTGAAAACAATTTATGGAGAGGAGGAGAAAATTAATATAATTATACAATATAAATTGTATAACTTAAATAAGTTATTTAAATTAAGTATGAGAATTAAATGACCTAAATGGTTATTGTTATTTAGTGATCCTAGTATTTATATATATACTAGTGTCCTAATCTAAGAGAATTGTGGAGCATGTCATAATTTATTTAATTATTATGTGAGTAAGTGAATATGAATATTATGTGATGGTTTATATTTATTTATTATATAAACAAATAAAAAGAAACTAGTGTAAACCTAATTATATATTAGGAATGAAGGATTGAACAACATAAGGGTTATGGGATGAGAGGATTATTGTATTTAAAATATATACTAATTCTAAGAGATTTATTTTATATATCTCAATTAATTAATTTTATAACCTAATTAATGCAAGTCTAATTGGGTTAAGAAATTAAGTGTACTTGGGATAAGAATTTGTATTTAAATTGAGTGCATGGAAACCCTAATTAAATGATTAGGGTAAGATATAATTTAATGTAATGGACCATATTAATTTTTATAGCCCAAACATTTTAGTTAGAAAGTCCAAATATTTTATTTGGAAAGCCAAAAGATTTAAGTGTTAAGCCCAAGTGAGCCCAATTGTTAAGGAACATGTGGGAGAATAATAATATTAAATATTATATTAAGTCAAGAGATATATCTTTATTATCTCAAGTTTATTAATTTTATAACTTAATTAAAGTAAGTTTAATTTGGTTATAAAATTTAGTGTACATGAGTAATGACTTAAATTCTAAATGTATGGAATGAATACATTAATTAAATAATTAGGGATTGATAATATTAAAAGTAATGGACTATAATAATATCGTAGCCCAATAATTTATTTAGAGTCCAAAAGAATTAGATTTAATGGACTAAGGAGGTTATATTATTTAAACAAGTCCAATTAATTATTTAATTAAGTGACTTGTGGATAAAGTGATTAAGGGCGATTAAATTGTTAATCTATCCCAATATATTATGTGTGGGACAAGTATTATAATGGCCCAATTACATTTTTTGGTGGAAGCCCAAATTTATTTTGTTAGTAAGCAAAATAATAAAAATACAAGCCCAATAGAATTTTATTGATAAGTGGCCCAATTTTTGGACCCCCTTAAGGAGGGGCTATCTAGTCATTTGTTAAGTAAATTAACAATTTAAAATAAAATAAGGAGTTGGAAGGATAAGAAGAGATAAGAGATAAGAGATAAGAAAGATAAGAAGGAAAGAGAAAAAAAGAAAGAAAAAGAAAGAAAAGAAAGAAACGGGAAAGAAGAGGAAGAGAGAGAGAAAGTGAAGAAGATCGGCCATGGAAGAGGAGAAGGAGAAGAGGGGGTGGCAGCCCATGAGTGAAAGAAGATGAGAGAGAAGAGATCCTCCATGGAAGAAGGAGGAGAAGAAAGATTTTGAGAAAAGGTAAAATCTATACTTAATTTCTAAAACTTTAATTTGTATGTTATTGGTATTTTTATGACGGATCTTTGGAGTTTTAGTTTTATATGGTTAGATCCATGAATAAATGATAGATCTAGAATTTTATTGGTTTAAGTTTTGGATTTACATGAGTTTATATGGAAAGATTTGGAAAAAAAGTAAGAAAATAGAATTTTCCGGAAAGCTTAAATTTGAAAGTGTGATCTAGCTTTTGATTTTTGAAATCTATGATGGATATTTGTGATTTATTTTCTTGGGATGCTAGATATATGTATTAAGGATAAAACCCCTTTGGAATCACTCAATTAGGTTGAAAACTGAGCAAGTTATGGAATTTATCCCAAACTACTCAAAGCTAAGAAAACTGTTAGAACAACGGTTTTCGAGGGCTTAACATGTCCAAATATGGATTGTGATAGATGAAAATTGTATATCGGATAGTTAAGAATCCTACAAAATTAACGGATCGTTAATTGGAGTTATAGATCTCATTTTATTTAAGTTTTACCAAAGAACTCCAAAACTGTAAAACGCCAAATAGCTGCTGCCAAGATTTTCCAGGGGGTGTTTCGGCAACTTAGTTTGTGAGATAAATTCCGGCCTTTTGGGAAATGAAAATATATAGTATAAATTACCTCTTGTCCAAAAATGAGCTCATTCCGAGTTAAATTGAGCAAGTTATGACCATTTCAATATTTGTGTTTTTTTTTAAAAAAACGGCTATAATCAAGTTCTATAACTCGATGCTACTAAATTTAAATCGAGTGTCACGTTAACACGTATAAGATTATGCCAAGAGATGGGAATTTCTGGAGTTGAGCATGATGGGGCTAAATTCTTAAGCCACACACTAAAAATGATTTTTGAAAAATACTAAAGAAAGTTGGAAAATTTTGGAAAAATACTTTTTGTGTATGAAATATGTGTATATGTGTTTGGACAAAGGATAGAAAAATAATAACTGATTTAGTATTTTTGTGAAAAAGGATATGGAATCCAGCTTGCTGAATTGGAAAATCTGATGAGTCCATCTTGCTAGATTGAAAATAAGCTTGCTGAATTGAAGGATTTAGAATCCAGCTTGCTGGATTGATGAATTGGTGAATCCAGGTTTGCAAGATTGCAATCTAGTTGCTAGATTTTGAATCTAGTTAGCTGGATTGCCGTTTGGGTTGCTAGATTTAGAATCCAGGTTGCTGGATTAGTATTTGACTTATTAGATGTTAAAGAATAACGTATGAAATGAAAAAGCGAGTGATAAATCATAATGTATATGATACAATGATTGAAGAATTATCAAAGGATGATAATAATATTGATGTGTTAAGCTGTTATCTAATATTTGATTAAGTGTTAGATAATCTATGGATAAAGTAATAGTATTATGAGCTAATAGGTATGTTATGCGGACTAAAAGATCCAACTTATACTGATAGGTCTTTCGTGAGAGATTAAATTAGATTGCTTAGCGGTAATCAGTGGTACAGGTAAGTTTTCTTAACTCAAACTTCAGTTGTATGTTCAGAGCATGTTAGTGAATAATTGTTGTTGATTATTCACGTCTATACTGATTATTGATTCACACGTTGTGCATGTTATAAATGTCCATTAGGTATGAAAGGCTGATCACCTTCATTACCATTTGGTTCAGTTAATCTGTTCATGTTCATGCTTGACCATTCATTTTTATTGACTTGGTCGTTCAGCTAAGAAAACATGTTAATGCTCTTTCACAATGTTTATATTATTGAAAGTTAGCTAGCTTATTGTTCAATTCTTTCAATCATGATATATCCTCAAATAACTTAAACTTGTTGGGAAAATTTGATGCTCACCCTTGCTATATCATGATAAAATTTTCAGATTTAGATGAAAGCTCGAACAAAGACAGAAGTAAAGTCAAAGTGTAAGATTAAATTATGTTGCAGTTAGATCTATTAAATTTTCTGATGAAAATTAGCATTGTAAATCTTCTAAGATATTTAAGGTATGTATTAAGTTAAGGCTATAGACCTTGGGAATGATGTGTAAAAGTATAATGGATAAACAATTTATGTTTATATCTTCCGCAATAGTTATCGAAATGATGTACCAAATTTGTGGTAAAAAGTACCCGGATTTGGGGATGCTACAACAGTATCAGAGCCGCAGAGGTTATTATAGGCTATAACCGCGGAGATGATGATAAGGAATAAACTCAGATCGAAAGGGATGATGTACATCAAGAAAGTAAAGAGAAAAATTAAGATTCAAAGGTCAAGAGATATAAGGATAAGAACCGGAGTTACCGACTCCATTAATAAAGATGAAAAGTGAAAATAAATGACTATGTCTATAAGATGAAAAGTGTAAATAAAATCATAATATAATATGATTAAAGAGAAGAATAAGATGATCGTAAAATAAAACGATCGTAAGTATAAGGAGAAATGATTATTAAATAAGATCACGATATGATCAGATTAAATTATTGAATAACATATGATATGTTAAGTGATTGGTATGATGCTTGATGCTATAAAGAGAAGGTACTATGAAATGGTACAATGCTCGTAAAAGAGTGGTAAATGTTAAAATACGGATTAAAAAAAATTCAGATACAAAGAAAGGAGAAAGTAAGAATGATGAGGATTTGTTGAGGTTCTAAGTTATATGATGGGGAAGGTTGAACAATTCTTTTGTATGGGTGGGAAGTAGTGGCCGAGTTTGGTTTGACAACCACTTAGTTTCGTAATCGATAATCATTGAAATGTCGATGTTGCGTTATTTGCTATACGCATGTTGATAAGGTGATTCTTTATTATGTGTATAACGAATAGGTAGAGAATATAAGGTTAGTTGTGAGTTCTTAAAACTCATACTTATGGTAAGTTCATGACTCATAATTATATGAAATGTTTATGAACCCCTCAAATGAATGGATGCCAAAGGTCCTGACTAGGACAAGTTCTTAAACTCATATGATTGTGGCAAGTTAACGAACTAATGTGGTAAGTTTGATGAACTGGGTATGGGAAAGTTGTGAATAGAGAATTGAGGATGATAGAAATAGATAAAATTATTAAGAAATGGATCAAGAGAGAAAATGAAGTTGATGAATAGGTATTCCAAATCTTCTAGCTATGCTAGACTTCGATGTTTTGACATCAAGCTAAATTCAAGACCGATGTACTTATAAAATGAATTTCGTTATCCTCAACATATGGTGACAAGTGTGTTAACACATCGTTACTTGTTGATGGCATGATGACACCAAAGATGATTTTTAAAGTTTTTTGAACGATTTAAATAAGAGTCATGATATAGAATTTGTACTTGGGATAAGAATTTCAGATTTAAATTGAAAAGTATGGAACCCTAATTAAAACGACATTAGTGGTAAGATATACTGAATGTAATGGACCATATTAATTTTACGGCCCAAACATTTTAGTTAGAAGTCTGAAATATTTTATTTGGAAAGCCAAAAGAATTAAAGTGTCGCTTGAGCCCAATTATAAGGAATATGGGAGAATAATAATATTAAATATTATATTAAGTCAAGAGATATATCTTTATTGATCTGTTTATTAGTTTTATAACTTAATTAAAAGTAAAGCTTTAATCGGTTATAAAATTTATATGAGTAATGACTTAAATTCTAAATGTATGGATGACTCGGATATAAAAGCCTCAAATATTTCTTCACAAAAGGAACTCAAACGCCAAGAACGACGATGGCTCAAACTCATTGAAAGATTATAATCATACTATTCAATACCATCATATGTGTTTGGAAAAAAGATAGAAAAATGATAACTGATTTAGTATTTTGTGAAAAGGATATGGAATCCAACTCATTTGATTGGAGTTCTTAATTAGCTTGATGATTGAAAAGAAGCGATTATAATCTAGTTCATAATATATTGGTAGCCGACGATCGAGAGCGTAAGATCATACGAGCGAACGCTAAAATGATCCAACGATATTGTATGTTCAGAGCATGTTAGTGAATAAGTTGTTGCCCATTTTGTATGACTTGCAAAGGATGGAGATAGAGTTAACGACCCATATGATGATGGCTAATATATGAGTTGAACCGACTTTTGGACCCATATGATGATGGCTAACATATGTTAAAACCAAGATTCAAGAAGTTAAGTTGCTTCGATATAGACACGCGTCGATGCGTATGAGGAAGAAAATGCTAGAAGGTGCTGTGCTGGAAGCAAGAATCGATGAAGAAGGAATACTTCGAGTCAACTCCAGACTTTGTGTTCCTAACGACCCTAACTTGAAGTATAAAATCATGATGGAGGCACACAACACTCCGTTTGCAATCCATCATAGGAGTACCAAAATGTATCGCGATCTTCGACATACATTTTGGTGGAGCAATATGAAGAGAGAGATAGCGGAGTTTATCTCAAGGTGTCTAACTTGTCAACAAGTCGAGGCAGAGCATCAAGTGCCAAAAGGTCCATTGCAACCACTTGAAATTCCAGAATGGAAGTGGAAACACATTACCATGGATTTCGTTACCGATCTTCTTAAGGTTTCTCAAGGCATAGATGCGATTTGGGTCATTGTTGATAGATTGACCAAGTCTACTCATTTCTTACCAATACGAGAAACTTATACACTTGAACGTCTTGCTAGTATGTACATAAACGAGATTGTAAGATTGCATGGTATGCCAGTATCCATAGTTTCTGATCGAGACCCAAGATTCACTTCAAGATTTTGGGTTAGTTTGCAAAAAGCTATGGGCACGGATTTATAATTTAGTTTGGTATATCATCCTCAAATGGACGGGCAGTCGAAGAAGACTATTCAAACTCTTGAAGATCTATTAAGACTATGTGTCCTTGACTTCAAGGGAAATTGGGACAAGTTCTTACCATTGGTGGTGTTTTCCTACAACAACAGTTATCAAGCAAGTATTGGCATGGCTCCATTTGAGGCGTTGTCTGGAAGAAAGTGTCGTTCTCCAGTATGCTGGGATGAGGTGGGTGAAGCAACGTTGTTGGGACCGGATTTGGTACGTATGACTACGGAAAAGATTCAAACGATCTGACAACGTATAAAAACCTCATAGGATCGACAAAAGAGTTATGTTGATCTTCATCGAAAGGTCGTGGAATTCAATATTGGAGATCATGTGTTGTTACGTGTTGCTCCATGGAAAGGAGTTACAAGATTTGAAAAGAGAGGAGAGCTCAATCCTCGATTCATTGACCCATTTTTAATTCTCGATCGAGTAGGAACTGTGGCCTATAGACTAGCCTTACTGCCAAGTATGTCTCGTGTTCATAACGTTTTTCACATATCTATGTTACGTAAATATGTGAAAGACCCGAACCATATTATTGAACTAGAACCAAGCGAGATAGAGGAATATTTAACATATGAAGAGTTACCTATTAAAATCTTGGATAAGAAGGATGTTACCTCAAGTCAAAGTTTTGTGGAGAAACCACGATGTGGAAGAAATGACCTGGGAGTTAGAATCTGAGATGAAGTCAAGATATCCTCACCTCTTCGATATACCAGGTACATACCCTAATTTCGAGGACGAAATTTCATAAGAATGGGAGGTTGTAAGACCTCAACTTTTATGAATAAAGATTAAATGTTCTCAAAATATATTTTTGAATATTATGGTGTGGATTTGTTATAATGTTATAGTTGTGGGTAATATTTACAAATTTTGCAAAGTAAGCAAGTGGTTATATAATATTCAATTGGTCGGGGAATATTTGTTTTAACAGGGAATATTCGCACGACGGTACAATCATTGGTGGACCCCACAACAGAAGTATTGTCGTAGTTAGAAAACGACAGAATTATCTTTTTATAGAAATAACGGAGAAAGTTTTAGCGTTAAAACTGTTGAACTACCCGGTAGTAAAAAAGTACGATGAATACGCTGTGGTTGTATAGTAATACACCTGTATTGATTATTGATGCTTACATTGAGAAGTCACTTAGTTATACTCAATTATTGCTACAAAGAATTGCGCGATCATATCTCTCATATTATTGATTCAATTATTGTCACAAGATCATCCGTGATAATATGTTATATTATTAAATCAATAATTGAGACGACAGAGTTATTCATATTATTATTTGCAATATTGACTGTAACGCCTGAGAATTTTGGATTTTGAATGAATTAAATTTTTATTTGATTATGTGAATTAAATGAACTTAATTGATTTATTTTGTGAGTAAGATGTTCGAAGGTCGTTCTATGACCTTGAATATACGGATGTGGTTAGTATTCTGGCTTTGTGCTAGGATTAATTGTTGAGAATTATCAAGACAAAAACGAAGGTTTTTCGAGAATGTTTACGTAAAAACACTATTTATAAGACCCCAATTTATTATAAATAAAATCGAATTTCCTCTAATTATTATTGTGATTAAAAAGGTGTTAATTTGATATAATGCCTTGGTTATGGGTGAAATGTGCAAATATTGCAAAATAAGCAAGTGGTTATAAAATATTCATTGTTGTCAGGGAATATTCGTTTGGTCGTGGAATATTCTTTCTGTCGGGAAATATTCGCATTGCGACAAATGACCATTCGTGGGCCCCATAACGGATAACGGTCGGATAAAGAAAATAACAAATTTAAGTTTTTACAAATAACGGCGTAGTTATTACCGTTAACACTGTTGGAATACCCGGTGGTTAAAATACGATGAATATTTATGGTTGCACAAGAGTAATTACGATTTTGCATAGTATTTTTGAATTATTGATTCTTACGTAAGAAGACAATACTCAATAATTGTTACAGTAATTACTGTTCAATATTTTATTTTATTGGTTCAATAATTGTTGCGTTGATATTTTATATTATTGTCGTTTCAATAATAGTCACTGCACAGTATTTCCCATTATCAAATCAATAATTCATATTATTTGGATAATATTATTAGATAGCATTATTGATAATGTCTAGAAAGTTCTGTCATGGAGAGATTTGGTCACCTAATTGCTCGCCAGTAAGGAGAAATCGTTATCGGAAAGCTCCCTCTTTCCTGAGAACTGCCTGGTTGTCATTATTATGATTCTGTAATATTATTTGTGAATAATTAATTATTGATTTATATGATAAGGAAATATTTATTTGATGTGGATATAAATGATGGATTTATTTATGTGGTTATAAATGAAGGAATTAATGTTGAGGTGTTTTATCAGTATTTTGTTGGATTGGAGGTATTAAAATATCAAATCGGTGTTCTTAAAGATCTATTGCGTGAGTTATAATTTTAATCCGACCGTTGGATCGTTGTGATTTTTGGATATATTATACATATATAAGTTGAGTATATGTCTACAAATTTTGAACTGTGAAAAATGAACGTATAATTTGTTATGAATTTTAAGAGGTGATTGATTCAGAAATTAGGTTTATAAATGATTTTAGTGGAAAATTCTAGAATTGAGTGAGCCGCACATGTGGTTGGTGAAGAAATGTGCTGAATTTTATTTGAAATGTGGGGGGTGGCAATAGTAGAAGGTAAAGCCTTCAGGTAGCAGGTCAAGTCTGCTTCGGCGTGCTAACATTTTCCTATAAATAGAGGGCTAAGTTAGAATTAAAAATCACACCAGAAACATAAGCTTTCTCTCTTTCTCTCTCTATATTATCGAGTGTATTTTTTGAGTATTTAGATACTTTGTGAGTTTCTATTTATCAGTACAAGTTTCCTTCAGCCTTATACCGATATTCCAGTCAGAAATACTGCTCTTTTGAGGTAAAGGATTGTAAGGGTTATTATGTTTTTTAGTTTCGTAATTTTTTTACTCTTAAAAATTCTGGAAAAATTTGAAATGATAATTTGATGAGTTTTCTAGAATGTGTCCAAAAATGGCAATTTTTGGATGTATAGATTAGGAGTCATGAATTTTATGGAAAAGACTATTTTAAAAGTAAACCCTTATAACTCCTTGTGGTTAACTCCAAAATTGGTGAAATTATTATTGGGAGTACATGTATATAACAGAAGTATACTCAGAATTTCAAAATTTTTGGATAAAAGTACAGTTTATGATAAATGTCTAAATATTCGGCTATTTTGGCCATATAAAAAATAGTAAATGAATTTTAAAAATTCTGAGAAAAATATATGTTCAATATGGAACTATATTTCGCTAAATTCTGAAAAGAAAATTTCTTTATCTCGATTTGGTATTTTCATGAAAATGGACTAGTTATGAGTAAATGAATTAAATATGTTATGTGAAGTAAGAAAATTAGAAAATAGGATTTTATGGCTTGAGAATCCTATATGAGGTATATGCTGATTTTTGATGAGGGTTTTAGTTATGGTGATGAAATCTTATGAGTTTTGCATTTTAGGATGATTAAATGTATTATTTAGTAAAGTGTAAACAATTAAAATAAATTGTTTATAAGTTTAAGAAATGTTATTCTTACAATATCATTATCTTAGAAATATTGGTATGGATTTTATTGTGGAATTTTTATATTTTTGAGTTGGGGTTACTATTCACGATATCGTTACTATTCATATATATACGACATTATTCACGATATGGCACTATTCACGATATCAAGACTACTCATGTATATGGCACTATTTACGATATGACATTATTTATGTATACGAGATTATATACTAATACTGAGTACTATTCATTTAGATACTATTCATGCTAAGCATTATTCACGAGTTATTATTCATGAGTTACTATTCACGGGTACTATTCATTTACAAAATTAGTTTCTTTTTCTGACCAAATATGGTTGAAAAGTTTTATCATCTACCATATGTTCTAAATCTCTGATTTATTACTGTTAAAGGCTATTGATAATTTATTTATCTTTAGTCATGATATTCTTTACTGGGCTAGTTGAGCTCACCCTTTTCCTTCATAATTCCTTTTAGGTAATAAGAGTGTAGCTGGGTCGAGCGGGGGTAACAAGGGAATAGAATGGTGGTCTCTACCTGTGGAGTTCTCCCTAAACAGTATAGAAAAGTGTGTTGTATTTTATACATCATTTAGTAGTTATATTTGGTGAATCAAATAGGGTGAGACGAACCCAATGTTGGAAGGGTGTTTTGCCACTATCATACAAGATGTCTAATGACATACAACCTCGTGTCATCATAAGACATGGTTGTGCTCATCCACTTGTTGAGTATATCTACGAGCACTACCTATATAATCTTGGTGTTTATTTGAAGTATAACTCTCAATTAGAGACAGTGGAGATAATGATATGTCAAGAGAAGACTCACCATTGGAAAGAATATGATAGTAATCTTCTCGTTTTTCTTTGGGGTCTATTGGGTAAACCAAGGATAATTCTGTGGACATATGATATCTATCATAACCTAGACGCATGGGCTCCCATGTACGAAGGTTTCCTTGAGCACTTCCCAAAGATTCTAATTTATAAAATAGTTTTTGACTATACCTTTATGTAAGGTGCCATTGTGACGTGCTATCCAAGTTTGGGATGTGAGCCATAGGTGGTATATATTTGTATCAAAACTCACAGCATATGTGTTGTTGTATTTTGCACGACAATTGTTGTAATAAAGGTGTAGTTATTTTCTGTACCATATATTTGGCGACTCAGAATAGGTTGGATGGATTGGACCTATTTTGGGGGAGTCACACTATTCATCCAATTTTGTTCGGAGCTAGGGTTTGAAATTTCGAGAAACGTGTAATGATAGAATATGAAGATATTATGGAATATCCAATAATATTTCTGTTATGGCAAACGAAGTTTTCGCCTGCGGACTTAAAACCTAAGGGTTTGTGAAAGAGGCTTCCAAAAGGGAAATGAAATGCGTATAGTCGTTTCAATGATTATACATATAAGATACGAGTATTATACTAGTATAAATACGAGTATGGTATGAAGAATAGTACGACGTATAATACGAATATCGTACGAGTATTAGACGAAGAGAATACGGGAGTTATACGCGTAGAATACGAGAAATATTAACGGAGTATGAGTAAAGAATTTTGGTATAATTCAATTGGACTTAAACCAATAGCAAGCCCAATGAATTATATAAGCAAGCCCAAGTCAAGGCCCAACGTTAAGTTATGTCAAGCCCAATCCAAAAAGTAAACCGCGGGTCGAACCGATGGGTCGTGCGATGGGTAAAACCCATAGGATGATCCAAAAGGAAGTGGGTCGGCCACTTGGTGGTCAAGTAAAGTGGCAACTTGCTCACCAAGTAATTTAGTTGGTGGCAAAGTTGATTAAGGAGGTGGAATAGTAAAGAGGTGGAGTTTAGACAATTTTACCCCATAAGTTGGTTTTCTATATATACAAAGCTAGAGTTGGTTAATTGTTGTTTTACAAAACTCGACCAATACATATTGAGAGAGAGAAAGAGCTAGAAACGCTTAATCATTCTACTTCCAAGCAAACCAATAGACGTTTATCAAGAACGTTAATTACTTCAAAGGTAAATTCTCAATAACCGAAATCTTCATCTTTTTCAATTTCTTTCTCGTAGAAGAATCGTAGATTGGTGGAGCATGTTTATTGAGGAGATATAAGGATGTCTATTAATGACCAAATCATTGATAGGTCATGACCAAATAGAAATTGTAAGTGTTTACGTGAGTTAAAACCGTAAAAAGTCTTGAACGTTAACTTAGTTATGAATGAACGATTTGAAAACTGTTATATCTAAGGAATGTCCATATTGTTTGGTTTGGATGACTATGATGAATCAATGGAGTTTTCCATTTGATTTGGCTTATAGAACACAAGTAACAAAGTTATGGTGAATTTAGCGAAAATAGACGTTAAACGTCGAAAATGTAGAAATCTCAGATTAAAGGTCAAAAGTTGCAGTGTGACTTGAAAATGTTGGTTTCCAATGTCAACACGTGAGATAAGGTAATTAAGAGTCGTTGGTGAAAGAATCGTCGCATTCCGACTTATAACGAATAAAACGAGTATTGAACGGTCGAAAATGCTAAACGAACACTTAAAAATGAACTCAAAGGTGAATTCCAAGTTAACGGACTCGAAAATCTGAAATTCTTTTATGAACACGTTAAGGATGTAATTTGTGAGTTGTAGGCTTTCGAATGGATTATTTCGGATGTAAAACGAACAAATTAGGAAGCCGGGAGTTTCGTTAGAAAAGCGGACTGTTTTGGCCAACTGGTGCATAGAGGTGAAATACAAATACCAAAAACCAAAGGTAAAGTGGTCACGCAGCATGCCGGACTCGATCGAGTCCCTTGTTAACTCGCGCCATAGCGCCACTGAAATACTAAGGATGTCGCGCCGTAGCGCCGAGAGTAGAAAAATGTTGACCAAGTTAGGATTTGTTCCATTTGAATGTAAACATAAGGTAAGACATTGAAGGTACTTAATGTACATAATAAGAATGAACTTAAATCACTTATAAGGTGATAATGTAAAAAGAGTTAGTAAGGTTTAATAGAAATTAAACGAAGAATGTGAGAACGTAATAAGTAAACCGTAAATGACGTTCAACGTTGGTACTTAACCAATAATGATTGAATGTCGGTCAGTAACGTAAAAACGTTAACGAACCGTAATGAAGTATAGAAAGTCGAATCAACTTTAATAATGAACTTAATTCAAATAAGACATAGAAGAGAAAGAAGTTGGTTATAGACAATAAAGTTAGTTTGTTTGATAACTAATTATAGTGTGCTATGTGAATATGTCATGTAGATCCTGTAAGGACTGAGAATTGTTGAATTATCTATTTAAAGACGCTTGAAGGCAAGTCTTTCTTAAACGCTTGTCTAACCTTCTTGTTAGCCAAGTTTTATGTGATGCATGTTATACAATGCATGCATGGTTTTAAAGATAGAATCGATACTTGTTTTAACTCGGCAAGACTAATACTAAAGAGTTGATTGATTTGTTTACAAGTCTTTTCGATATAGAACTGTTAACGCTATCCTATGCAAAGTAATTGGTACGGAAGAGAAGGTAAGTTTGTCTATGTACAAACAAAAGTATTTTTCATCGATTATTCGATGGGCACACGAGGTTGCCAAATTGTTAAGCGCAAATACGTTTAACGTAAGAGTGTTGATCAACATATAGTACAATACGCTGATCACCTAGAAGTGCTCGTAAGTAAAGACGGGTGGATGGCCTTGGTGCCGGATATCCTTTTCAAGTATGAAAACGAAAAGAGTATGTTCATGGTCTATTGACCGGTTCATCATTCCTAAGCTATTATATATACTTTGGAATTGTTGTTATGAGAAGTACTAGTCAAATGTTTCATTGTGCTTCGTAGTTAATTGTTCAAATATTGAAATAAAGCATGTAATTGTTAAGGTGATATTCATATAATTCTTTGTTAAGACTTGCTGAGCTAGTTATGCTCATTCTTGCTTGAACCATATGTTTGCAGCTAAAGTCGAACGAACTGAGAGTTCTAAGCGAGATAAAGGCAAGGCTAAGATCACTACAAAAAAATGGGACTTCAGCAACAACTAATTTTCGTTGCTAATGTAACGACCCTAGAATCCATACAATTTAAATCTCAACTTCGGTCGTTAACCATACATTAAATCTCAAATTTTACATCATTATTCGATGTTAAACTTAATAAAATTTCGGAATATTTAAAACGTTTATACATTTCCTTCTTTCTTGCCCAGAATCGCAACATTTACATTATATCTCTTTGATTCAATCTTATATCATGAATCGTTACAACAAAATTACTATACAAAGTCTTACATCATAACTAAATATCCATATACATTGGATAGCTTAACTTACAATTCAATAACATGTTACGTTCAAAATATGAAATACATTTCTTATTAAACATAAGTAATCTTCGTGAATATAGATCTTTATAACTCACTTAGCACATATCTTTACCTTAAAATCTTGACCTGCAAAAGTGGTTATTTGCAAGAGTGAGCTCGACAGCCCAGCAAAGTCTAATAGATTTCATGCATCACATAACATATAATAACATGCTTGATATACATCTCATTAAAGTAACATTGAATACATGCTTTTAATTCACATAGCAAATATAAAGATTGAGTTCCTTACTCAATCATCATTACTTAGCCAAAACAATGCAGTCATATATCGACTTTAACATTTCATGATTTCAACATGCATAACATATCATGTAATTTAAAACAGTTCATCAAGTCCATGTAGAAAATAGGAACCGAAAGACTTGCCTTGATCGTTGTTTACCAATAACAGTTTAACAACTTACAGTTATCTGCACTTCACGTGCCCTACATAATTATATAATCATACACATCAACTATTAGTCACATAACAACACATCTCATAATCTTTCCTATTAATTAGCACACAATGTTCAATTAGATTGTGTTAACTTTTCGACATAAGACTCACTATATTTCTTCTTAGTCAAACTCGAAGTTCATTCAAGTGCTTGAGTCTTGCTAGAACTACTTATTGGTTTTATGTTAAACCCATTCCATATCTCATAATATTCATTTCAATTGAATGAAAACATTTTTTAAGTTCATTAACACTTGGCATGACGTTTTGACGTTCAATCGTCACACGCCCGATTTGCATCTCTTGTGTATGTTTACTATGCTTCTATAACTTATCTAATACATTATTTATTAATGTTAAGCATCATTTTATTTACTAATATTCAAGTTTTATAACTTAGAATAACATCTATTATCATCAGGAGCACTACACATGCATATGTGCATGCCCGGCGCCCTCCGATTGCCCCCTAAAACACAATTGTCCTAAAGATGACCATTTTGACTACTGTTACAGACCTCAAATTGAAAAACTTAAAGAACGACAATTGTAGGTCTACTCGTCCTCGTTGTTGATCATCTTGACTCACCTCAATCGGAGTTTGTATGAGAAAGTTATGGTCGTTTTACTACAGGAGGTCAAAACTGTCCGACTCAGACAACAATTCCGGCGCTGGGGCGCGAGGACTAAGCTAGCCAGTGGCACTGGGGCACAAACTTTGGTGCTGGGACACGAATATCTGCGCTGGGGTGCAAAATTTCAAGGTATTTGGCGCAATTTTGGTATTGGGCGCGAATTTTTTGCTTGGGGCTCCATTTTTGGCGCTTAGGCGCTCAGTAGTCTTGCAGTAACGCAAACCCACTAAAAAAGCAGAACAACTAAATTTATGTCTATAACTTAATTTCTAACACTAATTGACATGCATAACTTCATCGTAAACTTCACATAAACGTTAACAATCATCAATATAACAATTACCAACAATTAAACAACTACTTTAGAAAACATAATTCTTTGAAAACACTGTTTTAAGAAAAACTCCATTGTTAACGTTGTTTAACAATGTAATATCAATAATAACCCAAACTTGATTACTTTAAATTACGATTCTCTGAAATTCATACCCAATTAACATATATAACATTCAATTTCATAAATAGCATACAATCACCTACTAATTTTTGTTATCATGCAAAACATACGTTCATACATATATATTCACTGTAAAAACTATTTCCTTCTTATAAACGTAATTTATCATAAAATTCTTCATCTAACACTAGTTATAATCCTCATAATCACATACCATCACTATAATTCAATTGTATAACAGCAATTACAGAAATTATACCACCAACGCAGTGAATTTCAAGAACACCGAGACTAAGGAATTATAGTATAACACATATATGTTAAGATTATAAAACATACCTTTTGTTGCTTTGAAACTATTTGTTAATCACTGATAATAGCTAGAAGAAGTCAGAACTTGCTTTGAAAATCACAACCTTTTCTCTCTCAAATTTCTTTTCTTTTCTTTCTTAGGTTGGGTCTTAGATTGAGGCTAGCGTAAACCAATAATCGATAAAAGTATAGGTCAAAATAAAATCGATATGGCAATAATAAGCATACTTATTATATCGATTCATGTAAGATAAGTATAGATAAAATATATTTTATTTATTTATTTTATTTTGTAAATAATTTAAATTTCAAAAATCCAAAAGCCATAGGGCTTTGTTTGGCAAACCGCTTAAAATTAAGGAATTTATATCCTTAAGCATGTGTTAGTTCCTAGTTGGCACAATAGTTATCTAGAAGGGGGGGTTGAATTGATATTTAAAAATCTTTTCGTTTTAAACTTGTTCTTTGATAATGATTAAAACTTAGCGGAATAAATGTTTGTTTTAATCTTCTTTACCAAGCAATGGAGTAATGATGGTGAGGCGATTATGGCGATTATAATGAGATATAGCAATTATGATATGAATGTAAATGACATATCATTTTATGTGGTTCAGAGCACTTAAAGCTCTAGTCCACTCTTCACTCAATGAGTAGGATATCCACAAAGGATTTTCATTACAACTTCTCGAATCACATTGATTCCTTCTAGACAAATGAGCCTAGGAACTTCTTAGTTCACTCTTGAACTCTTCAAGTCCAACAGACTTGGCTTTCTTATAGTTCACTACAAACTCATCAAGTCTAGCAGACTTGGTACTCTTCTTCAGTTGGTTGATAATGTTGTGTTCTTGATGGTTGCTACTTAGTCGTTGTGTAAGCACTTTTTCTAAAGAACTGAGTAGCTGAGAAAACTTTGCAATATCTCAGATCGTAGAGTTGAGCTTGAGAGATGTTCACGTTGTTTGTTCAATGCTTGCTTGATTCTGTCTCATCTGTCTGATCTGCATATATGTGATGTTGAAAACTATCTGTTGGATCCATCTGTTGTGGCATTAAATGCGTCTAAACTTTTTGTACTGTGATGGAGACATTTCTGCACATCTTCTGAAATTGCATTCTGGCCCACTGACATAGCAGACTACTTTCTCACCTACCACCTGAAAAGGTGTTTTGTCCCTCTTATCCATGGTACTATCCTTAGCTTCTTCAATACGCTTCTTTGTTGCATACTAAGGATATTTCTTTACTCTGGGACTGATGAGCACTGCAGCGTCTAGAATCCATTACCTTTACACAAATCATGAGGCTCGACGTTTTCTAACATGAGATAGATGATGCTTTACGATTTGGATTATGATTCTCTACAATTCAGATCGTAGTGACTTGTTGCCTTGGTGCTTGATCTGATGCTATCATTTAGAGAGCACTATGATTTCTCTTATACCCTTGTATACTACGATCCTTACTTTCTTGTGTTGTTGAGTCTACGTTCCCGAAAGCACACTACGATCGTTAACTTGTAAACTTCATGTTTCCTTTAGCACACTACGATTGTGGAGTTTGCTCGGCAAACGTTGGGACTACTCTACAATTTCCGAAGAGTCCCTTCAAGGCAAGCACACACTACGATTTGTTAAGCTCTATGTTTCTGCCTTGACTTCTGCACTGTTGATCAGATGATACACTACGATCTCTTCGAACCATATCTATTACATCTCAAGATCAACCTAACAGATTTGATCTTTTTTATCTATACATTCCATTAAAAGAATGATACACATTAAGATCTTAGATAAACCTAACAACTTTGATCTATCACTAAGTCCTTGTACATATATTCATTGAAGGACCCTACAAATAATCATGAGCATATACATTAAAACATCAAATCATAATATGCATTCTCCCAACAATCTCCCCCTATTTGATGTTGATATAACCAAGGAGATTTGTTGTCATGATTATTTGTGACTAGATGCATTTGCAGGAAATTTAAACATGACTTAGTATTTCAGTGAGCAGCTGAAATTTCTAGAGAATAAGCATGAATTTATTGATGATCAAAAGATATTACAATTCAGCATTACATCAATAAGAAATTTAAGTTTCAACTTATCTCTATTTCCTTGGCTTCTTTCGTGGAGGTGGGTTGGCGTACTCCTCAGCCCTTCTTTTTCTTTGAGCTTCCTCGTTTCTGGCTAACTCTTCCAGCTCTCTTAGACTTAGTATTGGATTCTCCTCATGCATGTGCATGAATGCAGGATCTCCAGTTGGCATTCTTATGCGTACAATAGACACATTTTGTGAGCTTGGAGTTGACTCCTGATGGCTTAATGGTATAGCCATTACAATTCCCTGTTGATCAGATCGTTGAGTCTGACTGTGGAATTGTCTTGCAGGAAGGCTTCGTGATGCCTGTGCATGATATTTTCTTCCTCCCCATTTCTTGAGTTCTATGACCTCCTCTTCCTCTGCCTTGTCCTCCCTGAACTCCTTTCCCTTTATTCTCCCCCTTTATTTCAGTATCAAGGGTTCGAATATCGACAGACAGGCGATTAACACCTTGGACAAGCTCGTTCAGTTGGCTTTGTGTCTGAGCAATGTCCTCTCTATTTTCCTTAATCTGTTTTTCAGATCTTGCTTCTTTGTTTTGGAGAACTGAAAGAATCATCATTATGTTTTTCCTGATTGGCATAAGATTTTTGGAAGTCATAGACAGAGGCTTTTAAGTTGATGATATTCTCCAGCATCAGGGTATGTTGGTCGTCTTAATGTTGCTGCATTGCAAGAACAGTCTCTCTTTGCTTGGAAGCTATCTGGAAGTGAATTTCATCTCTGTACTTCATGCTCTTAAGAATTTCTTGTATAATCTCCCTCAACTTCTTTGTAAGCTCAGTATTCATAGTGCCAGGGAAATTATTTGCAGCTATGATCATTTGATTCAGCCGGATATTGATGAGATTAGAGTGAGATTCCAAACTTGCTTCTATAGACTTGACCATTTTCTCAGAAGTTTCTTTCAAGTCCTCCTTTGTAGGCAAGCTTGGGAGAGTATCATTGGTGTGAGGATTGTTGGTTGGAGGGGTTGTATGCTGGGGTTGATCTTGCAAGTTGTAAAGAGCAAGGTCAAGACTAAAGTAGTCATTTGAGGAGGAGGATGGTATGTCTGATGGAGGGGCTTGGGTTTGGATGTCTGGGATAGGTGACTCTACAATTTCAATGTGAGACTCTACGATGTGGTTGGAGTCTGGAATCGTAGAGGTGGTGATTTGTGGGAGCAAAGTAAAGTTGACTTCATTTGGTTCTTGATTCATGAATTTTGGGATTCTCAGAATCGGAAATTGATTCTTGGATTGAGACTCACTTCCAACCATCGAAGCGAGTTCATAAAAATAGCTAAATGAAGATGATGGTAAGTGATTAACTCGAATTTTGTAGGGATAGAGCGATTACCTCGTGTTTATCTTTTGAGGAAGAGGTATTTGTAGCGACTTCTTGGCAAAGATGACTTTTCTTGGAAATCCATGAGCGTAAGGCTCGAGATGGTGGATACTCTTTAAAGCTCCGAACATGTGATCCCATGAGTTCGAGATTTGAGCTTGATGGTATGCCATCATAGGTAAGTAGGAAAACATTTGAGTGTCTGAGATAGCTCCTATATCCATCTTTCCCCACGCCCGGTGATTACAAGCTCATCATCATCTTCTTCCTCTTCTTTATCTTCATTTGAGAATTCCATTATCTCAATGGGCTTTGGATGGTCCTTTGATTCATTTTTATCTTAGGCGGGAATCTTTTTTCTTACATTATGGAGATATCATGAGGCTCCCCTTAGCATGATTATCTTCTTATAAGTTCAGTAAATTCCCCTCAGCTGGAACATTTTCTTGAGAGTTTAGAAACTCCCCCTCAGCTGTAACATCTTCTTGAGCTGTAGACTTCTCCCCCTCAGCCGGTGTATTCTCTATCATGAGAATTTCAGGGGTCTCCCCTCAACTGGAGCACTGTCCTCTTTATTTGCTTGGGATAGTTCTTCTATTGCAGCCACACTCTTGGCTTCCTTTTTCAGCACCTTTTCATTTTCAAGAATGTATTTCTTGACCCGACTTTTCTCCTTGATTTTGTTGGGTTTAGCCACAACTCGGGACTCTTTTGAGTTAAAGCTTTGTCTTTTTGAACAACTTTTATACTTGAAGTAATTACCTCATTTTCTGCCACACTTGGTCTTGTCTCAGTGAGCAGTAGAGACTCTACGATAGAGGTGACTGATGCTCTTTTAGACTTATGTCCAACTTTGTTCTTCTTTAAGATCTGCGATATGGTGGCTTGATCCTCATCAGCTTCATCTTGTTGTTGCTTCCTTCTCAGCAATCTCAGAGTCTCTATATCAGAGGACTTTATAGGAATATCAGTTGTGGAACCTTGAGGCTCTTCTATCTGTCTAGCTCTTAGCTTCCTCTTGCCCTTGCTTTTTCTGGAAAGGGCAGAGGGTTCTTCCTTGTTGATTTCTTCTTCTTGTTCTTCTTCCCTGACAACAGACATGTTTCCAGGAATGCATGCGTTCTTCAAATCCCCAGTTCTTTCACTGGATTCTGCCATCATCCGAACATGCTCTGTTGGGTTTCTCTTCCAGTTTTCAAACAACTGCTGGGTCATTCTTCGATTTAGGTTTATGGCTTCTCCCTCTTCATCCCCAATTTTGTCACCCAGTGCTGATTGCATAATGATACTTATGAAATGCCCATATAGCATTTTTTGAGGGCTTTTTGATTTCTTCGAGTTGAGGATCCACCTGCTGATCCACTCGAGTAAAACAACTCCGTAGTTGAGTTGTATGCCATAAAACATGGTCGTCATGAGCTTAAGTTGAGCTTCATTCACCGAGTCATGACCTGAGCTCTTGCAGCATATGCATTTTCCAATAATGTCAGCCAAGAACTCATACCTTTGTGGGAACTCCTTTTTGTATCCTTTTACAGAGGGGTTTTTCTTGTGATGCATTTTTATTAGACTCTCTTGGAAGTTTATGCTGTCTAAGAATGGGTGTCCTTCAATCTTGAAACCTAGGGCCAGATTGAAGTCCTCTTCCCTTAGTCCCATTTCTACTCCCTTTACTCGAGTAGTGATGGTGTTGTGTTCAAACACACCATTCTTATAGAACTCCTTCACTAGCTTGGGATAGATGAGTGTATCGGTGCTCAACGCCTCTTCGAGACCCGCCTTCTTTAGTAAGGCCAGCGTCTTGTGAAATTTTGGTGGAGCAGTCTTAAACTCGTTGAAGCAGAGTCTGTAGCCTGAAACCACATTTGAAGCAGCCATTGATTGACTCAGAGTTGGAAGTGAGATCTGTTGAGCTTTCACTGATTTAGGGATTCGCTTTGAGAGAGAGAGAGAGAGGATGAGAGAGATAATCTTTTGAACTTTATATTTCAAAAACATGATTTCAATTTGTACTTATAACTTCCCTCTCTCTATTTCACTTAGTGGGACAGGTGTCGATTTTTGCTTGGCTCTACGAATTTGACTGGGCAGGAATGTACTGCTTTGCCCTTGGCCTTTTCAGAGCTGAGGTGTCCTTTGGAAGACTACTATAGTTGAGGTAGTCTTATGTTCGTCGAGTCTATTCTGCGATTGTCGAGTCTGTCCTACGATCGTCGAGTCTTTCTGGCAGTCGTTGAGTTTGATCAGCATTCGTTGAGTCTGTCATACGACCGTCGAGTCTGTGTGAATCCTTGTGATGAGTTTTTGATAAAGCATTCTTTTAAGGCAGCTCGGGAAGGGCCAACCTCTTGGAGAGATTCAAGGGTTAGGTTTGTTCTCGAGCCCCTCTTAGAGAGAGGCGCTATGTTATGAAGCTTGTCATCACGGGATACATTTTTGCTTTGTGGATGGGGCTTGTGTCATTGTTGAGTCTGCACTACGATAGTTAAGTCTTTCCTACGATCGTTGAGGTAGTCTTCTTTTTAGCTCTACGATCGTGAGCTTTCCTTGATCATGTCAACGATTTTGAGTTGACCTTTGTATTCCGCTCATGGTTAGCATGATCTAGAGCATATATTTCATGGTTGTAGATTTAGCATACCTAGCTCACTTATTAATTTATTAAATCTGGATTCATCTAGTTGTTTTGTAAAAACATCAACAAGTTGATTTTCAGTAGGGATATATTGTAAAGATATAGTTCCATTTTGCACATGATCCCTAATGAAGTGATACCTTATTTCTATATGCTTAGTCCTAGAATGCATGACAGGATTATGAGTTATAGCTATGGCACTTGTGTTGTCACAGTATATGGGAATAGATTTGAAGTCGAACCCATAGTCAGCTAGTTGATTTCTCATCCATAGGATCTCGAAACACAAAGAAATGCCAAAGAAAGAATATATATATTTTCTGCAGTTGAGGTAGACACTGAGTTTTGTTTTTTGCTAAACCAAGACACAAGTCTGTTTCCTAGAAGTTGACAAGTGCCACTGGTACTCTTTCTATCTATTTTGCATCCTGTAAAATTAGCATCTGTGTATCCTATTAGTTCAAATGAGGATTCCTTGGGGTACCACTGCCCCAAGTAAGGTGTACCCTTGAGATACCTGAAGATCCTCTTTACAGCAAACAAATGTGACTCTTTAGGGTTAGCCTGAAATCTAGCACATATGCATGTTGCAAACATTATGTCTGGTCTACTAGCAGTTAGGTATAAAAGAGAGCATATCATACCTCTGTATTGACTGATATCAATACTTTTACCTTTCTCATCTTTGTCAAGCTTTGTTGCAGGAGCAATTGGTGTTTTCATTAGAGAGGCTGATTCCATGCCATACTTCTTTAGTAAGTCTTTGATGTACTTGGCTTGGTTTATGAAAATTCCTTCTTCAGTCTGCTTTACTTGCAGTCCAAGGAAGAAGTTCAGCTCACCCATCATGCTTATTTCAAACTTACTCTCCATTAGCTTAGAGAATCTCTTGCATAACTTTTCGTCACTAGAACCAAAGATAATGTCTTCAATATAGATTTGAACTAGTAAGATTTTGTCTTTATGAATTCTAATGAACAATGTGGTATCTACTCTACCTCTAGTGAACCCATTTTTGATTAAGAAGTTAGTCAATGTTTTATACCATGCTCTAGGTGCTTGTTTAAGACCATATAAGGCTTTATCTAATCTATAGACATAATTGGAAAGTGATGGATTGATGAAACCTGGAGGTTGTTCTACATAGACTTCTTCTTGGAGTTCTCCATTTAGAAATGCACTCTTTACATCCATCTGAAAGACTTTGAACTTCATATGGGCAGCAAAGGTAAGAAAGATTCTGATGGCTTCCAGTCTGGCAACAGGTGCAAATGTTTCATCGTAGTCGATAACTTCTTCTTGAGAATAGCCCTTTGCCACTAGTCTTGCCTTGTTTTTGGTGATGGCCCCATCTTCATCCATTTTGTTTCTGAAGACCCACTTAGTTCCTATCACAGGATGACTCTTTGGTCTTGGTACCAATCTCCATACTTTGCTTCGTTCAAATTGGTTGAGTTCTTCCTGCATGGCTTCTATCCAACTGGAGTCTTCCATAGCATCCTCTATCTTCTTTGGCTCTATTTGTGACAGGAAGCTTAGATAAAAACATTCATTCTGAGTAGCAGCTCTTGTTTTGACTCTGGCACTCGGATCTCCAATGATTATATCCTGAGTGTCATCTCTTGCCCATCTGTTATCGGTTGGGACATCTGTCCTGATGTCTTCCTGTCTTAAATCGTCAAGGTCTATTTCTTCTTCTTGGAGTGGAGGCTCGTTGTCTTGCATGAACCTCTCTACAATCACATCCTCATGCTCTGCGATTTCACTATCTGGCACTACGATCGTAGTGTTGAGCTCGACGACTTCATTCGTAGTGTCTGCACTATTGGTTGTAGAGTCTTGAGGCACTGTTTTGTCTAAGTCAGTTTCATCAAAGATGATGTGTATTGAGACTTCAACATTCAGTGTCTTCTTTTTGAACACCCTATAAGCTCTTTGCATGCGTGGCATATCCAAGAAAGATCCTTCTTCTCGACTTTCAATGGAATTTTGTCGATCATCGCTTTCCATTGTTGAGAATGTAGTATGCACAGCCAAAGACATGGAAATAGCTGACACTAGGCTTTCTTCCTTTCCACAGTTCGTAAGGCGTCTTCTTGATCGTAGAGTGTATGAGTGATCTGTTCTGCTTGTAGCATGCAGTGTTGATAGCTTCTGCCCAGAAGTATTCAGGTAGATGGGCTGCAGCTAGTAGAGTTCTTCCAGCCTCAATCAAGGTTATGTTCTTCCTTTTAGCTACTCCATTTTGTTGAGGAGTTCGAGGAGTTGAGAAGTTGTGACTGATCCCATTGTCTGTGCAGAACTGATCCATTTCTGAGAGATCATATTCTCTGCCATGATCACTCCTTATGGCCTTGATTTTCTCTCCTTTCTCGTTCATTACTAGTCTGAACATCTTGATTAATTCGGAGCTCGTTTCATCCTTTGAAGTTAGGAAGAATACCCATGTGAATCTGGTGTAGTCGTCGACTACGACTAGAGAGTATCTTTTTCCTCCAAGACTGGTTGTTGGGATTGGCCCAAAGAGATCCAAGTGAAGCAACTGCAGTGGTTTGTCAATAGAGTTGGCAGTCTTGCTCTTAAATGAGCTTCTGGTCTGCTTTCCAAGCTGACAGGCATTGCATGGCCTTTCCTTCACGAAGTTGAACTTGGGTAGGCCAGCTACTATGTCTTTTGATGCCAGTTTGGACATGCTTTTGAATTTTAAGTGAGACAACCGTCTATGCCATAACCAGCTCATTTCATCAGATGCTTTTGCCAGAAAACATATTGTCTTATCTGAGCTTAGTTGACCAAGATCCACTGTGTAGACATTTCCTTCTCTTGTCCCGGTTAACTTTACAGCAGATGTCATCAAATCTCTGACTTGACATTGATTATTGAGGAATGTCACTTGATGACCCTTGTCACAGAGTTGGCTGATACTTAGAAGGTTGTGTTGAAGACCTTCCACATAGGCTACTTTGCTGAAAGATACTGCACCATTGCCAGCAGAGCCATATCCACTTGTCTTGCCCGAGTAGTTATCTCCAAAGATGACTGAGAGACCTTCTTTTTCTATGTAGTTAGATATTAGAGCTTTGTTCCGTGTCATATGCCTCGAGCATCGACTGTCCAGATACCATGTTGAGGTCGTGGAGCTCTTTTCCTGTCAAAATATTTGAACCTTCATTTCGGTACCCATATTTGCATGGGTCCTTCATTGTTAGTACCTTTGGGGACCCAAATCTGTCTAATCTTGGGTCTCACATGCATGGAGTTATAATAACATTTTGTGGCCCTATGACCATATTTATTGCATATGAAACATCTATTATGATGCATGCTTGTGTGTGCATGATGATTCATCTTCCATTTGGACTTGTGTGGTTCTTTAGTTAATCTTCTATTAAACTGATTCTCTTTCTTCCACGTATCCTTAGGTTTCATAAATAGTGATGACTGTGCCTTACCTCTACTGTACCTTCCCAGTTGATTCATAGAGTTGATCTTGCTTGACTCTACGATTCTTTGAGGTTGGTGAGTAGAGGTTGGGTTACTCTTCTCCTTTATGAAGCCCAGGCCAGCGTGAGATCCTTTACTTCTCTGAGTATAACTAAAAACAGTAGAACAAGGTTGAACTGGCTCTTCCAACTGTGAGGATTTCACAAAGGCAATGCCTCTATCAAAACTTGAGGCATTACTAGTGCTAGGTCCTCAACTTTAGAGGTTAGAATAGACTCTCTTTGTGCATTGAGTGTGTTTGTCTGTTTTAAGGTCTCATTCTCAGCCTCAAGCTTGGAAAGAAGATTAGTACTTAGAAGGGCTGTTTCAAGCTCTTCTTGAACTTTCTTCTTTTCCTCTTTAAGAAGTGAATGATCTTTAGACAAGACTCGGAACCACTTCATGTATTGATGTAGATCAGTAGTTATGCCATGCAGTGCAGTTTTTAAGTCATTCATGTCTACATCAGGTGAGTTGAAATCAAATACCTCGTCAAGACTTACATCATGTATGTTGAGGCTTTGTTTGTCCTTTGCATGTTTGGCCATTAAGCACAGATTTGCCATATGTGGTTCTTCCTCGTCTCCAGAGTCAGCATTTGAGTCATTATCTGAGTCACTCCACGATCCTCCAGCTACCAGGCCTTTGTCTCTTTTCTGGGCCTCTTGTTTCCTTTGTATTCCTTCTTTGCATGTGTTTTCTTCTTTAGTTCTTCTTTGATAGGTTTGTTGCAGTTGGCGATTAAGTGGCCAGGCTTTTTGCAGTTGTAGCATAGGTCATTCATTTGCTCTTGACTGCTGTAATTGCTGACCTTCTTTGGCTTGCTGATTTTGCATTGTCGCATGAACCTTTTTAGTCTCTTTACCAGCATAGCAAAGTCATCATCATCGTCTTCATCATCGTCAGAGTCAATCTCAATTTTGACCTTTGATGCACTTTCAGTTGCCTTGAGAGCAACACCCTTATCCTTCCTTCTTCCTTCTGATAAGGTTTTAGCACGTTGGGTCAGCTCCAGTTCGTATGTCAGGAGATTTCCATATAGTTGTTGAACTGTCATTTCGTTGAGATTCTTTGACTCTCTTATTGCAGTGGTCTTGGCATCCCACCTACTTGGTAGGGCTCTCATAAATTTTATGGTCAGATCTTTGTTAGGATAGACCTTTCCATATCCTCACCTCTTCGATATACCAGGTACATACCCTACTTTCGAGGACAAAATTTCATAAGAATGGGAGGTTGTAAGACCTCAACTTTTATGAATAAAGATTAAATGTTCTCAAAATATATTTTTGAATATTATGGTGTGGATTTGTTATAATGTTATAGTTGTGGGTAATATTTACAAATTTTGCAAAGTAAGCAAGTGGTTATATAATATTCAATTGGTGGGGAATATTTGTTTTAACAGGGGAATATCGCATACGACTAAGACAATACAATCATTAGTGGACCCCTAACGGAAGTATTGTCGTAGTTAGAAAGCGCACGTAATTATCTTTTTATAAAATAACGGAGAAAGTTTTAGCGTTAAAACTATTGAACTACCCGGTAGTAAAAAGTACGATGTCTGGCGTGGTTGTATAGTATACGAAGGGTATTGATTATGGATGCTTACGTGAGAAGTCACTTAGTTATACTCAATTATTGCTCTGATAATTCTTTGCATCATATCTCTCATATTATTGATTCAATTATTGTCACAAGATTATCATTTACATAATATGTT
Source organism: Panax quinquefolius (assembly GCA_020205615.1). NCBI lineage: Eukaryota > Viridiplantae > Streptophyta > Magnoliopsida > Apiales > Araliaceae > Panax > Panax quinquefolius. The sequence continues at coordinate 103,343,061 of CM035169.1, forward strand.
ATATTATTAAATCAATAATTGAGACGACGAGTTATTCATATTATTATTTGCAATATCGATCGTAACGCTTCGAGAATTTTGGATTTTGAATGAATTAAATTTTTATTTGATTATGTGAATTAAATGAACTTAATTGATTTATTTTGTGAGTAAGATGTTCGAAGGTCGTTCTATGACCTTGAATATACGGATGTGGTTAGTATTCTGGCTTTGTGCTAGGATTAATTGTTGAGAATTATCAAGACGAAAACGAAGGTTTTTCGAGAATGTTTACGTAGAAACACTATTTGTAAGACCCCAATTTATTATAAATAAAATCGAATTTCCTCTAATTATTATTGTGATTAAAAAGGTGTTAATTTGATATAATGACTTGGTTATGGGTGAAATGTGCAAATATTGCAAAATAAGCAAGTGGTTATAAAATATTCATTGTTGTCAGGGAATATTCATTTGGTCGTGGAATATTCTTTCTATCGGGAAATATTCGTACGATGGCACAGCCATTCGTGGGCCCCATAACGGATAACGGTCGGATAAAGAAAACAACAAATTTGAGTTTTTACAAATAATGGCGTAGTTATTACCGTTAACACTGTTGGAATACCCGGTGGTTAAAATACAGTAATACGCGTGGTTGCACAGTAGCACACGGTTTTGCATAGTATTTTTGAATTATTAATTCTTACGTAAGAAGACAATACTCAATAATTGTTACAGTAATTACTGTTCAATATTTTATTTTATTGGTTCAATAATTGTTGCGTTGATATTTTATATTATTGTCGTTTCAATAATTGTCACTGCACAGTATTTCCCATTATCAGATCAATAATTCATATTATTTGGATAATATTATTAGATAGCATTATTGACAATGTCTAGAAAGTTCTGTCATGGAGAGATTTGGTCACCTAATTGCGCGCCTGTAAGGAGAAATCCTTATCGGAAAGCCACCTCTTTCCTGGGAACTGCCTGGTTGTCATTATTATGATTCTGTAATATTATTTGTGAATAATTAATTATTGATTTATATGATAAGGAGATATTTCTTTGATGTGGATATAAATGATGGATTTATTTATGTGGTTATAAATAAAGGAATTAATGTTGAGGTGTTTTATCAGTATTTTGTTGGATTGGAGGTATTAAAATATCAAATCAGTGTTCTTAAAGATCTATTGCGTGAGTTATAATTTTAATCCGACCGTTGGATCGTTGTGATTTTTGGATATGTTATACATATATAAGTTGAGTATATGTCCACAAATTTTGAACTGTGAAAAATGAACGTATAATTTGTTATGAATTTTAAGAGGTGACTGATTCAGAAATTAGGTTTATAAATGATTTTAGTGGAAAATTCTAGAATTGAGTGAGCCCCACTTGTGGTTTGTGAAGAAATGTGTTGAATTTTATTTGAAATGTGGGGGGTGGCAATAGTAGCAGGTAAAGCCATCGGTAGCAGAAGTCAAGTGCGCTTTGTCTTAACATTTTCCTATAAATAGAGGGCTAAGTTAGAATTGAAAATCACACCAGAAACATAAGCTTTCTCTCTTTCTCTCTCTATATTATCGAGTGTATTTTTTGAGTATTTAGATACTTTGTGAGTTTCTATTTATCAGTACAAGTTTCCTTCAAATTTTATCCGATATATTTCGGTGAAATATACTTGCTCTTTTTGAGGTAAAGGATTGTAAGGGTTATTATGTTTTTTAGTTTCGTAATTTTTTTTACTCTTAAAAATTCTGGAAAAATTTGAAATGATAATTTGATGAGTTTTCTAGAATGTGTCCAAAAATGGCGATTTTTGGATGTATAGATTAGGAGTCATGAATTTTATGGAAAAAGACTATTTTAAAAGTAAACCCTTATAACTCCTTGTGGTTAACTCCAAAATTGGTGAAATTATTATTGGGAGTACATGTATATAACAGAAGTATACTCTGTAAATTTCAAAATTTTTGGATAAAAGTACAGTTTATGATAAATGTCTAAATATTAAAATTTGTTTTGGCCATATAAAAAATAGTAAATGAATTTTAAAAATTCTGAGAAAAATATATGTTCAATATGGAACTATATTCTGCTAAATTCCCTGAAAAGAAAATTTGTTTGTACTGATTTGGTATTTTTCATGAAAATGGACTAGTTATGAGTAAATGAATTAAATATGTTATGTGAAGTAAGAAAATTAGAAAATAAGATTTTATGGCTTGAGAATCCTATATGAGATATATGCAGATTTTTGATGAGGGTTTTAGTTATTGGTGATGAAATCTTATGAGTTTTGCATTTTAGGATGATTAAATGTATTATTTAGTAAAGTGTAAACAATTAAAATAAATTGTTTATAAGTTTAAGAAATGTTATTCTTACAATATCATTATACCAAAATATTGGTATGGATTTTATTGTGAAATTTTTATATTTTTGAGTTGGGGTTACTATTCACGTCTACGTTACTATTCATATATACGGCACTATTCACGTATATGGCACTATTCACGTATACGGCACTACTCATGTATATGGCACTATTTACGTATATGACATTATTTACGTATACGGTACTATATACGAATACAGAGTACTATTCACGAGTTACTATTCATGCGTTACTATTCACGAGTTATTATTCACGAGTTAATATTCACGGGGTACTATTCACGACAAAATTAGTTTCTTTTTCTGACCAAATATGGTTGAAAAGTTTTATCATCTACCATATGTTCTAAATCTCTGATTTATTACTGTTAAAGGCTATTGATAATTTATTTATCTTTAGTCATGATATTCTTTACTGGGCTAGTTGAGCTCACCCTTTTCCTTCACAATTCCTTTTAGGTAATAAGAGTGTAGCTGGGTCAAGCGGGGGTAACAAGGGAATAGAACGGTGGTCTCTACCTGTGGAGTTCTCCCTAAACAGTATAGAAAAGTGTGTTGTATTTTATACATCATTTAGTAGTTATATTTGGTGAATCAAATAGGGTGAGGCGAACCCAATGTTGGAAGGGTATTTTGCCACTATCATACAAGATGTCTAATGACATACAACCTCGTGTCATCATAAGACATGGTTGTGCTCATCCACTTGCTGAGTATATCTACGAGCACTACCTATATAATCTTGGTGTTTAGATGAAGTATAACTCTCAATTAGAGACAGTGGATATAATGATATGTCAAGAGAAGATTCACCATTGGAAAGAATATGATAGTAATCTTCTCGTTTTTCTTTGGGGTCTATTGGGTCAACCAAGGATAATTCTGTGGACATATGATATCTATCATAACCTAGACGCATGGGCTCCCATGTACGAAGGTTTCCTTGAGCACTTCCCAAAGATTCTAATTTCTAAAATAGTTTTTGACTATACCTTTATGTAAGGTGTCATTGTGACGTGCTATCCAAGGTTGGGATGTGAGCCATAGGTGGTATATATTTGTATCAAAATTCACAGCATATGTGTTGTTGTATTTTGCACGACAATTGTTGTAATAAAGTTGTAGTTGTTTTCTGTACCATATATTTGGCGACTCAGAATAGGTTGGATGGATTGGACCTATTTTGGGGGCGTCACACTATTCATCCAATTTTGTTCGGAGCTAGGGTTTGAAATTTCGAGAAACGTGTAATGATAGAATATGAAGATATTATGGAATATCCAATAATATTTCTGTTATGGCAAACGAAGTTTTCGCCTGCGGACTTAAAACCTAAGGGTTTGTGAAAGAGGCTTCCAAAAGGGAAATGAAATGCGTATAGTCGTTTCAATGAATATACATATAAGATACGAGTATTATACTAGTATAAATACGAGTATGGTATGAAGAATAGTACGACGTATAATACGAATATCGTATGAGTATTAGACGAAGAGAATACGGGAGTTATACGCGTAGAATACGAGAAATATTAACGGAGTATGAGTAAAGAATTTTGGTATAATTCAATTGGACTTAAACCAATAAGAAGCCCAATGAATTATATATAAGCAAGCCCAATCGAGGCCCAACGTTAAGTTATGTCAAGCCCAATCCAAAAAGTAAACCGCGGGTCGAACCGATTGGTCGTGCGATGGGTAAAACCCATGGGATGATCCAAAAGGAGTGAATTAAACCACTTGGTGGTCAAGTAAAGTGGCAACTTGCTCACCAAGTACTTTACTTGGTGGCAAAGTTGATTAAGGAGGTGGAATAGTAAAGAGGTGGAGTTTAGACAATTTTACCCCATAAGTTGGTTTTCTATATATACAAAGCTAGAGTTGGTTAATTGTTGTTTTACAAAACTTGACCAATACATATTGAGAGAGAAAGAGCTAGAAACGCTTAATCATTCTACTTCCAAGCAAACCAATAGACGTTTATCAAGAACGTTAATTACTTCAAAGGTAAATTCTCAATAACCGAAATCTTCATCTTTTTCAATTTCTTTCTCGTAGAAGAATCATAGATTGGTGGAGCATGTTTATTGAGGAGATATAAGGATGTCTATTAATGACCAAATCATTGATAGGTCATGACCAAATAGAAATCGTAAGTGTTTACGTGAGTTAAAACCGTAAAAAGTCTTGAACGTTAACTTAGTTATGAATGAACGATTTGAAAACTGTTATATCTAAGGAATGTCCCTATTGTTTGGTTAGGATGACTATGATGAATCAATGGAGTTTTCCATTTGATTTGGCTTATAGAACACAAGTAACGAAGTTATGGCGAATTTGGCGAAAATAGACGTTAAACGTCGAAAACGTAGAAATCTCAGATTAAAGGTCAAAAGTTGCAGTGTAACTTGAAAATGTTCGTTTCCAATGTCAACACGTGAGATAAGGTAATTAAGAGTCGTTGGTGAAAGAATCGTCGCATTCCGACTTATAACGAATAAAACGAGTATTGAACGGTCGAAAATGCTAAACGAACACTTAAAAATGAACTCAAAGGTGAATTCCGAGTTAACGGACTCGAAAATCTGAAATTCTTATATGAACACGTAAAGGATGTAATTTGTGAGTTGTAGGCTTTCGAATGGGTCATTTCGGATGTAAAACGAACAAATTAGGAAGCTGGGAGTTTCGTTAGAAAAGTGGATTATTTTGGCGGTAAGTGCTGAGAGGTGGCGCATAAATAAAACCAAAGTCACAAAGTGGTCCTGTGCAGCCTTGAGACTTGGTTGAGTCCTTGTTAACTTTCAGCGCCATAGCGCCATTCGAAATACTAAGGATGTCGCGCCAGTAAAGCGCTACAAGATATAAAAATGTTGACCAAGTTAGGTTTTGTTCCATTTGAATGTAAACATAAGGTAAGACATTGAAGGTACTTAATGTACATAATAAGAATGAACTTAAATCACTTATAAGGTGATAATGTAAGAAGAGTTAGTAAGGTTTAATAGAAATTAAACGAAGAATGTGAGAACGTAATAAATAAACCGTAAATGACGTTCAACGTTGGTACTTAACCAATAATGATTGAATGTCGGTCAGTAACGTAAAAACGTTAACGAACCATAATGAAGTATAGAAAGTCGAATCAACTTTAATAATAAAGTTAATTCAAATAAGACATAGAAGAGAAAGAAGTTGGTTATAGACAATAAAGTTAGTTTGTTTGATAACTAATTATAGTGTGCTATGTGAATATATCATGTAGATCCTGTAAGGACTGAGAATTGTTGAATTATCTATTCAAAGACGCTTGAAGGCAAGTCTTTCTTAAACGCTTATCTAACCTTCTTGTTAGCCAAGTTTTATGTGATGCATGTTATACAATGCATGCATGGTTTTAAAGATAGAATCGATGATTTTTTTAACTCGGCTAGACTAATACTGAAGAGTTGATTGATTTGTTTACAAGTCTTTCGATATAGAACTGTTAACACTATCCTATGCCAAGTAATTGGTACGGAAGAGAAGGTAAGTTTGTCTATGTACAAACAAAAGTATTTTTCATCGATTATTCGATGGGCACGCGAGGTTGCCAAATTGTTAAGCGCAAATACGTTTAACGTAAGAGTGTTGATCAACATAGAGTACAATACGCTGATCACCTAGAAGTGCTCGTAAGTAAAGATCGTGGATGGCCTTGGTGTGCGGATATCCTTTTCAAGTATGAAAACAAAAAGAGTATGTTCATGGTCTATTGACTGGTTCATCATTCCTAAGCTATTATATATACTTTGGAATTGTTGTTATGAGAAGTACTAGTCAAATGTTTCATAGTGCTTCGTAGTTAATTGTTCAAATATTGAAATAAAGCATGTAATTGTTAAGGTGATATTCATATGATTCTTTGTTAAGACTTCTTTGAGCTAGTTATGCTCATCCTTGCTTGAACCATATGTTCATAGCTTAAAGTCGAACTAACCGAGAGTTCTAAGCGAGATAAAAGCGCAAGGCTAAGATCACTACAAAAAATGGGACTTCAGCAACAACTGATTTTCGTTGCTAATGTAACGACCCCAGAATCCATACAATTTAAATCTCAACTTCGGTCGTTAACCATACATTAAATCTCAAATTTTACATCATTATTCGATGTTAAACTTAATAAAATTTCGGAATATTTAAAACGTTTATACATTTCCTTCTTTCTTGCCCAGAATCGCAACATTTACATTATATCTCTTTGATTCAATCTTATATCATGAATCGTTACAACAAAATTACTATACAAAGTCTTAACATCATAACTAAATATCCATATACATTGGATAGCTCAACTTACAATTCAACAACATGTTACGTTCAAAATATGAAATACATTTCTTATTAAACACAAGAAATCTTCGTGAATATAGATCTTTATAACTCACTTAGCACATATCTTTACCTTAAAATCTTGACCTGCAAAAGTGGTTATTTGCAAGAGTGAGCTCGACAGCCCAGCAATGTCTAATAGTTTTCATGCATCACATAGAACATAATAACATGCTTGATATACATCTCATTAAAGTAACATTGCATACATGCTTTTAATTCACATAGCAAATATAAAGATTGAGTTCCTTACTCAATCATCATTACTTAGCCAAAATAATGCAGTCATATATCGACTTTAACATTTCATGATTTCAACATGCATAACATATCATGTAATTTAAAATAGTTCATCAAGTCCACGTAGAAAATAGGAACCGAAAGACTTGCCTTGATCGTTGTTTACCAATAACAGTTTAACAGCTTACAGTTATCTACACTTCACGTGCCCTACATAATTATATAATCATACACATCAACTTTTAGTCACATAACAACACATAGTAATTGTAATGTAAACTCTACTTCACATCTCATAATCTTTCCTATTAATTAGCACACAATGTTCAATTAGATTGTGTTAACTTTTCGACATAAGACTCACTATATTTCTTCTTAGTCAAACACAAAGTTCATTCAAGTGCTTGAGTCTTGCTAGAACTACTTATTGGTTTTATGTTAAACCCAATCCATATCTCATAATATTCATTTCAATTGAATGAAAACACTTTTTAAGTTCATTAACACTTGGCACGGCGTTTTGACGTTCAATCGTCACACGCCCGATTTGCATCTCTTGTGTATGCTTACTATGCTTCTATAACTTATCTAATACATTATTTATTAATGTTAAGCATCATTTTATTTTCTAATATGCAAGTCTTATAACTTAGAATAACATCTATTATCATCAGGAGCACAACACATGCATATGTGCATGCCCGGCGCCCTCTGATTGCCCCCTAAAACACAACTGTCCTAAAGATGACCATTTTGACTACTATTACAGACCTTAAATTGAAAAACTTAAAGAACGACAATTTTAGGTCTACTCGTCCTCGTTGTTGATCATCTTGAATCACCTCAATCGGAGTTTGTATGAGAAAGTTATTGTCGTTTTACTACAGGAGGTCAAAACTGTCCGACTCAGACTACAATTCCGTACTTTGGCGTGACGACTAAGCTAGCCGATGGGCGCCGAGCACGAACTTTGGTCTTTGGGACATGAATATCTGTATTTGGGGTGCGAAATTACAGCGTTAGCGCCATTTTTGGTATTGAAGTATAATTTTTGGTATTTGGTATGAATTTTAGTATTTGGGGCTCCATTTTTTGGCGCTAGAAGCGCGTAGTAGCTTCAGTAATGCAGCCCACAAAAAATAGAACAACTAAATTTATGTCTATAACTTAATTTCTAACACTAATTAACATGCATAACTTCATCGTAAACTTCACATAAATGTTAACAATCATCCATATAACAATTACCAACAATTAAACAACTACTTTAGAAAACATAATTCTTTGAAAACACTGTTTTAAGAAAAACTCCATTGTTAACGTTGTTTAACAATGTAATATCAATAATAACCCAAACTTGATTACTTTAAAGTACGATTCTCTGAAATTCATACCCAATTAACATATATAACGTTCAATTTCATAAATAGCATACAATCACCTACTAATTTTTGTTATCATGCAAAACATACGTTCATACATATATATTCACTGTAAAAACTATTTCCTTCTTGTAAACGTAATTTATCATAAAATTCTTCATCTAACACTAGTTATAATCCTCATAATCACATACCATCACTATAATTCAATTGTATAACAGCAATTACAGAAATTATACCACTAACTTAGTGAATTTCAAGAACACCGAGACTAAGGAATTATTGTATAACACATATATGTTAAGATTATAAAACATACCTTTTGTTGCTTTGAAACTATTTGTTAATCACTGATAATAGCTAGAAGAAGTCAGAACTTGCTTTGAAAATCACAACCTTTTCTCTCTCAAATTTCTTTTCTTTTCTTTCTTAGGTTCAGTCTTAGACTAGGCTAGCGTAAACCAATAACTGATAAAAGTATAGGTCAAAATAAAAACTGATATGGCAATAATAAGCATACTTATTATATCAGTTACAGAAGATAAGTATAGATAAAATATATTTTATTTATTTATTTTATTTTGTAAATAATTTAAATTTCAAAAATCCAAAAGCCATAGGGCTTTGTTTGGCAAACTAGTTAAAATTAAGGAATTTATATCCTTAAGCATTGTGTTAGTTCCTAGTTGGCACAATAGTTATCTAGAAGGGGGGGTTGAATAGATATTTAAAAATCTTTTCGTTTTAAACTTGTTCTTTGATAATGATTAAAACTTAGCGGAATAAATGTTTGTTTTAATCTTCTTTACCAAGCAATGGAGTAATGAGGGTGAGGCAGTTATGGCAGTTATAACAGATATAGCAGTTATGATATGAATGTAAATGACACAGTCATTTTTATGTGGTTCAGAGCACTTAAAGCTCCTAGTCCACTCTTCTACTCAATGAGTAGGATATCCACAAAGGATTTCTGTTACAACTTCTGAATCACACAGATTCCTTCTAGACCAGCAGTCTAGGAACTTCTTAGTTCACTCTTGAACTCTTCAAGTCCAGCAGACTTGGCTTTCTTATAGTTCACTACAAACTCATCAAGTCTAGCAGACTTGGTACTCTTCTTCAGTTGGTTGATAATGTTATGTTCTTGATGGTTGCTACTTAGTCGTTGTGTAAGCCCTTGTTCTAAAGAACTTAGTAGCTGAGAAAATTTTGCAATATCTCAGATCGTAGAGTTGAGCTTGAGAGATGTTCACGTTGTTTGTTCAATGCTTGCTTGATTCTGTCTCATCTGTCTGATCTGCATATATGTGATGTTGAAAACTATCTGTTGGATCCATCTGTTGTGGCATTAAATGCGTCTAAACTTTTTGTACTGTGATGGAGACATTTCTGCACATCTTCTGAAATTGCATTCTGGCCCACTGACACAGCAGACTACTTTCTCACCTACCACCTGAAAAGGTGTTTTGTCCCTCTTATCCATGGTACTATCCTTAGCTTCTTCAATACGCTTCTTTGTTGCATACTAAGGATATTTCTTTACTCTGGGACTGATGAGCACTGCAGCGTCTAGAATCCATTACCTTTACCTTTACTATCCTTAGTCGTTGTGTAAGCACTTGTTTTAAAGAACTGAGTAGCTGAGCAAGCTTTGCAATATCTCAGATCTTGCTTCTTTGTTTTGGAGAACTGAAAGAATCATCATTATGTTTTTCCTGATTGGCATAAGATTTCTGGAAGTCATAGACAGAGGCTTTTAAGTTGATGATATTCTCCAGCATCAGGGTATGTTGGTCATCGTAATGATGCTGCATTGCAAGAACAGTCTCTCTTTGCTTGGAAGCTATCTGGAAGTGAATTTCATCTCTGTCCTTCATGCTCTTAAGAATTTCTTGTATAATCTCCCTCAACTTCTTTGTAAGCTCAGTATTCATAGTGCCAGGGAAATTATTTGCAGCTATGATCATTTGATTCAGCCGGATATTGATGAGATCAGAGTGAGATTCCAAACTTGCTTCTATAGACTTCACCATTTTCTCATAAGTTTCTTTCAAGTCCTCCTTTATAGGCAAGCTCGGGAGAGTATCATTGGTGTGAGGATTGTTGGTTGGATGGGTTGTATGCTGGGGTTGATCTTGCAAGTTGTAAAGAGCAAGGTCAAGACTAAAGTAGTCATTTGAGGAGGAGGATGGTATGTCTGATGGAGGGGCTTGAGTTTGGATGTCTGGGATAGGTGACTCTACAATTTCGATGTGAGACTCTATGATGTGGTTGGAGTCTGGAATCGTAGAGGTGGTGATTTATGGGAGCAAAGTAAAGTTGACTTCATTTGGTTCTTGATTCATGAATTTTGGGATTTACTGACTGGAAATTGATTCTTGGATTGAGACTCACTTCCAACCATCGAGCGAATTCATAAAAATAGCTAAATGAAGATGATGGTAAGTGATTAACTAAGAATTTTGTAGGGATGGACAGTACCTCAGGTTTATCTTTTGAGGAAGAGGTATTTGTAAGCAGCTTCTTGGCAAAGATGACTTTTCTTGGAAATCCATGAGCCAGAACTGAGATGGCTGGATACTCTTTAAAGCTCCAGAACATGTGATCCCATGAGTTCAGGATTTGAGCTTGATGGTATGCCATCATAGGTAAGTAGGAAAACATTTGAGTGTACAGATAGCTCCTATATCCATCTTTCCCCATGCCAGTGATTACAAGCTCATTATCATCTTCTTCCTCTTCTTTATCTTCATTTGAGAATTCCATTATCTCAATGGGCTCTGGATGGTCTGGCATTGATTCATTTTTATCTTAGGCAGGAATCTTTTCTTCTGCTATGGATATATCATGAGGCTCCCCCTTAGCATGATTATCTTCTTATAAGTTCAGTAAATTCCCCTCAGCTGGAACATTTTCTTGAGAGTTTAGAAACTCCCCCTCAGCTGTAACATCTTCTTGAGCTGTAAACTTCTCCCCCTCAGCTGGTGTATTCTCTATCATGAGAATTTCAGGGGTCTCCCCCTCAGCTGGAGCACTGTCCTCTTTATTTGCTTGGGATAGTTCTTCTATTGTAGCCACACTCTTGGCTTCCTTTTTTAGCACCTTTTCATTTTCAAGAATGTATTTCTTGACCAGCTTTCTCCTTGATTTGTTGGGTTTAGCCACAACTTCAGGACTCTTTTGAGTTAAAGCTTTGTCTTTTTGAACAACTTTTCTACTTGAAGTAATTACCTCATTTTCTGCCACACTTGGTCTTGTCTCAGTGAGCAGTAGAGACTCTACGATAGAGGTAACTGATGCTCTTTTAGACTTATGTCCAACTTTGTTCTTCTTTAGGATCTGTGATATGGTGGCTTGATCCTCATCAGCTTCATCTTGCTGTTGCTTCCTTCTTAACAATCTCAGAGTCTCTATATCAGAGGACTTTATAGGAATATCAGTTGTGGAACCTTGAGGCTCTTCTATCTGTCTAGCTCTTAGCTTCCTCTTGCCTTTGCTTTTTCTGGAAAGGGCAGAGGGTTCTTCCTTGTTGATTTCTCTTTCTTGTTCTTCTTCCCTGACAATAGACATGTTTCCAGGAATGCATGCGTTCTTCAGATCCCCAGTTCTTTCACTGGATTCTGCCATCATCCGAACATGCTCTGCTAGGTTTCTCTTCAAGTTTTCAAACAACTGCTGGGTCATTCTTCGATTTGGGTTTATGGCTTCTCCCTCTTCATCCCCAATTTTGTCACCCAGTGCTGATTGCATAATGATACTTATGAAATGCCCATATAGCATTTTTTGAGGGCTTTTTGATTTCTTCGAGTTGAGGATCCACCTGCTGATCCACTCGAGTAAAACAACTCCATAGTTGAGTTGTATGCCATAAAACATGGTCGTTATGAGCTTAAGTTGAGCTTCATTCACCGAGTCATGACCTGAGCTCTTGCAGCATATGCATTTTCCAATAATGTCAGCCAAGAACTCATACCTTTGTGGGAACTCCTTTTTGTATCCTTTTACAGAGGGGTTTTTCTTGTGATGCATTTTTATTAGACTCTCTTGGAAGTTTATGCTGTCTAAGAATGGGTGTCCTTCATTCTTGAAACCTAGGGCCAGATTGAAGTCCTCTTCCCTTAGTTCCATTTCTACTCCCTTTACTCGAGTAGTGATGGTGTTGTGTTCAAACACACCATTCTTATAGAACTCATTCACTAGCTTGGGATAGATGAGTGTATCGGTGCTCAACGCTTCTTCGAGACCCGCCTTCTTTAGTAAGGCCAGCGTCTTGTGAAATTTTGGTGGAGCAGTCTTAAACTCGTTGAAGCAGAGTCTGTAGCCTGAAACCACATTTGAAGCAGCCATTGATTCTGTAGTTGGAAGTGAGATACGACTGAGCTTTCTGCTGATTTAGGGTTTCGCTTTGAGAGAGAGAGAGAGGATGAGAGAGATAATCTTTTGAACTTTATATTTCAAAAACATGATTTCAATTTGTACTTGTAACTTCCCTCTCTATTTCACTTAGTGGGACAAGTGTCGATTTTTGCTTGGCTCTACGAATTTGACTAGGCAGGAATGTACTGCTTTGCCCTTGGCCTTTTCAGAGCTGAGGTGTCCTTTGGAAGACTACTATAGTTGAGGTAGTCTTATGTTCGTCGAGTCTGTTCTGCGATCGTCGAGTCTGTCCTACGATCGTCGAGTCTGTCTTGTAGTCGTTGAGTCTGATCAGCATTCGTTGAGTCTGTCCTACGATCGTCGAGTCTGTCTGAATCCTTGTGATGAGTTTTTGATAAAGCATTCTTTTAAGGCAGCTCGGGAAGGGCCAACCTCTTGGAGAGATTCAAGGGTTAGGTTTGTTCCTGAGCCCCCTCTTGGAGAGACTGCTATGTTATGAAGCTTGTCATCACAGGATACATTTTTGCTTTGTGGATGGGGCTTGTGTCATCGTTGAGTCTGCACTACGATAGTTAAGTCTTTCCTATGATCGTTGAGGTAGTCTTCTTTTCAGCTCTACGATCGTGAGCTTTCCTTGATCATGTCTACGATTTTTAGTTCAGCCTTTGTATCTGTCATGGTTAGCACAGTCTAGAGCATATATTTCATGGTTGTAGATTTAGCATACCTAGCTCACTTATTAATTTATTAAATCTGGATTCATCTAGTTGTTTTGTAAAATCATCAGCAAGTTGATTTTTAGTAGGGATATATTGTAAAGATATAGTTCCATTTTGCACATGATCCCTAATGAAGTGATAACTTATTTCTATATGCTTAGTCCTAGAATGCATGATAGGATTATGAGTTATAGCTATGGCACTTGTGTTGTCACAGTGTATGGGAATAGATTTGAAGTCGAACCCATAGTCAGCTAGCTGATTTCGTAGAGAGACATCGATCCTTTAGCAACAAAATGTATTGTTGCATAATAATTAACATTTCGTTGCTAAAAAGCCCATTTCGTTGCATAAGCCTTCTAATTGGCAATGAAATGAACTCTTTTTTTTTTCAACGACCATGCATTTTCGTTGCAATTGACACCATTTTGCAATGACATTTTTCGTTGCAGTAAATTATGAAAATTGTTGCCTAAGCTTGCTTTCGTTGCGGAATGTAAACTTTTTAGCAACGATTTTCATTGCTAATTAAATTATTTGGCAACGACATTATGTTGAATCAGCAACGAAAATGTATGTTGCTGGTTATTTTTCAATAGCAACGAAAGTCGTCGATTAGCAACGACTTTATATGTTGTCATTTCTTTATATGTGCAACGAAAGTTGATATGATTTGCAACAATTAAAAATGTTGCCTTTTTATTTTTGTATTAGCAACAATATCCTCTCCGTTGTTATTATGTTAATTTTTCGTTGCCAAATATTATATTTTTAATGTCATTAGCAACGAAAATTTGTTGCTAAATGTATAAAAAAATTGTTGTTATATTAAATCTTGTTCAATACTTTTGTAACGAATTATATTGTTGCCAAATAAAAAAAACTAAAATATTATTAATTATAAATAAAATCATCCGATACATGATCATTCATCATCTTTACAATCAAACTTCGTATGACTGAAAACTACAATCTAGTCGTAGAAAACATACAAAAATATTAGAAAGAATAAAAGTTTTGCATACAACATTTGTATGCCATAAGGCTCCTCTAAATTTGACTAGTCATTATGTACAATTATTAAAGAAAACAAATAGATTGTATGCCATCAGCATGCATGCGTAATCAGATCTTTGAAATTGTCAAAGACATGAGCTGTAAAAGAATCTAAATACCTCAAGAATAAAATGCTGGAAATCTGTATCTGGTGGCAAAACATCAGCGTTAACCCCCAAGTGAATAGAAAGAAATGACAGGGCCTTCAATATAGAGTTTCTAAAATCTTTCTTGTTCTGTAGGTAATTTTTCCAATTTTAAAAGTTTTCCTGTTATGTAAATAGGCAATCAAATTTTATAAATAGGCAATCACTAAGAGAGGTGGATAATCCACTGTTTTGAAACATCAAAATACGACATTGAGCACAATTATTCATATATTTCATTGTGCTTTCAGTGATGACTAACCAATGGTATCCAATCTAGTATCATTGGAAATTATGTTCTTAGCAAAGAACTCTCTTCCATTTGACAGTCGCACTTCTACCTAAAATACACAAATTAAATAACATAAAGGGAAGATTTATCTTTCTGCATATAATGAGGACATAAATATTAACTCACATAATGAGGACGAAAATAATAATATTAAGGGAAGATTTAACTCACAATTTTGGTTTTCCATTTCTGCTGGGAGAATCCATTGATCCTCTAATAGAAGCTTTGGCAGATTCTGGGACCATGTCTAATGGAAATGACTCTATAAAGCATGTTATGTTAATTCGCATCCTCTCAAGCTCTGCTTGAAGTAGTTCAGAGCTGTCCTGCTGGGTAAGAGCCTAAGCAAACAGGAAAAAATGTAGGGAGAGTATATTAGAGGAAGAGCCATCATGTAACAATAGGAAGGATTAAATTATGAAGATGGTCACTGCCAGATGATTCATATAAAAGCCAACTTGAGGTCCAATTCTCAGGCAATTTAACAACGGGTCTAGAAAATCCAACTAAACACATTTAATAATCACTAATAGCCACATGATTAGTGAGGACTGTGACAAGCATTTGTTAGGAGGAGATAACCATGAGCCGACACCAAGTGAGGGTGCAGGGTAAGAGTAAAATGTGGCTTAGAAAAAATGATTTCATATAGAGAAAAATGCTAAAAAATCACGAAGTGTAGACCAAGAACATCGTCACTTCCACGTGTAGGCTTACGGTGATGGCTTCGAGTCTCAACAGACTTAGTCACACTCTCTGTGGCTTTCTTCAATAAGACCCCTTGTAAAGACTTTAGTGACTCTCTTGCCTCCTGTGTAAAGTAAGGATTCAATATGGTCTCAAAATATTCAAGCTACAAGAAATGCATGGCAAACAATAAATTAGCTGAGTAAGTGAATCAGGCATCTCAGTAATAGTAATCACTTGAATCTGCCACACACATATTTGTAAGACTGTATTGCTAATTTTTAATATGTTTTAAACTAGAAACTTGATAGAATAAGAATCTTCGTCATCTTAGTTTTATTCTCTATTATATAGGAACCACACAAATAACATGGTATCTAAAGCAGATTGGAAAGGAGGCTAATAACGAATCTCATCTTCAAGTTCCCAAAAATATAAAATTTGTATCAAGTTGCTATAACACTTATATATTTAGCGAGCAAAAAACGGCTCTACTTTAAGCACCAATGGTTTTCGAAACATCGAAGTTCGATTAGATACAATTCTGACAAAGAAAAAAAAAAAGAAGAGAAAAGAAAAACGAAACAGCATATTCACCTCAAGCATGACCTGACATAAACCATTTTCATCCAATTATCTAAGATCTCTCTCTTTGTTTTCATGGAAAAGAATGAGCAAAGTGTTAATCAGACCTTTAACGAGGATACCGAGTGTCTTAAGCAGGGGTTTACATCCAGCAAAAACTTGCAATCAGAAAATACATCATATTCCCTAGATTAAGCCAAAAGTTAAGCTAATAATTCAGGACTTAACCTGATAAGGATATGTTCCATTAAGATTGACACAACTTCTAATATAGTCAAAAATATGATTTAGCTGTATTAGAACTAACAAATGGTAGGGGTGATGGGAAACAAGTCTAAGTAAAACAAGAAAGTTTTTGTAGATCATTGGGTGGATGTGTCACGCCAGCACACATTAAGTACCTCGGCACACTACTACTAGAGTGTCTGATAACTCCACCGCCAAGCATCTCTTTTACCGCAAGATACCGTAAGTAGTATTATACGATTTTGCGAAAAAAGTAATGTTCGAAATATCGGAAAACAAGGAATAACAAATTATTTCACTATTTTCTTACTTTATTTCTTTGGTGCACTTCCCCCCATTGCGATCCAAACATCCAACAAATAGTTTAGTAAATTGCGACTCTAATAAAATTTGCACGAGAAAACATAAAAGATGGTATACAATTCCAAATATTGATGGAAGGCACATTAACAAGTTTTTCTTATAGAAAAGCATTACAAGGCATTAGATTATTCTCTTTGAAGACTTGATCAACTCGAGGCCATAATCTTGATAAAGGAACTCTATCCCCTTGGCCCTCCTTCCTATTTCTTGGCCTCATCTTGCCCCAGGAAAGGGATTACATACGATGAATATTCTAATCTTCCAACATGAGAAACAAAAGCCAAATATGAGACAATGTTAAAGGGCAAACAATTATTCTAAAATTATGGTGGTTCCAATTTATTGACTTATTGCTTCATTGAGCATTACACTAACCACGTAATCATAACTGAAGAACCGACCTCTATTAACAAACAAAATAATGGCATAAAACTAAGGAATCTTCACATGTTTTGAAGGGATATATATTTGAAAATAACCGGATATATTAGTTGGAAAAATAAGTTGCTTGCACAATAGCAAACCCAAATCAAACACATGGGTTCAGTATGACTTGAAAATACATCTCCCCCACCCCCCAAAAAAAGCATCCCAACAAAAAGACGTGATCCCCTCTGCCAATGGTAATCATCCCAAACATCAATAAGCAGTTAGTTTACACACATATTTTTGTGCAAAATCAACATTCACATTTATACCAGACATAAGTTTGGTTATACCTTTGTAAAAGTATATTGTGCAAGGACCTTCTCTTCAAGTCCAGAGAAAGACATAACCAAAATTTTCATATCAGTATCCTCCTCGTCCTTTCCCCTGCTGTAGTCATAGATATGATAGCATCACTCAAACTGAACCTCGGTTAGTGAATCAAAAAGTATTTTTACGATCTCAAGTATAATTTTAGTATTTTAATGATGTAATTTGAATTTTTGTTCTTTTGATCAATTAAGAAAATAATTTGAATTTTAGTTTTTTTTTTAATTTTAGTATTTTTTTTTAATTTGAATTTTTAGTATTTTAGTATATTTTTTAATTAGTATGTTTAGTATTTGATGTAAATATGTAATTAGTATTTTTAGTATTTTAGTGTGTTAAAATGTGATTTTATAATAAAATAATCCTTATAAGCGTAGTTGGTTTGAGCATTTGTTTAAGGAGAGTGGGAGGTGCAGAGTTCAATTCTCAAGGAAAGCATTATTTTATTTTATTTTTTAAAAAGCCCATTGAATCAAGGGCAGGGCTTTTTATTATTAGTACTATTATAATTATAATTATAATTATAATTATAATTATAATAATTAATAATAATAATAATAATAGTAATAGGAATAATAATAGTAATTATAATAATGATTAATAATAACAATAATAATAATAGTAGTAGTTATAATAATAGTAATAGTAATAATTATAATTATATAATAATAATAATAATAATAATAATTATAATTATTATTATTATTATTATTATTATTATTATTATTATTATTATTATTATTATTGTAGTAATAATAATAACAACAATAATAACAAAGTAATAATAGTAACAATAATAATTATTATAATAATAGTAAAATAATAGTAATAATAATAACAACAACAACAATAATAATAATAATAATAATAATAATAATAATAGAAATTATAATAATAGTAATAATTATTATTATTATTATAATAATAAAAATAATAATTTTAAGATTAGTAATAATTATTCTAGTAATAATAATAAAATTAATAATAATAGTAATAATAATAATAATAATAATAATAATAATAATAATAATAATAATAATAATAATAATAATAATAATAGTTAATATAATAATAATTATAATAATTGTAATAGTAATAGTAATAATAATAAAAATATAGCACATGAAGCATGAAAAATTTTAATAATGACTTATAAGTAAAAAAAAGTTAAAATTTAAGTTATTATCAAACACTAAATAATAACAAATGACTTATAACTTAGTTTAACCAACTTATAAGTCATTGCCAAACACCCGCTAATACAAGATATAAAGAAAAATTAATATTTGATTGTAAAAAAAATTACAAGTCAAGAAAAATGAGAATTTGAAAAATGGGAGTTAAAAAAACTTACACACCATTGGTGCAACTTTATTATTATTGTTATTGTTATTATTATTTTTATTATTATTATTATTATTATTATTATTATTATTATTATTATTATTATTATTATTATTATTATTATTATTATTATTATAACTTCTTGAGATTATATTAATGGTATGTAGTGAAAGAGAAGAAATGAATATATGGGGGAAATCTCATGTTTTGATATAAATATTAATCCTTGCAAGATATTAACAGATAACTTATGTTACTCCGGCGGTCAAATGACCAAAGTTCTAAATGATAGGTCACAGGTTTGAATATGTTTCGCATTTGGATATAATTTTTAAATACTAAATATGAATATTTTTTCACAATTCTCTAGAATCTAGAATATGGTCTTACAAAAACATGCTTATTGGGATTATCTTAATTTAAGGCAACATTTTAATAGTCGTTGCAAAAAGTTGTATAAAATATGCAACAAAAATAAAAATTGTTGCCAATGAATGTGGTCCATATTAGGCAACGAAATATAGCAATAAAAAAATTTAGATTTACCGATGAGGAGAGAAATCAAGTGGTTAGAAATTTTTGGCAATTTCAAACGAATTTTGTTTCCAAATTTTGCAACGACTTATGAATTTCGTTGCAAAAAAGTGAAAGCCTGACACAATTTGCAACCAAGGACAAGTTTCGTTGCTAAACATACACTTTTAGCAACGACTTATAAACTTGTTGCTTGAAAAATCGTTGTTAAAGCCCCATTTTAGCAACAAAAAAACTTTCGTTGCCCACGATGACGGGAAATCAAGTGGCCTAAAATTTTGCACCGAATTTCTAACGAAAATTTTTTCCACCAATGAATTAGCAACGAAATTTGCAACGACTTATGAATTTCGCTGCAAAAAATGAAAGCCTGACACAATCTGCAACGAAGGACAAATTTCGTTGCTAAACATATACTTTTAGCAAAGACTTATAAAGTCGTTGCCTGAAAAATCGTTGCTAAAGGCCCATTTTTTTGTAGTGGATGGACAATTAATCGTCCTGTAATAGATTAGTGTATTTGATTGTAATATACTTATGAAGAACAACGAATGTATTCGGTTTATGAACTTGAGAAAGGATTTATTACAAATGTAATACAAAGATAGTAATTACACTCATTTTGTTGTTATCTCAATGGAATGATTGTATGAACCTAGGAATGGATTTTATTACAAATGATTGTATGATTGTCGGGTTGGAAGATACCCGGATTTGGGGGCGTCATAGGTAGGTATCAAAGCATTAGGTTATAAAACTTAAGGGGGAGAAGAACCTTAAGCTAATAACCTCGTTAGGAAAGGAAGAGTCCAAAGAAAGTTAACTCGAGTCAAATGAGTTAATAAGGTATTGAGGAAACTCAGTACCGAAAGATTTAAAAGATGAAAAGTGACCCTAAATGGATTAAATGTGATTTGTGTTTATATTATTGTGTATTATGTAATAATTAATTTGTTATGTGTTATTGTAGATGTCGGTCGATAGCTTGATGTATAGGGATATACATGTGGTCAACGAGGAGTCCGTGAACAGAGTTGAGATAGTACCTGTGCCTATAGAAGACATACCTGTAGTGATTCTAGAAAAGTCAAAGCCCGAGGAATATTACTCGGAGGAGGATTATTCTGAGGAGACCATGGGAATAACATCATATCTGAATATGATGATAGATGTGGAGGATGACATGGAGGTGACATCGATTAATACGGTGATGCCTGCCCTAGAGTCGACACCTACAGAGACTATGAGGGCGATGTACCTCTCAGTGCTTGACCGTAACGTGCAACTGCACAATATGGTACAACACCAAAAGGAAGAGATCAGTGATCTCTATGGTGCGAAGGAGTCTGCAAAGTCAGACTATGAGATAGAGCTGAAAGTAGTATGCACACAAGCCAATCATGTTTGATGATAAAACATATACTTTATAACAATCTTATTTATTTATTAATAAAAAGTATTAATATGTGATAAACCCATAGTTTTAAGCAATACTTTTAGAATAATGATGATGATCATTCTAATGAGATCTAAATTCTTAGAAAGCTTAAAACTCAAATAGTTCCCAATCATTGGATTACTAAATTGGGGATTAGTGAATCCGGATAGATTGGTATATACATTGCTTGCTCATTGGATGAGGATGATTGATCTCATGATCATTTGTGTGGAGACACTAAAGCAAGTATGTAGGTGCTTATTAGAGAATAAGTTCACTGAACGTGGCTCGTTAAGGAATACCTAATGGAGTTTTACTTGCCTGTCAATAGGAATTCCTGTAGCGATGGTAGTACAATTGATCCTTGGACTTGAGATCATCATAGTATCTTGTGTATGATGAGTTATACTTTGACTTATTCCTTAAGACCCTTAGGGTATATCAAAGGGTATGCTTGGGTATAATAAGTTGTACATGGAGATAATGTATGATCAATAAAGAATCTACCGCTTTTAGTAAAATAAGAGAAATGTCCTATGTGATTCGATAAATGATAACCCAGTAGTCCTTGGCAGAAGGCAGAATAAAATTAGAAAGGAGTTTCTAATTTGTATTATTTGAAGTTGTGAATTTAAGAGTCGAAATACATATAATTAAATAAATTAAGACTTGACAGTAATTTCATGTCTTATATTTAATTGGGACATTGTATGGTAGAAGGATTGAATTGTACAGTAACTATTTACTCAAATGTTCTTTTATGATTAATGTTGAAATCTATATTATCTGAAAAGTCGTTAATCGCTAGAGAGGCTTATCCCTATTGTAGAATAAATATTATCTATTTAAATAAATTAATAGTTTAATTTATTTATTTAAATAAGATTAGAATTGTTCTAATTGATTTATTTACAACTTAGGTTTAATATGGAGAACCTAAAAGGTCACAATAGTAAAAGGAAGAATAATTATTTAAGAAGCAAATGTCATAATCGTAATAATAAGTTAAGTATATTTAATTTAATCTATGGTGATAGAATAAATTAAATAACTTAATATTTATTATTTAATATTTTAGAAATATTAAATATAAATTAATAAGAGGAGTCTTATTATTATTATTTAATTCCTAAAGGAGTTTGGGAATTAATTAATAAAAGTACTATCATTTATTCCTAATATGATTGGGAGCCTAATTAATTAAAGGAATTTAATTAATTAAAATAAAACTCAATTTCTTAATTGTTAAGGAGGGTTACCCACATCTATATATAAGAGGAGTCTTATTATGGGTGAGTGTAGTTGTTGACTTTTTCACAACAGACGTGATTCCAATTGTTGGAGAGTACGACTCTTTTTCTATTAGAGATAGAAAAACTAGGGTTTCGCCAAACACCCATCTTCTTGAATCTTTCTTCTACCTTGGTGGATCACCTTTAGAGGCCAAACACTTGGGTGGCTAACGTTGATCAAAGGAAATAACCGAACCCGGTAGATTCAAGTTGAACGCGAAATGATTTGGAGGTAAACTTGTACTTGAGGAAGCTCGAATCTTCAAGGGTATGATTCTTGTTCTTTATCTTTTCATTTAATTAATAATTGTGCATAAAGGATGATCCGGGTATATAG
The DNA here is from genome assembly GCA_020205615.1 of Panax quinquefolius. Lineage (NCBI taxonomy): Eukaryota > Viridiplantae > Streptophyta > Magnoliopsida > Apiales > Araliaceae > Panax > Panax quinquefolius. Next base: position 103,365,613 of record CM035169.1, read on the forward strand.
TTTGTAAAATTTTAAAACTCTGATTTTCCATGCTTCCGCTTATTTTGTGCAATTTGATTGCGTTCATGAATTTTACAAACCTAACAGTGGTATCAGAGTCAAACCTTTATGCAAATTATTAATTGTTCAGATTTGATATATATATTGATATGTGTTTAGAATAATTTATTTGGGCATAAGTTGTTGTATAAAATTAAAAAAAGAAAAAAAAAGAAATAGCGAAATCTGTATATTGTTTTCTTTTACAACGAATCACATTAATATTATATATATTATCATTTTTTCAAAAATTGATCCTAATAAGGGATATATTGCTTTATATATATATAGTATGACTATATATATGATCCTAATCTGGAGATTCACGTGGTATATATTATATATAGAAACCGGATCCTGTCCGGACTTCCAAACAGGTTTAAAATCCGGTCCTTTTTTTTGGTTTTTTTTAAAACACATTAAAAAAAAATTATAGAATTAAAATTTTTTCATAATACAGTGTTTTGGGTGTGATTTGGGTACGTATAACATAACATGTATATACGATGCATGTGCATCGTATCACCATTTTTTGGTATAGGTATTCAAAACACGTCCAAAACATTGTATTATGGGAAAATTTTAGTTCCATAAAATATTAAATATTTTTTTTTAGTTATTTTAACAAAAAAAAGCAAAAAAAATAAAATAAAATTTTGAATTAATTTTTGATCGAAGTAAAGATTAGGACACGAGGATATATATATATATATATATATATATATATATATATATATATATAATCTAAACCTTGCATGATAACACATGTCCAGATTAATAGTTAACAGGCCCGTGAATCTTAATAGCTAGCAGGCCCTGGAATGTTCACGTTACAAGAGATGCGGATTATAATATATATATATATATATATATATATATATATATATTCTGAATTATTTTATAATTAAAATAAAGAGTTTATTTTAATCTTAAAATTAGAATTCATGCTAACTAATTAGAGTTGAAATTGGATTTCATGATAACTAATTGGAGTTGAAATTGGATTTCATGTTTCCTTAAATAAAGGAGTTTATTTAGATATGAAATAAGATTTCATGTTATTCAAAATAAAGGAATTTATTTGTGAATAGAAAAGTGAATCCATATTTCCTTAAATAAAAAAGTTTATTTAGATATGGAATACGATTTCATATTATTCAAAATAAAAGAGTTTATTTGTGAATAGGTAAGAGAATCCGTGTTTCTTTTAATAAAGGAGTTTTATTTTATTTTTATCTTGGAATTGGATTCCATAATTAATTAAAATAAAGGAGTTTATTTTGATTAAAATTTTGATTAAAATAAAATAGTTTATTTTATTCAAAATTGGATAAATTATAATAAAAGAAATTTATTTTGATTTAAATTTAGATTAAAATAAAGAAGTTTATTTTAATTCAAAATTAGATTTTATACTAACTAAATTTTCCCATTAAATGATATCAATATATATATTGAATGTTTATTATTCATGAGATGAATGTTATTTATTGATGCATATAGTGATGTGTATGATAATAAATGGGATTGATTATGGACTATTGACCAATGCGATTGGATTTTATTTTAGTTGGATGCATGAATGTATGGATTTTATTTTAGTGATAATAAATGGGATTGATGAGTATTGAATATTTAATATAAGTTTGGTGTGCACACACAAGGCAAGTATTAATATTTAAGATGTTGTTTTTATTACATATGATGTTTATAAGGAATTGAACATTACTGCTTTGTTGTGCACACACAAGGGCTATAATTTTCTCTTCACTTATATAAAAATGCTGGGTCTGACGTAACTTAAATCATTTTAGTTCGGATGTGCACACACTTGACCATTATGATATAAGAGGCAAAATACAAGGAGTTACATAGTTGATGTAATTGACAAAAGTTGTCTACCTATTTATTTATATATAGTTTGTTGTGCACACACAAGGCTATATACATTTGAAATGAGATCCTTATTCTCACTAGCATATCTTTAATTGGATATTGCCGAACTATATATATTGAGGTAATATAGTTGAAGAAAGAAAATAGTGGGAGATACCAATTTAAAACAAGACCTAAATTATTTTGGTAATTAATAAAAGAATGTATGCTAAAATGTTGTTAATTATAATTCATTTACAGAATTTTACAATGTCTAAATTACTATCACTGCAAGGCATATTAGATGTTATTTAATCGGACCATGTTAAACGGATTGGTTAAGGAAATTGATAAAAGTTCTCACGGCTGAAAAGCTATCTTATGTCCTTAATACGCTTATCCCTGCAATGGTTGCAGACAATGCCTCTGAAGAAGAGATTGCTACTTTTAGAAAGTGGCAACATGATGCAAAAGTTGGCTCAATGCATCATGCTCGCATCCATGAGTAACGAGCTTCAACATCAGCATGAAACTATGGATGCTCTTACTATATTCCTGCATATCAAATAGTTGATGGTGAAGAAAGTATGACTGATAGATATCAGATATCTAAGGAGCTCTTCCGATTTAGAATGACCGATGACACTATAGTACATATAAAATTCCTTAACATAATCAATTTGATTGATCAATTAGGATAATAAGTTTTTGTCCTGGATGGAGAGTTGAGCCAAGATTTGATCTTACACTCAACCCCGGACTCCTTTCACAATTGTTGTGAATTTTTCATATGAACAAGCTAGATATCAGCTTTGCTGATTTGCTTAACATTTTCAAAAATATTGAGAGTCACTTTCCAACCCAGAAAGACCAAGTCTTACTGGTAGGGGCCAAATGATCTTCTAAAAATAAGAATGATTCTAAGAAGGTAAATAGAAATGGAAAAAAATAATGGATAATAAGAACAAAATTGATACGAATAGCAAAAGAGTTTGCTTCCACTACAATAAGCCTGGACACTAAAAAGAAAACTACGAGAACCATCTTGTAGAGGCTAACCAGAAGAACCTTAGTGAAGTTTCAGTTACAAATATAGTTTTTGTTCATGATTGAAATAAATTTTTTTTTAAGTCAAGATTCTACTTGGGTATTGGATACCGGCTTGGTTATCATAAATATAGATTTATGAAGGGATCAAGCATAAGTAGAAAGCTAAACAAAGGATAAGTAATCCTATGTCTGGTAAATGAAGCAAAGGTTGCTGCATTAGCAATAGAAACTTATAGTTTAGCATTGCTTACTAGTAAATATATTAAGTCAATAAGTTGGTATTGTATTCTAGTTCTCGTTAGAAATATTATTTCCATTTTATTATTGGACAATGAAATCTTTGGTATTATATTTAAGAACAATTGTTGTAATATTTATAATAATAATGTTTTGTATAGAACTGGAATATTACTTAATGAATTTTGTATACTTGACTTACGTGAAAATAATTTTGCAAATTGAACAAACTAGTATAAGAAAAGGAGATTATCATTCAAAGAGTTGAATGTGTGTATTTGCTGAAATACAAGTGTTAATTATTTGAAAGGTTCAAAGAATTCAGAAGTTAAACAAATTGGCTAAATATTAGGATTCTTTGATCTGATCAATGAAGGAATACTTGAGCAATGAGTTTCTAGATCATCTCAAATGGTTTTCTCACAAAGGACACCTCCTTATACGCAATAATTGATTGATGTATCTGAAAGGAAAAATTATACCTTATTAGATATGGTGCGGTCCATAATGATTTTACCGATATTCCAGCATCCTTCTGAGATAATGTCCTAGAAATAGTTGTATATCTACGAAAAGGTAACTTCAAAATCCAACCCCAAGACTCCATAAAAGTTATGGACATGGATGATTCCTAATCTTAAATATGTTAAGATAAGGAGTTGTCCAACTAATATGAAAAAGGTTTCAAAAGGATAAACTTTGGACAAAATTTGACAAGTACAGATTTATGAGACATCCTAAAGAAAGTTTAGGTTATATGTTCTATAATCCTACTTAGCAAAAGATGTTTGTTGCGAAACACGCTACCTTCTAAGATAAAGGTGATTATCATTGAAGGAGCTAGTGGGAGGATAATAGATCTTGAAGAGTTCAAGAACTACGAATCTTTATAAGTCAAATAAGAGGAACCTGTAGATAGACCTATTATACCACAACCAAATTGTACATATGAAATAGTACCAAAAATACCTAGGAGGTATGGATTCGTCATAGATGATGATTATGAGGTACACATCATAGAAGATGATGATCCAGTTAGATGCGATGAGGTAAGAGTTGTAGACACTCAGAGAAATGGATTGAAGCAAGCTTCTCAAAATGGAACATTCATTTTGATTAGACAATCAAAAAGGTTTGATTTTATCAAAAACAAGAATGAACCTAGTGTGTACAAAAGGGTTAGTGGGAGCTTCGTGACATTCCTGGAATTATATATTGGTATACTACGGATAAGGAATGATATACTAATGCTACAATCAGTAAAGATAAAGTTGTCTAAATATTCCTCCATGAATGATTTGGGAAGATTGTCTTAATTGGGGATACAAATCTATATAGATTATGACATCCCAGATTTTTAGAAATTATAAATGAGAATTTTATAAATAAAAGTATTATTTATGAGATATGTTGGGTGTGAGTATGTGTATGTCATATATTGTAGAATATGTGAATTGATGTGAAGAGAATGTTATATATTAATTTTAATATATATAAATATTTAATTGAATTATTTATTGAGTTAAATAAATAAATTTTGTTTTGATTATAGAGTAATGTAATTAAGTGTAGTAGATTAATTAGATGAATATTTAGTATTTAATTTAATTAATATAATAATTTTATGTTTAGTTCTAATTTAATTGAGATAATTAAATTAGATAAGTTATCATGATGATTATTACACAAAATTATAATTAACAAGTAAATATAATTATGTGCCAATTTGATGAGATTGATTGATGTTAAGTTATTGATTAATTAAAATAATGAGTATTTGCCAAACATGGTCTTAGGCTTTTCAAGTTCAAATTGGTGTAACCTATGTATTAACTAGTAATTAGTATATTTAATAACTACTAGGAGTTACATATATTATATGTTACTAGGATTGTATATTATATGTATATACTACAAGTTAGTATGTTAGTTTTAGAAAACAAACCAAAGAAAGAAGAAGAGAGTTATAGAGAGTTGTAGGAGAAGAAGAAGAGGAAGAAAAAGAAGAAGAAGGGAAAGTTTTGAGAAGACAAAACAAGCCCCATCATTATCATCATCTCCATCTCTCTCTTAAATTCATACTAATAAAGTTATAATCTAAATTCCTTGTTTTAATTATATTTTTATGTTCTTCATAATGTAGATAATTGTTATGTAGAAGTTATATTGAGAAATTGAGAGAGATAGAGAGAAATAGAGGAATTGAGATGAGCTAGAAGAGGAAGAAGAAGAAGAAGAAGAAGAAAAAAAAAACTAGAAGAAGGTAACTTCTAAACTCTTATTTAATCCTTGATTTTTTTTGGGTAGATTTATGTTCTAGGGTAGTAGATCATGCTTAATATGTTTTTATTGGTTTAATCTTGGATTATCAAGAATCAAACAAGAGGATTCAAGAAAGAAAATGAAATGGAAAGAAAATTTGAAAAACAAAATTCGTAGGTTTTTAGTAATTGTGGACATATCTTGTGAAATTCATATGGGTATAATGAGTTAGAAAGTGAGCCTTATATCAAATCGAAGATATAGAAGTAAGCTATATTCTGAAAGTGAAATCACATAAAAACTCTTTGTAGATTTCTTGCAATGTCTATTTTAGTAAGGCTGGTCCGAAGGGAAAATAATCTGTCCATAAAATCAAAACTGTTACGGTTTCTGACTTTGAAAAATTCATATAAATTCGTGTGTTTTGCATCTGAAGAAACTTAAAACTGAAAAGTTGTAGATATGGAAGTTTACTAGCTAGACTCGTGAGATTGAGCCATTTTATGGACCGGATCATGTCCGAAATAAATTGGTTAGTAAGGATGTCCAGAAAATGAAATTTTCTAGACTAGTTGATGAATTACAGAATCTGGTTTAGATGGATAAGGGTCTGACTTTAAGGCCTAGATGAGGTTGTAGTACCTTTGAGTAAGGGTTAATTCTATATAAGAAGGAACAAAAGCGGACATGTAACTAACGAAGTTACGTTAAAAAGCGAAAACAACGTTTTGTTAAAGAAATTGTGAAGATGAGTTTTATAATTCTGTTTGAATTAAGATTTTGGGTGATGATATATTTTGATGATTAAAAATATGCTTTGACATATGTAATGAGTATAGATATGTGTTATTATATTCTATGCATAATTAACCATTTAAGATCAAGAGTTGAGATAAGTTAATGTGTGCACATAACGTGCTCGATAGAATGCCTAAGAGTAATAGTGTTTTCTAAACTTTGGTATACAAAGTGACTAACTAATGGCTAATATTGGATATCTAAGTATGAAAAGATGATAATACAAGAATAATAATGGAAAGAAATTGAAAAGGGTAATTTTTGATTTATGAAGGAAAATTAAACATGTAAACAATGCGTTGAATATGTATTTTTGAAACCAAAGTCGTATAATAAAATGGTGTGATATACGCACATTAAACTACAAGTGTGATAGTCTAGCATGTGTGGTGATAAAAATGAAAAATAAAACTGAGTTGTATATAAAATAGTTAGATGTCTATAAAGACATTATAAAGGATAATAAGATAAAGTAAGGTCTTAGAATAAATTTGACCATGAGATTGAGTATTGATTTTATTTATTATCAATCTCACATATAGTGTAGGTTGTGCAAGGACACAAAGTATTAGCATGTTGGTAAAACACCGGTAAAGGCAAGTCTTTCTGTTCCTTTTTCCTATGTGAACTTGATGATGATCTGCTTTAAAATTTTAGTGTATGATGTATTATATATGTCAAAAGTATGAAATGTGAAAGTAAATCTATGACTATGATGATTGAACTATGAATGTTGATTGAGTAAGAAACTCAATCTTTATAGTTGTTATGTGAACTATAACATGTATGCTATGTTTGTTTATGATTATTCTTGTATGTTGAGCATGTTATTATATGCTACGTGTTGCATGAAAAAGCTGTTAGATTTTCTTTGAGTTGTTCGAGCTCATTCTTGCAAATAACCATTTTTACAGATTCAAGAATTGAAGGTAACGCTATGTGCTACTTGATTGTTATGGATCAAAAGTGATATATGAAGATTTAATATCCTAGCTAAATTGTTATTCTTGTAAACCATGTCTAATGTTTCGAATAATGTATTAATGTTGAGTTGTAATATTATTTTGCGAATATAAACTATTGTAGTATTAAAATGATTCTGAGATATTTAGATGTAAAGGTTGAAGGATTTGGGAAAGAGGATAGTTTGTAATAGAAAATTTTAATTATTCCGCAAATTTTAATGGTTGTATTATCGTTTAATGATGTAAAATTAGAGGTTGAATGTATTATTAACGACCAAAGTCGAGAATTAAATTGTATGAATTTTGGGGTCGTTACATAGATAGATTTAAGAGGATGCTCGACTTAACCCGAAAAACATATATTCATTTGATGCTAAAGTCGTTTAGCATGGCAAACTCCATGAGATGTTTCGTGTTGATGAGCCATGGAATGTATCTCTCTTAATAGTCCACATAGACTCATAAAAGAGAGATCGCTTGAGTAATTATCATGTATGTAATGAAATGTACGAGACCTGATGTTGATCAGTTATATTCTGGAGAAGTTCACTATGAGTATGTGAAAAACATCTTAAAGTACTTAATCGGCAGTAAAGATGTGATCATATTCATGGTGGGTCTAAATTAAAACTAGAGGGCTTAACAGACTCAAGTTTTTTTAGACATACCAAGACGACAAAAATCCAATTTAAGGTAAAACGTTACCTTGAACGGCGGTGCAGTGAATTGGAAAGGTTCCAAACAACAAATATTTGCTGGTTTAGTGATAAAGACAAAGTATACAGCTATAAATGAAGCTGGAAGTTGATTGTTTGGATGAAAAGTTCATTACAGAACTAAGAATAGTTCCTAAGTCTCATCTTGGATCTAAACATGTGTAGTGACACTTTCACTTGGTTATATGAATCATTGAAAGATGCGAAATCACTATAGAGATAGTGAACTCTCAAGAACAACATTACATATCCATTAACTAAAGTTTATCCAACAGCAGGATAATCGTCACTTAAAGAAGAAGGGTATAAGATACCATGACGATTGGCTTTAGTGCAAGTGGGAGATTGAAAGTAGTATGCACACAAGCCAATCATGCTTGATGATAAAGCATATACTTTGTAACAATCTTATTTATTTATTAATAAAAAGTATTAATTAATTAAAGGCTTTTAATTATCTACATGATGCTATTTTATAATATGTGATAAACTGTGACACCCCCAAAATTAGGTATACATCACCCATCTTGAGTCGCCAGATACATGGTACAGAATTCAAATACAATCTTAAATATACAACACGAGCTGTGAGTTTTAATACAAACATTGTCTTCTAGACAGCATTAAAACTCAAAATAAGTCCTCAATACATTTATTGTCACACTATTTAATAGAATAGTGAGGACTACTAATACTATCATCTGGTCCATCACTCCGTTCCCCGACTCATCCCAGCTATATTCTCATTTCCTGAAGAGAACAGTAAAAGAAAGGGTGAGCTCAACTAGCCCAGTAAGAAATATTATGACTAAGATAATGTAGAATAAATTATCGTTAGCCTTCAATAGTGTTAAACTGATACAATATAACAACCATCAAGTTTAACTGCAGCGGAACAAGCAATCCATTAGAATAGTCAAGTAGAGCATAAAATCTACTATCTTCTATGGTTTAAAAGGTTTTTCATCACTCTTATTGTTGAGACTCCGCTTAATAAATAATCCACATCATTAAATCATCCCTGTACTACAGGCCAAGGATATTCTTTAGTATCATGACCACGTATTATCCATTCACTATGGACCAAAGATAATCGTGTTTTCATCAACGGTCTTGATCATGCCATAAAATAATTCATCTTTGCACCCTTGGCCGAAGAGAATCCATAGACATAATCATACCAAAAATTGTCCATCAATGCACTACGGCCAATGAGGATTTTTACCACATCATTCATCACATTACGGTCATGATTATACCGAATAATCCCTAGTCATAATCACACCAAGTCCATCTATGCACTACGGGCCAAAGATGACTTTTACCACATCATTTATAACATTACGGTCATGATTATACCGAATAATCCTTGGTCATAATCATATCAAGTCCATCTATGCACTACAGGCCACAGATGACTTTCAACATAATATAAACATGAGGATGATGACAATGACATAATAATTCAATAAAACAAGTTCAAGAATTAATTTATCCAGGAACCAATAACGTCCAAATTGTCAACATTATACTTCTTTGTAGAGTAAAATTTAAGAATGCTCAGAAGAATATTTCCATGAATAGATATTGGATGAAGCGCAAATATCAAGGATATTCCACTAATTTCATGGAGTATAGAAGTCAAAGCTTCAACCTACTGAGTATAATAGAATATATAAAACTGCAAATGAATTTTCATCCGCCATGCGGTAATCCACGTATACAGATCATTTTCACAATTTAATAAGGAATGAATACAAAGGATCGTTCACCATGCATGTGGTAATCCACATAGACAGGTTATTCCAACAGAATAATAAAGAATGAAATAATGAAGGATTCACCATAATGCGATAGGATGCATAGACAAGTTATTCCCAATGAATAATAAATAATGGAACCAGTCCCACAGAAATGCATGCAGTACGAGGATATTCGGCGAGAATAATAAATATTGGAACCGGTCCGGCAGAAACGCATGCACGAGGATATTACGACGTAATAATAAAGAACGAAATAATAAATAATGGAACCGAAGTCAAAACGAAATTACATGACCGATGTGATATTAAAATGAGAATAATAAAGAACAGAATAATAGAAGAATTAAACTATGTATGCGGTACTTCGCATAAATAGGTTATTCCAACATAATAATAAAGAATGGAATAATAGAAGAATTTCACCATGTATGCGGTACTTCGCATAGACATGTTATTCCAACATAATAATAAAGAATGGAATAATATAAGTTCTCATCATGAATACAAAAGAATAATACCCCTTACAGGTACAACAAATAATATCCCTTACAAGTACAACAAATATTATCTCTTACGAGTACAACAAATAATATCTCTTACCGTAAAAGAAACTGAATATAAGAGTACGGAAGTAGCAAAATACTTTTCTTCTTTCTCTCTATAGTTTCTCTCTCTAGAGTTTCGGTGAATTCGTAAGAAATAATGAATGAATGAGCTTCTATTTATAGAAGAATGGATCAGATAAGTAACTAACTCATGAGCGGTCCAGATTGATTTACTTTAATCGACGGTCCATATTTAAAGCAAAATCTTTTAAATAAAATATAATATATTCTATTTATAATCTAATAAAATGAATAACTTTATAAAAGATTTTACTATGCAAACACTATGCATGCACTATGCAAACACTATCACAATATAATATAATATATTCTAATTATTGTCTAATAAAGCATGTATAACTTTATAAAAGTATTCATTTTTATATAAAAAAGATTTTACTATGCAAAATACTATGCAGACACTATGCAACACTATGCATAATAGAATATAATATATTCTATTTATAGAATAACTTTATAAAAGTATTATGTTTTATATAAAATGTTTTTCTGTTTTATTACATTAATAATACCAATAAAACAAAACTGAGTGACTTATCACGTATGCATTAATAATCAATATCGTGCGCTACTATGTAACCACACGTATTACTGTACTTTTATTACCGAGTAGTTCAACAGTATTAACGGTAAAACTTTCGCCGTTATTTTCATAAAATATTTTTGTCGTTTTCTCAATCTGATAATAATTCTGTTGTGGAGTTCACCAATGATTGTACCGTCGTACAGATATTCTCCGACAAAATGAATATTCCCCGACCAATCGAATATTATACAACAACTTGCATACTTTTCAAAATTTATAAATACTACCCACAACTATAACACTATCTCAAATCCACGCCATAATATTAAAAAAAAATATTTCGATAAAATTAAATTTTTATTCATAAAATCTGGGGTCTCACAATCTCCCCTCCTTATGGAATTTCGCCCTCAAAATTTACGTACGTACCTGGTATATCGAAGAGGTGAGGGTATCTTGACTTCATTTCAGATTCTAACTCTTGAGGTATAACCTTTGTGCGTCGAATATGATCCTTCTTATCTAAGATGTTAACATGTATCTCCTCATACGTTAAATCTTCTCCTATCTCATCCGGTTCTAAATTAATAATGTGGTTCGGGTCGTCCACATATTTACGTAACATCGATACGTTAAAAACGTTATGGGCACGCGACATACTTGGCGGTAAAACGAGTCTATAAGCCACAGTTCCTACTCGATCGAGGATTTCAAATGGGCAAATTAAATTGAGAGTTGAAATTTCCTCTCTTTGTCGATTCGTGCTTCTAGAATAACGCCCTCTTGAACCTTCTTCTTCACATTCATCAGCTCTGAGTATGTAGCTTGAGCGGCTTTAACTTTATCGATTAAAATCGATTCTAATCGTATATTTATTAGCTTTACGTGGGTTCTTATATTTGCACTTGTAACCGTATACGATCTTCTACTCAACGCGTCAGCTACTATATTCGTTTTTCCTACGATGATATTGTATGGTACGATTGTAATCTTCAACAGCTCGAGCCAATGTCTTTGGCACGTTATACGTTCATTTTAGTTGAAGAAATATTTGAGGGTTTAAGAAATGGGTTTTGTACTGGGGTCAATACAAAATTCGATTTCACGCTCTAGGGGTAGGCTAAGAAGTCTCCAAGAATACGTCAGGAAATTTATTAACAATAGAAATATCATTCAAAATTGTGACTCTCATCCAAGACTTGGATAACACGCCACATTGATACCTATCAACTTGCCAGCGTTATTCACAACGTCCCCTACGGAAAGTTCGGCTTCGGTGCATTCCACACAAGGAAGTCACCAGCGAAAGGCTCAGGGCTCTTTACTTATGACTTGATATAACAATGATTGACTTTAGTGGTTTGGTTGCTTGAATTCGCATAACAGGTTAGTTAGGAATATGAAAGCTAACATGTGACGCCCCCAAAATAGGTATACATCACCCATTCTGAGTTGTCAATACATGGTACAGAAACAACTACAACTTTATTATTACAACAAGAAATCGTGAGTTTAAATACAAATATTATCTTCTAGACAATATCTATACTCAAATAAATCCTCATCACATTTATTGATACATTATTTTACAAAATGGTGAGGACTACTAAACGACTCTCTCTAGAACCTTCATTCCATACCCCGACTCGTACTCGCTTATATTCTCGCCTCACGAGAAAAATGGAACAAAAGGAAAAGGGTGAGCTCTACTAGCTCAAGAAAGAATATTATGACTAAGATAATATACAACAAATTATCGTTAGTCTTCAACAGGAAAAATCTAATAGAATACAATAGACAACAAATTTTAAATCAATATTCGCAATGAAATAATAATTCATTAGAAGAGTTAAGTAGAGAATGCAAACTACTATCTTCTATGTATGAATTTAAAAGTTCATCGTCTATCTTTTATCCCCGTAACATCAATCAATATACATCCGAATCAAATATTCATCTTTGCACTACAGCCAAAGATATTCATCGATTAGTCATGTTCATCTAAACACCTGTTCATCTTTGCACTACGGACCAAAGATATTCTTCAAAAATCATTCATCTTTGCACTACAGGCCAAAGATATTCAATAATATCATCATTTAAGACTGAGGATGATGAAAAATATTTTTAAAGAAACGAATCCAAAGTGAAACAAAATGACAAGGATTAAGGATTAAGGATTCAGTACTTTGTTTTATTCACGCCCAAAATACCTCAAAATGATCATAGTGGTATAAAATTCAAGAATGATCAAAACATGGACACAATCAAAGCTAGTATCCGTAATAGATATTTTGGACAAAAGAATAAATTTTATTTTTAAATTGAATAGTGTCGATATAGTGAATAGTGTCGTATTCGTGAATAGTAACTCCGACACCAAAAGATAGAAATTCCACAAAAAACATCTTCACGCTTCATGAATAGTACTCGTGAATAGTAACTCGTGAATAGTAACTCATGAATAGTAACTCGTGAATAGTAACTCATGAATAGTAACCCCGACATGAAAAAGTTCTAAATTTGATAAAAAGTTCCAACCAATATTTCAGCATAATGATATTGAAGAAATAATATCATTTGAGAAGAAAATAACATCCTTACCTCGAAAGATCAAGACTTCTAAATTTGGAATCTAAGGGTATAAGGTTGAAGGAACTTGCACTGATCTAACAATACTCAAAGTATACTCAAAATACTCACAAGAATACGCTCGATAATATAGAGAGAAAACTTCAGATTTCGGTGTGATTTTCAATTCTAACCTAAGCACCTATTTATAGGAAATTGCTTAGAACACAAAGCGAAAATTTAATATAATATTAATATATATATATATATATATATATATATATATATATATAACTTCACTTACACCTTTGAATCTGAAATTCAAAGAATTGAAAACATGCCTCACACATGCAAAAAACATTTTTGTAAAAAAATATTTAAAACTTCAAAAATTAATTATTTTGGAGCTTGAACTTCAATAATTCATAATAAATAGCTCTTTCATCGAGAAAATTGAATCTCGAAAGTTTTATAGGAAATTCAATTCTCTACAACTTTGCGTAAGAAAGTTTTTCCAAATTCCAAATAGAAATTGACCAAAATCCACAACCAGGCGATTTTACTGTGCTATAATTAAATTTCAGTCAATAAATGGGGTCCACCGACATGTTTAACATGTTTTAAACATTTATTGCAACAAAAATACTCCTCCTCCTCGTATACTCATATATCCCACATTCGTTGTAAAAATATCACCATTATTATATTATTAAAATATAATAATATATTTAAATGAATTATTTTATCAGAAAAAGATAAAATTTCAATTTTCAACAATTGTCACAATAAAAATTTTCTCCATCTATATCCACATAAAATCAATATTTTTCTCATCATATGAATCAATAATTAATTATTCACAAATAATATTACGAGAATCACAATATTGACAACCTGTGCGCTTCCAGGAAAGAGGGCTTTCAATAAGAATTTCTTCTTTGGCGCCGCAATTAGGTGACCAAACCTCTCCTTAGATGTAACTTTCTAGACATTGCCAATAATGTTATCTAATAATATTATTCAGATAATATGAATTATTGCTTCGATAATAAAAAAAAATCTCGTGTAATGACAATTATTGAAACAACAATGAATATAAAATATCAACGCAAAGCAATTATTAACTCAATAAAATCTTGAACAAGAATTATCTTGTAACCATTATTGAGTAGTGCCTTCTTACGTAAGAATCAATAATTGGTGCAATATCGTAAATACTCTTGTGTTTTAACCACCGAGTATTTTAACAAGATGATAACGGTAATAACTACGCCAAGTTATTTTTAAACAACTTATATTTGTCGTTTTCTTCATCCAATCGCTTTTCGTTATGGGGCCCACACATCTTTGCATACCGTCGCATTTAATATTCCCCGACAAAGATTTAATATTCCACTACCAAACGAATATTCCCTAACAACAATGAATATTTTATAACCACTTGCTTATTTTGAAATATTTGCGTATTTTACCCCTAACTATCCACATTAATCACATCAACCCTTACTATTTCAAAATAATAAATAGAGAAAATTAAATTTCATTAATAATAAGTTGGGGTCTTACATAACAACCTTACGAAAAGTATGATGAGTAGTTAACCAATCGATTCCTAAAATCATATCAAAGTCAATTATTTTCAAAGAGATAAGATCGACAGGTAACGTGAAAGTGTGGATTTGAATCAAACAAGATTTATAAACAGTGGGTGTAACGAAGGTTTCTCCTAACGAAGTTTCAACCGATAAGTCAAAGTCTAATTTCTCCAGAGTCAAATTTAACGTTGAGTGCAAGCAAGAAAGATAAAAGAATGGGTAGAACCGGTATCTAATAAGATATAGACTTCGCAAGAATTTATAATTAACTAACCCATGTTAACTTCTTTCGGGTTACTCGCTTTTTGAGAAGTCACAAAAAACGCTCTTCCTGAAACCACCGAGCTTTGTTTTTTGTCCAGATCCGCCTTTGGTGCCACCGCTCCAATTTGGACTTGACTTCAATATACGACAAAATCGAGCTAAATGACATTCTCTTCTTGAAATTTCCACTTCTATTATCTTGGCCATGATTACCACCGAAGTGGTTACCATTCTTGGTGTGATAATTTCCCCCACGATGGTTATCATTGTTAGATGGTCGCTACCTTGCAGACGATTATTATCGTGTGGTTGGTTGTTACCTTTTGGTTGAGCTGACTCAACGGTCTCATGTGCTTCATTGCTTATCTCAATATTTTCAGATGCCATTTTCAAGTACTGCCACAAAATAAGGGTTAATTAACATATCACATATTATCCTATACTCGAATTCCACCGGTTAAATACCAAATAAACTTAGGTAGGTCATACTAGCGAAGGAATTCCCCGTCTCTCCCCTCTTAGTTCTTATCTCACATCTCAGCCAGGGATCATATCCCTAAGCTTTGATACCAACTGCAACGTTCCCAAAATTAAGTATACATCACCCATCTAGAGTCGCCAGATACATGGTACAGAATTCAAATACAATCTTAAATATACAACATTAGCTGTGAGTTTTAATACAAACATTGTCTTCTAGACAGCATTAAAACTCAAAATAAGTCCTCAATACATTTATTATCACACTATTTAACAGAATAGTGAGGAATACTAATACTATCATCTAGTCCATCACTCCGTTCCCCGACTCGTCCCAGCTATATTCTCATTTCACAAGAGAATAAAGAAAAGAAAGGGTGAGCTCAACTAGCCCAAGAAGAAATATTATGACTAAGATAATGCAGAATAAATTATTGTTAGCCTTTAACAGTGTTAAACTGATACAATATAACAACCATCAAGTTTAGCTGCAATGAACAAGCAATCCATTAGAAGAGTCAAGTAGAACATAAAATCTACTATCTTCTATGATTTAAAAGGTTTTCATCACTTTTATCACGAGACTCGACAATAAGTAATCCACATCATTAAATCATCCCGCACTCTGAGCCAAGGATATTCTTTAGTATCACGACCACGAATTATCCATGCACTACGGGCCAAAGATAATCGTGTTTTCATCAACGGTCCTGATCATGCCATAAAACAATTCATCTTTGCACCCTTGGCAAAAGAGAATCCATAGACATAATCATACCAAAAAATTATCCATCAATGCACTACGGCCAATGAGGATTTTTACCACATCATTCATCACATTACGGTCATGATTATACCGAATAATCCATGGTCATAATCACACCAAGTCCATCTATGCACTACGGGCCAAAGATGACTTTTACCACATCATTTATAACATTACTACCATGATTATACCGAATAATCCTCGGTCATAATCATACCAAGTCCATCTATGCACCACAGCCACGATGACTTTCAACATAATATAAACATGATGATGATGACAATGACATAATAATTCAATAAAACAAGTTCAAGAATTAATTTATCCAGAAACCAATAACGTCCAAATTGTCAACATGATACCTCTTTGTAGAGTAAAATTTAAGAATGCTCAGAAGAATATTTCCATGAATAGATATTGGATGAAGCGCAAATATCAAGGATATTCCACTAATTTCATGGAGTATAGAAGTCAAAGCTTTAAACAATTGAGTATAATAGAATATATAAAATTGCAAATGGATTTTCGTCCGCCATGCGGTAATCCACGTATATAGATCATTTTCACAATTTAATAAGCATTGAATATAAAGGATCATTCACCATGCATGTGGTAATCCACATAGACAGGTTATTCCAACAGAATAATAAAGAATGTAATAATAGAAGGATTCACCATGCGTGCGATAGACTGCATAGACAGGTTATTCCCAACAGAATAGTAAATAATGGAACCAGGTCCGGCGTAAAATGTACAGACAGGATATTTCGACAGAATAATAAATATTGGAACCATGTCCGGCGTAAAATGCACAGACAGGATATTCCGATAGAATAATTAATATTGGAACTAGGTCCCACAGAACGCTTATGCATGTGATATTAAACGTAATAATACGTGAGCGGAATAATAAATAATGGAAACAGTCGTGCAAAATTCGCACCAACAGAAAATTCCGACAGAATAATAAAGAACGGAATAATAGAAGAATTTCACTATGTATGCGGTACTTCGCATAAACAGGTTATTCCAATATAATAATAAAGAATGGAATAATAGAAGAATTTCACCATGTAAGCGGTACTTCGCATAGACAGGTTATTCCAACATAATAATAAAGAATGGAATAACATAAGTTTTCTTCATGAATACAAAAGAATAATACCCCTTACAGGTACAACAAATAATATCCCTTACGAGTACAACAAATAATATCCTTTACGAGTACAATAAATAATATCCCTTACGAGTACAATAAATAATATCCCTTACCGTAAAAGAAACTGAATATAAGAGTAGGGAAGTAGCAAAATATTTTTCTTCTTTCTCTCTATAGTTTCTCTCTCTAGAGTTTCAGTGAATTCGTAAGAAATAATGAATGAATGAGCTTCTATTTATAGAAGAATGGACTGCATAGTAACTAACTCATGAACGGTCTAGATTGATTTACTTTAATTTGGCGGTCCATATTTAAAGCAAAATCTTTTAAATAAAATATAATATATTCTATTTATAATCTAATAAAATGAATAACTTTATAAAAAAATTTACTATGCAAACACTATGCAGTGCATTATGCAAACACTATGCATAATAAAATATAATATATTCTAATCATTGTCTAATAAAATGGATAACTTTATAAAAGTATACATTTTATATAAAAGATTTTACTATGCAAAATACTATGGAACACTATAACACTACGCATAATAGAATATAATATATTCTATTTATAGAATAACTTTATAAAAGTATTTTTTGTTTTATATAAAAGTTTTTCCTGTTTTATTACATTAATAATACTAATAAAACAAAACTGAGTGACTTATCACGTAAGCATTAATAATCAATAACCGCAGGTGCTACTATGTAACTAACGCCAGACATCGCATTTCTTTACTACCGAGTAGTTCAATAATATTAACGGTAAAACTTTCGCCGTTATTTTCATAAAATATTTTTTTTGTTTTCTCAATCCGACAATAATTCCGTTGTGGGGTCCACCAATGATTGTACCATTGTACGGATATTCTCCGATATAAAGAATATTCCCCGACCAATCGAATATTATACAACAACTTACATACTTTTCAAAATTTATAAATACTACCCACAACTATAACACTATCTCAAATCCACACCATAATATTAAAAAAAAAATATTTTGAGAAAATTAAATTTTTATTCATAAAATCTGGGGTCTCGCATAAACCCATAGTTTTTAAGCAATGCTTTTAGAATAATGATGATGATCATTCTAATGAGATCTAAATTCTTATAAAGCTTAAAACTCAAATAGTTTCCAATAGTTGGATTACTAAATTAGGGATTAGTGAATCCGGATAGATTGATACATACGTTGCTTGCTTATTGGATGAGGATGATTGATCTCATGATCATTTGTGTGGAGACACTAAAGCAAGTATATCGGTGCTCATTAGAGAATAAGTTCACTAAACGTGGCTCGCTAAGGAATACCTAATGGAGTTTTACTTTCCTGTCAATAGGAATTCAAGTAGTGATAGAAAGTCGTTAATCGCTAAGGAGGCTTATCCCTATTGTAGAATAAATATTATTTATTTAAATAAATTAATAGTTTAATTTATTTATTTAAATAAGATTAGAATTGTTCTAATTGATTTATTCACAACCGATTTAATATGGAGAACCTAAAGGGTCACACCATAAAAGGAAGAATAATTATTTAAGAAGCAAATGTCATAATCGTAATAATAAGTTAAGTATATTTAATTTAATCTATAGTGATAGAATAAATTAAATAACTTAATATTTATTTAAATATAAATTAATAAGAGGAGTCTTATTATTATTATTATTACTATTATTATTATTTAATTCCTAAAGGAGTTTGAGAATTAATTAATAAAAGTATTCTCATTTATTCCTAATATGATTGGGAGCCTAATTAATTAAAGGAATTTAATTAATTAAAATAAAACTCAATTCCTTAATTGTTAAGGAGGGTTGCCCATATGTATAAATAAGAGGAGTCTTATTATGGGTGAGTGTAGTTGTTGACTTTTTCAGAACAGACGTGATTCCAATTGTTGGAGAGTACGCTCTTTTTCTATGAGAGATAGAAAAATTAGGGTTTTGCCAAATACCCGTCTTCTTGAATCTTTCTTCTTCCTTGGTGGATCACCTTTAGAGGCCAAACACTTAGGTGGCTAACGTTGATCAAAGGAATGAACCAAACCCGGTGGATTCAAGTTGAACGCAAAAGGATTTGGAGGTGAACTTGTACCTGAGGAAACTCGAATCTTCAAGGGTATGATTCTTGTTCTTTACCTTTTCGTTTAATTAATAATTGGGCATAAAGGATGATCCGAGTATATGGTTTGTAAAATTTTAAAACTCTGATTTTCCATGCTTCCTCTTATTTTGTGCGATTTGATTGCGTTCATGAATTTTACAAACCTAACAGTGGTATCAGAGCCAAACCTTTATGCAAATTATTAATTGTTCAGATTTGATATATATATTGATGTGTGTTTAGAATAATTTATTTGGCATAATTTGTTGTATAAAATTAAAAAAAAGAAAAAAAAATAAATAGCGAAATCTCTATACTGTTTTCTTTTACAACGAATCACATTAATATTATATATATTATCGTTTTTTCAAAAACTGATCCTGACAAGGGATATGTTGTTTTATATATATAGTATAACTATATATATGATCCTAATCTGGAGATTCACGTGGTATATGCTTAATGAGATTCATTGATTTATTACTTATATATATATATATATATATATATATATATATATATATATATATTATAATCCACATCTCTTGTAATGTGAACATTCCAGTACTCGCTAGCTATTAATCGAACATGTGTTATTATGCAAGGTTTAGATATATATATATATATATATATATATATATATGAATTATTTTATAATTAAAATAAAAAGTTAATTTTAATCTTAAAATAAAAAGTTAATTTTAATTTTAAAATAAAGAGTTTATTTTAATCTTAAAATTAAATTTCATGCTAACTAATTAGAGTTGAAATTGGATTTCATGATAACTAATTGGAGTTGAAATTGGATTTCATGTTTCCTTAAATAAAAGAGTTTATTTAGATATTAAATAAGATTTCATGTTATTCAAAATAAAGGAGTTTATTTGTGAATAGGAAAGTGAATCCATATTTCCTTAAATAAAAAAGTTTATTTAGATATGGAATACGATTTCATATTATTCAAAATTAAAGAGTTTATTTGTAAATAGGTAAGAGAATCCGTAATTTTTTTAATAAAGGGTTTTATTTTATTTTTATCTTGGAATTGGATTCCATAATTAATTAAAATAAATGAGTTTATTTTGATTAAAGATTTTGATTAAAATAAAATAGTTTATTTTATTCAAAATTGGATAAATTAAAATAAAAGAAGTTTATTTTGATTTAAATTTGGATTAAAATAAAGGAGTTTATTTTAATTCAAAATTAGATTTTATACTAACTAAATTTGCCCATTAAATGATATCAATATATATATTGAATGTTTATTATTCATGAGATGAATGTTATTTATTGATGCATATGGTGACGTGTATGATAATAAATGGGATTGATTATGGACTATTGACCAATGCGATTGGATTTTATTTTAGTTGGATGCATGAATGTATGGGTTTAATTAAATGGGGTTTGCGTACCTCGTCTTCTCTAATTTTTTTCTTAATGTAAATTCTTACTCCCTCATATGTACTTCCCCTTGACTACTGATCAAGGTTTCTATTTATTTTTAAATAGTTTTGTAATAGGAATAGTTAGAATTAATTTTGAAGAATTGGAGATCAAGGAGTAAGGAGCGTTTGAAGACCCGTTTGTAGTGGAGCCCGAGTTTAAATGTAATAGTTATATTTAAATATTAATTCTTGCACCCCTAGGGTTTGACCTTTTGGTTCACTTGGTGGCTCTAGTGAACCAAACTAGAATAAAAGTCCATATTAAATCCGAGTAGAATATTGTATTCTATATGTGCATGCTTATACTATATATATTATATATTATGCAAACATGCTTCACATGTTAATTAATATGACGCGTATTTTATATATATATATATATATATATATATATATGCATGCGCGCTAAACAAGATGAGACAAATTAATAAAATACTCCTCAAATATTTTATATTAAGTTGTAACGTTCAAAGATATTTAGAATATCGAACGTCGCCTTCTAGCATGATAGAAACAATAGAGTATGAATATTTAATATGAGTTTGTTGTGCACACACAAGGCAAGTATTAATATTTAAGATGTTGTTTTTATTACATATGATGTTTATAAGGAATTGAACATTACTGCTTTGTTGTGAACACACAGAGGTCAGTAGTTTTCTCTTCACTTATATGGATCTTTGGGTCGACGTAACTTAAATAATTTTAGTTCGGATGTGCACACACTTGACCATTATGATTTAAGAGGCAAAATACAAGGAGTTACATAGTTGATGTAATTGACAAGAGTTGTCTACCTATTTATTTATATATAGTTTGTTGTGCACACACAAGGCTATATACATTTGAAATGGGATCCTTATTCTCAGTAGCATATCTTTAATTGGATATTGTCGAACTATATATATTGAGGGTAAAATAGTTTGAAGAAAATAGTGGTAGATATCAATTTAAAACAAGACATAAATTATTTTGGTAATTAATAAAAGAATGTATGCTAAAATGTTGTTAATTACAAATTCATTTACAGAATTTTACAATGTCTAAATTACTATCACTGCGAGGCATATTAGATGTTATTTAATCGGATCGTATTAAACGGATTGGTTAAGGAAATTGAGAAACGTTTTCACAGCTGAAAAGCTATCGTATGTCCTTAATACGCCTATCCCTGCAATGGTTGCAGATAATGCCTCTGAAGAAGAAATTACTACTTTTAGAAAGTGGCAAGATGATGCACAAGTTGGCTCAATGTATAATGCTCGCATCCACGAGTAACGAGCTTCAGCATCAGCATGAAACTATGGATGCTTTTACTATATTCCTGCACATCAAGTAGTTGATGGTGAGGAAATTATGACTGATAGATATCAGATATTTAAGGAGCTCTTCCGATCTAGAATGACCGATGACACTATAGTACATATAAAATTCCTTAACATAATCAATTTGATTGATCAATTAGGATAATAAGTTTTTGTCCTGGATGGAGAGTTAAGCCAAGATTTGATCTTGCACTCAACCCCGGACTCCTTTCATAATTGTTGTAAATTTTCATATGAACAAGCTAGATAAATTTGATTTGCTTAACATTTTCAAAATATGAGAGTCACTTTCCAACCCGGAAAGACCAAGTCTACTTTGGTAGGGGCCAAATGATCTTCTAAAAATAAGAATGATTCTAAGAAGGTAAATAGAAATGGAAAAAAATAATGGATAATAAGAACAAAATAGATACGAATAGCAAAAGAGTTTGCTTCCACTATAATAAGCTTGGACACTGAAAAAAAAACTACGAGAAGCATCTTGTAGAGGCTAACCAGAAGAAGCTTAGTGAAGCTTCGGTTACAAATATAGTTTTTGTTCATGATTGAAATAAATTTTTCTTTAAGTCAAGATTCTACTTGGGTATTGGATACCGGCTTGGTTATCATAAATATAGATTTATGAAGGGACCAAGCAGAAGTAGAAAGCTAAACAAAGGATAAGTAATCCTATGTCTGGTAAATGAAGCAAAGGTTGCTGCATTTGCAATAGAAACTTATAGTTTAGCATTGCTTACGAGTAAATCTATTAAGTCAATAAGTTGTTATTGTATTCTAGTTCTCGTTAGAAATATTATTTCCATTTTATTATTGGACAATGAAATCTTTGGTATTATATTTAAGAACAATTGTTGTAATATTTATAATAATAATGTTTTGTATAGAACTGGAATATTACTTAATGAATTTTGTATACTTGACTTACGTGAAAATAATTTTGCAAATTGAACAAACTAGTATAAGAAAAGGAGATTATCATTCAAAAAGTTGAATGTGTGTATTTGCTGAAATACAAGTGTTAATTATTTGAAAGGTTCAAAGAATTCAGAAGTTAAACAAATTGGCTAAGTATTAGGATTCTTTGATCTGATCAATGAAGGAATACATGAGCAATGAGCTTCTAGATCATCTCAAATGGTTTTTTCACAAAGGACACCTCCTGATACGCAATAATTGATTGATGTATCTGAAAGGAAAAACTTGTACCTTATTGGATATGGTGCGGTCCATAATGATTTTACCGACATTCAAGTGTCCTTCTGGGATAATGTCCTAGAAATAGCTGCATATATACGCAAAGGTAACTTCAAAATCCAGCCTCAAGACTCCATAAAAGTTATGGACAGGGAGGATTCCTAATCTTAAGTATGTTAAGATAAGGGGTTGTCCAGCTTATATGAAAAAGGTTTCGAAAGGATAAGCTTGGGACAAAATTTGACAAGTACAGATTTGTGAGACATCCTAAAGTAAGTTTAGGGTATATGTTCTATAATCCTACTTAACAAAAGATGTTTGTTGTGAAACACACTACCTTCTAAGATAAAGGTGATTATAATTGAAGAAGCTAGTGGGAGGATAATAGATCTTGAAGAGTTCAAGAACTACGAATCTTTATAAGTCAAATAAGAGGAACTTGTAGATAGACCTATTATACCACAACCGAATTGTAAATCTGGAATAGTACCAAAAATACCTAGGAGGTATGGATTTATCATAGATGATGATTATGAGGTACACATCATAGAAGATGATGATCCAGTTAGATGCGATGAGGTAAGTGAAAGTAGTATGCACACAAGCCAATCATGTTTGATGATAAAGCATATACTTTGTAACAATCTTATTCATTTATTAATAAAAAGTATTAATTTATTAAAGGCTTTTAATTATCTACATGATGCTGTTTTATAATATGTGAAAAACCCATAGTTTTAAGCAATGCTTTTAGAATAATGATGATGATCATTCTAATGAGATCTAAATTCTTAGAAAGCTTAAAACTAAAATAGTTCCCAATCATTGGATTACTAAATTGGGGATTAGTGAATCCGGATAGATTGGTACATACGTTGCTTGCTCATTGGATGAGGATGATTGATCTCATGATCATTTGTGTGGAGACACTAAAGCAAGTATGTAGGTGCTTATTAGAGAATAAGTTCACTGAACGTGGCTCGCTAAGGAATACCTAATGGAGTTTTACTTGCTCTGTCAATAGGAATTCTGTAGTGAGTGATAGTAGTACAAGTAATCCTTGGACTTGAGATCATCATAGTATCTTGTGTATGATGAGTTATACTTTGACTTATTCCTTAAGACCCTTAGGGTATATCAAAGGGTATGTTTGGGTATAATAAGTTGTACATGGAGATAATGTATGATCAATAAAGAATCTACCACTTCTAATAAAAGAAGAGAAATGTCCTATGTGATTCGATAAATGACAACCCAAAGAGTCCTTGGTTAAGGCGTAATGAAATTAGAAAGGAGTTTCTAATTTGCATTATTTGGAGTTGTGCATTTTAGGATCGAAATACATATAATTAAATTAAATAAGACTTGACATTAATTCCATGTCTTATATTTAATTGGGACATTGTATGGTGGAAGGATTGAATTGTATGATAACTATTTACTCAAACGTTCTTTAATGATTAATGTTGAAATCTATATTATCTGGAAAGTCGTTGAACGCTAGGGAGGCTTATCCCTATTATAGAATAAATATTATTTATTTATATAAATTAATTGTTTAATTTATTTATTTAAATAAGATTAGAATTGTTCTAATTGATTTATTCACAGTCGGTTTAATATGGATAACCTAAAGGGTCACACCATAAAAGGAAGAATAATTATTTAAGAAGTTAATGGCATAATTGTAATAATATGTTATGTATATTTAATTTAATCTATGGTGATAGAATAAATTAAATAGCTTAATATTTATTATTTAATATTTTAGAAATATTAAATATAAATTAATAAGAGGAGTCTTATTAATATTATTACAATTATTATTATTATTTTAATTTCTAAAAAAGTTTAGAAATTAATTTAATATAAGTACTCTCATTTATTCCTAATAGGATTAGGAGGAAAATTAATTAAAGGAGTTTAATTAATTATCCCTAATAAGATTAGGGAGCCCATTTAATTAAAAGAGTTTAATTAAAAATACCTTATTTTAATAGGGTTACTTGATATCTTTATAAGAGGTGTCTTATATCAGATTTCAAATATACGACATAATTCCAATTTGTTGGAGAGTACGCCCTTTTCTATACAGATAGGAAAAACTAGGGTTTGAGCCAATACTCATTCTTCTTGAATTCCTATTCTTCCTTGGTGGATCACCTCTAGAGGCCAAACACATGGGTGGTTAACGTTGATCAAAGGAAGGAACCAAACCCGGTGGATTCAAGTTGAACGCGAAAAGGATTGGAGGTGAACTTGTACCTGAGGAAGCTCGATCTTCAAGGGTATAATTTTATTCTTTATCTTTTCGTTTAATTAATAATTGTGCATAAAGGGTGATCCGGGTTTATGGTTTGTAAATTTTTAAACTCTGATTTTACACGTTTCCGCACTTTTTATGCAATTTGATTGCGTTCATGAATATTACAAACCTAACAATGGTATCAGAGCCAAACCTTTATGCAAATTATTAATTGTTCAAATTTGATATGTATATTGATATGTGTTTAGAACAATTTAATTGGGCATAATTTTATTGTATAAATATAAAAAAAAATCGCAAAGCCTTTTTTTTTTAACCGGTACAGTGATTTCGCGAATTTTCGTGCAACAATTTCCGTGCAACCTTTAAAATTTCCTTAATAAAAAAAAAACGGACACACCTGATGCTTTCAGGATTCGGCTAAATCCATGATTTCTACTGACATGAGCATGTTCCATAAAAAAAAAAAGGAGCCGTTTTTAATGATAATCAAGGAATAAAGAAGACGAAACATTTTACATTAAGAAGACGAAATCAAGGAATGATATATATATATATATATATATATATATATATATTTTACATTATATATATATATATATATATATATATATATATTAACTAATAACGGTTTAGTTATATATATATATATATATATATATATATATAATAATTTTATAATTAAAATAATAAGTTTATTTTAATTTTAAAATAAAAGTTTATTTTAATATTAAAATATAAAGTTTATTTTAATTTTAAAATTAGAATTTCATTCATGCTAACTAATTAGAGTTGGAATTGGATTCCATGATAACTAATTGGAGTTGAAATTGGATTATATGTTTCCTTAAATAAAGAAGTTTATTTAGATATGAAATAAGATTTCATATTATTCAAAAAAATAAAGGAGTTTATTTGTGAATAGGAAAGTGAATCCATGTTTCCTTAAATAAAGGAGTTTATTTAGATATGAAATAAGATTTCATATTATTCAAAATAAAGGAGTTTATTTGTGAATAGGAAAGAAAATCTGTGTTTCCTTTAATAAAGTTTTTTTTTACATGGAATTGGATTCCGTAATTAATTAAAATAAAGGAGTTTATTTTGATTCAAAAATAGATTTTATACTAACTAAATTTGCCCATTAAATGATATCATATATATATATTAAATGTTTATTATTCATGAGATGAATGTTATTTATTGATGCATATGATGATGTGTATGATAATAAATGGGATTGATTATGGACTATTAACCAATGTGATTGGATTTTATTTTAGTTGGATGCATGAATGTATGGGTTTTATTAAATGGGTCTCTGCGTACTCGCCTTCTCTAATTTTTTCTTAATGTAAATTCTATATCCTCCTATGTACTTCCCTCGATCACGATCAAGGTTTCTATTTATTTTAAATAGTTTTGTAATATGAATAGTTAGAATTAATTTTGAAGAATTGGAGATCAAGGGCAAGGAGCGCTTGAAGACAGATTTGTAATGGAGCCGGGTTTAAATGTAATAGTTATATTTCAATATTATTTCTTACACCCCTAGGGTTTGACCTTTTGGTTCACTTGGTGGCTCTAATGAACCAAACTAGAATAAAAATCCATAATCAATCCGGGTAGAATATAGTATTCTATATGTGCATGCTTATTCTATATATATTATATATTATGCAAACATGCTTCGCATGTTAATTAATATGACGCATATTTTATATATATATGTGCATGCGCGCTAAACAAGATGAGACAAATTAATAACAAACCCCTCAATTTTTTTTATATAAAGTCCTAAGCGTTCAAAGATATTTGGAATATCGAACGTCGCCTTCTAGCATGATAAAATTAATAGAGTATTAAATATTTAATATGAGTTTGTTGTGTCACCACAAGGCAAGTATTAAGTATTTAAGATGTTAATTTATCACATTTGATGCTTATAAAGAAAATTGAACAATATTGTTTTGTTGTGTCACCACAAGGATGATATTTTTCTTTTTGAATATATGGAGTGCTAGGTTCTGGGACTTAACTGGATAATTTTGATTCGGATGTGCCACCACTTGATCAAAATAATCTAAGAGGCAAAAGAAAAGGAGTTCAGATAGTTGATGTAATTGACAAAATTTGTCTACCTATTTATTTATATATAGTTTGTTGTGTCACCACAAGGCTATATACATTTGAAATGGGATCCTTATTCTCACTAGCAAATCTTTAATTAGATTTTGCCGAACTATATATATTGAGGGTAATATAGTTTGAAGAAAATAGTGGGAGATACCAATTTAAAACAAGACCTAATTATTTTGGTAATTAATAAAAGAATGTATGTTAAAATGTTGTTAAATACAAATTCATTTACAGAATTTTACAATGTCTAAAATTACTATCACTGCGAAACATATTAGATGCTAAATTAACCGTAATCAATTAAACGGATTGGTTAAGGAATTTGAGAATAGTTCTCATAGCTGAAAAGCTATCTTATGTCCTTAATACGCCTATCCCTGCAATGGTTGCAGACAATGCCTCTGAGGAAGAGCTCAATGCGTCAGCTTGAAACTATGGATGCTCTTACAAAATTCCTGCACATCAAGTAGTTGATGGTTAGGAAAGTAGGACTGATAGATATCTGATATCTAAGGAGCTCTTCCATTCTAGAATGACCGATGACACTACAGTACAGATAAAAGTCCTTAACATTATCAATTTGATTGATCAATTAGGACAACATGTTTTGTCATGGATGGAGAGTTGAGCCAAGATTTGATCTTGCACTCACTCCCGGACTCCTTTCATTAATTGTTGTGAATTTTCATATAAACAAGCTAGATATCGCCTTTCTGCCGATTTGCTTAACATATTGAAAAATATTGAGAGTCACTTACCAACCAAGAAAGATCAAGTCTTACTGGTAGGGGCCAAAGGATCTTCTGAAAAGAAGAACGATTCGAAGAAGGTATAAATAGAGAAGGCAAAAACAAAGGATAATAAGAACAAAACTGATACGGATAGCAAAGGAGTTTGCTTCCACCGTAATAAGCCTGAGACATCGGAAAAAGCTGCGATGAAGCATCTCGCAGAGGCTAACCAAAGAAGCTTAGTGAAGTTTCGGTTACATAATACGCTTTTGTTCATGATTGAAATAAATTTTTCTTTAAGTCAAGGTTCTACTTGGGTATTGGATACCGACTTTGGTTATCATAAATATAGATTTATGAAGGACCAAGCGAAGTGGAAAGCTAAACAAATATAAGTAATCCTATGTGCGGGAAATGTAGCAAAGGTTGCCATATTAGCCATAGAAACTTATAGTTTAGCAATGTCTACGGGCAAATCTATTAAGTCAATAAGTTGTTATTGTATTCTAGTTCTTGTTAAAAAAAATATTATTTCCATTTTATTGTTGGACAATGAAATCTTTGGTATTATAATTAAGAACAATTGTTGTTCTATTTATAATAATAATGTTTTGTATAGAACTGGAATATTACTTAATAAATTTTGTATACTTGATTTACATGAAAATAATTTTGCATATTGAACAAATTAGTATAAGAAAAGGAGATGATCATTCAAAGAGTTGAATGTCTGTATTTGCTGAAATACAAGTATGAATTATTTGAAAGGTTCAAAGAATTCAGAAGTGAAACAAATTGATAGTGTATTAAGATTCTTTGATTAGATCAAGGAATAAATACTTGTGAAATAAGTTTCTAGATCATCTTAAATGGTTTTCTCATAATGGATGCCTCCTGATACGCAATAATTGATTGATGTATTTGAATGGAAAAATCGTACCTTGTTAGACATGGTGCGGTCCATAATGATTTTACCGACATTTCAGTATCCCTCTAGGGTCATGTCCTAGAAATGGCTGCATATCTACAAAATGGTAACCTAAAAATCCAGCCCCAAGACTCCATAAAATTTATGGACAAGGAGGATTCCTAATCTTAAGTATGTTAAGATAAGGGGTTGTCCAACTTATGTGAAAAGGTTTCAAAGAATAAGCTTGGGACAAGATTTTATAAGTGTCGATTTGTGGGACATCCTAAAGTAAGTTTAGGTATATGTTCTATAATCCTACTTAGCAAAAGGTGTTTGTTATGAAACACACGCTTTCTAAGATAAAGGTGTTTATCATTAAAAGGGCTAGTGGGAGGATACTAGATCTTGAAGAGTTCAAGAACCACAAAATACTATAAGTCAAATAAGAGGAACACAGAGATAGACCTATTATACCACAACCGAATCAGAATCGGAATAGTCAAGAAGATATCCGGGAGGTATAGATTCATCATAGTTGATGATGATGAGGTACACATCATAGAAGATGATGATCCGATTACATACGATGAAGTAAATGTTGTAGAACACACTTGAGAAATGGATTGAAGCAAGTTTCTCGAATATGGAACATTCATTTTGATGAGGCAATCAAAAGAGTTTGATTTTATCAAAATAAGAATGAACCTAGTGTGTACAAAAGGGTCAAATTGGGAGCATCGTGACATTCCTAATCTTGATATACTACGGATAAGGAATGACATACCAATGCTACAATCAAGAAAGATAAAGTTGTCTAAACATTCCTCCATGAATGATTTGGAAGAGTATCTTAATTGGGGATATAAATATATATAGATAGATTTAAAAGGATGCTCGACTTAACCCAAGGAATGTATATTCATTTGATGCTAAAGTTGTTTAGCATGGCAAACTCCAAGAGATGTCTCATGTCGATGAGCTATGGAGTGTATCTCTCTTAATAGTCCCCACAGACTCCTGAAAAGAGAGGTCGCATGAGTGACAATCATGTATGCAATGAAATGTACGAGACCGATGTTGATCGATCACCATATTATGGAGAAGTTCACTATGAGTCGCTGAAAATATCTTAAAGTGCTTAACCGGCACTAAAGATGTGAGCATACATGGTGGGTCTGAATTAAAACTAGAGGGCTTTACAGACTCAAGTTTTTCAGACAGACCAAGACGATCGAAAATCCACTTTAAGGTAAAGTGTTACCTTGAACAGTGGTGCAGTGAATTGGAAAGGTTCCAAACAAAGAAAGAGTCTGCTTTGGTTTAGTGATAAAGACAAAGTATATAGCTATAAATGAAGCTGCAAGTTGATTGTTTGGATTAAAAGTTCATTACAGAACTAGGAATATTTCCTAAGTCTCATCTTGGATCTAAACATGTGTTGTGGCACTTTCATTTGATTATTAGAATCATTGAAAGATGGGAAATTACTATAGAGATAGTGGACTCTCATGAACAACATTACATATCCATTAACTAAAGCTTATCCAACAGCAGGATAATCGTCACTTAGAGAAGAAGAGTATAAGATACCATGACGATTGGCTTTAGTGCAAGTGGGAGATTGAAAGTAGTATGCACACAAGCCAATCATGTTTGATTATAAAGCATATACTTTGTAACAATCTTATTCATTTATTAATAAAAAGTATTAATTTATTAAAGGCTTTTAATTATCTACATGATGCTGTTTTATAATATGTGATAAACCCATAGTTTTAAGCAATGCTTTTAGAATAATGATGATGATCATTCTAATGAGATCTAAATTCTTAGAAAGCTTAAAACTAAAATAGTTCTCAATCATTGGATTACTAAATTGTGGATTAGTGAATCCGGATAGATTGGTACATACGTTGCTTGCTCATTGGATGAGGATGATTGATCTCATGATCATTTGTGTGGAGACACAAAAGCAAGTATGTAGGTGCTTATTAGAGAATAAGTTCAACTTTGACGCGGGCTCGCTATGGAATACCTAATGAAGTTTTACTTGACTGTCAATAGGAATTCCTATAGTGATAGTAGTACAAGTAATCCTTGGACTTGAGATCATCATTGTATCTTGTGTATGATGAGTTATACTTTGACTTATTCCTTAAGACCCTTAGGGTATATCAAAGGGTATGCTTGGGTATAATAAGTTGTACATGGAGATAATGTATGATCAATAAAGAATCTACCACTTCTAATAAAAGAAGAGAAATGTCCTATGTGATTCGATAAATGACAACCCAAAGAGTCCTTGGTTAAGTAAGAATGAAATTAGAAAGGAGTTTCTAATTTGCATTATTTGAGTTGTGCATTTTAGGATCGAAATATATATAATTAAATAAAATAAGACTTGACAAAGAATTCCATGTCTTATATTTAATTGGGACATCAGTATGGTGGAAGGATTGAATTGTATGGTAACTATTTACTCAAAGGTTCTTTAATGATTAATGTTGAAATCTATATTATCCGGAAAGTCGATTTGAACGCTAGGAGACTTATCCTATCAGAATAAATATTATTTATTTAAATAAATTAATTATTTAATTTATTTATTTAAATAAGATTAGAATTGTTCTAATTGATTTATTCACAATAGGTTTAATATGGAGAACCTAAAGGGTCACACCATAAAAGGAAGAATAATTATTTAAGAAGTTAATGGCATAATTAATAATAATATAGTTATGTATATTTAATTTAATCTATGGTGATAGAATAAATTAAATAGCTTAATATTTATTATTTAATATTTTAGAAATATTAAATATAAATTAATAAGAGGAGTCTTATTAATATTATTACAATTATTATTATTATTTTAATTTCTAAAAGAGTTTAGAAATTAATTTAATATAAGTACTCTCATTTATTCCTAATAGGATTAGGAGGAAAATTAATTAAAGGAGTTTAATTAATTATCCCTAATAAGATTAGGGAGCCCATTTAATTAAAGAGTTTAATTAAAATACCTTATTTTAATAGGGTTACTTGATATCTTTATAAGAGGTGTCTTATATCGGATATCAAATATATACATATAATTCCAATTTGTTGGAGAGTACGCCCTTTTATACTGAGATAGGAAAAACTAGGGTTTGAGCCAATACTCATTCTTCTTGAATTCTATTCTTCCTTGGTGGATCACCCCAGAGGCCAAACACATGGGTGGCTAACGTTGATCAAAGGAAGGAACCAACCCGGTGGATTCAAGTTGAACGCGAAAAGGATTGGAGGTGAACTTGTACCTGAGGAAGCTCGATCTTCAATGGTATGATTTATTCTTTATCTTTTCGTTTAATTAATAATTGTGCATAAAGGGTGATCCGGGTTTATGGTTTGTAAATTTTTAAACTCTGATTTTACACGTTTCCGCACTTTTTATACAATTTGATTGCGTTCATGAATATTACAAACCTAACAGTAAGAGTTGTAGACACTCAGAGAAATGGATTGAAGCAAGCTTCTCAAAATGGAACATTCATTTTGATTAGACAATCAAAAAGGTTTGATTTTATCAAAAACAAGAATGAACCTAGTGTGTACAAAAGGGCCAGTGGGAGCGTCGTGACATTCCTGGAATTATATGTTGATATACTATGGATAAGGAATGACATACTAATGGTACAATCAGTAAAGATAAAGTTGTCTAAACATTCCTTCATGAATGATTTAGGAAGATTGTCTTAATTGGGGATACAAATCTATATAGATAGATTTAAGAGGATGCTCGACTGAACCCGAAAAACATATATTCATTTGATGCTAAAGTCGTTTAGCATGGCAAACTCCATGGGATGTTTCATGTTGATGAGCCATGGAATGTATCTCTCTTAATAGTCCGCATAGACTCATAAAAGAGAGATCGCTTGAGTAACTATCATGTATGTAATGAAATGTACGAGACCTGATGTTGATCAGTCATATTCTGGAGAAGCTCACTATGAGTCTGTGAAAAACATCTTAAAGTACTTAACCGACACTAAAGATGTGATCATATTCATGGTGGGTCCAAATTAAAACTAGAGGGCTTAACAGACTCAAGTTTTTTTAGACAAACCAAGATGATAAAAATCCAATTTAAGGTAAAACGTTACCTTGAAACGGCGATGCAGTGAATTGGAAAGGTTTCAAATAGCAAAGAGTTGTTGGTTTAGTGATAAAGACAAAGTATATAGCTATAAATGAAGCTGGAAGTTGATTGTTTGGATGAAAAGTTCATTACAGAACTAGGAATAGTTCCTAAGTCTCATCTTGGATCTAAACATGTGTCTTGACACTTTCACTTGGTTATATGAATCATTGAAAGATGGGAAATCACTGTAGAGATAGTGAACTCTCAAGAACAACATTATATATCCATTAACTAAAGCTCATCCAACAGCAGGATAATCGTCACTTAAAGAAGAAGGGTATAAGATACCATGGAGATTGGCTTTAGTGCAAATGGGAGATTGAAAGTAGTATGCACACAAGCCAATCATGTTTAATGATAAGCATATACTTTGTAACAATCTTATTTACTTATTAATAAAAAGTATAAATTAATTAAAGGCTTTTAATTATCTACATGATGTTATTTTATAATATGTGATAAACCCATAGTTTTTAAGCAATGCTTTTAGAATAATGATGATGATCATTCTAATGAGATCTAAATTCTTAGAAAGCTTAAAACTCAAATAGTTCCCAATCATTGGATTACTAAATTGGGGATTAGTGAATCCGGATAGATTGGTACATACGTTGCTTGCTCATTGGATGAGGATGATTGATCTCATGATCATTTGTGTGGAGACACTAAAACAAGTATGTAGGTGCTTATTAGAGAATAAGTTCACTGAACGTGGCTCGCTAAGGAATACCTAATGGAGTTTTACTTGCCTGTCAATAGGAATTCCTGTAGTGATGGTAGTACAAGTGATCCTTGGACTTGAGATCATCATAGTGTCTTGTGTATGACGAGTTATACTTTGACTTATTCCTTAATACCCTTAGGGTATATCAAAGGGTATGCTTGGGTATAATAAGTTGTACATGGAGATAATGTATGATTAATAAAGAATCTACCGCTTTTAGTAAAAGAAGAGAAATGTCCTATGTGATTCGATAAATGACAACCCAGTAGTCCTTGGCCAAGGCAGAATGAAATTAGAATGGAGTTTCTGTGACATCCCAGATTTTTAAAAATTATAAATGAGAATTTTGTAAATAAAAATATTATTTATGAGATATGTTGGGTGTGAGTATGTGTATGTCATATATTGTAGAATATGTGAATTGATGTGAAGAGAATGTTATATATTAATTTTAATATATATAAATATTTAATTGAATTATTTATTGAGTTAAATAAATAAATTTTGTTTTGATTATAGAGTAATGTAATTAAGTGTAGCAGATTAATTAAATGAATATTTAGTATTTAATTTAATTAATATAATAATTTTATGTTATAGTTCTAATTTAATTGAGATAATTAAATTAGATGAGTTATGTGATGATTGTTACACAAATTTATAATTAACAAGTAAATATAATTATGTGACAATTTGATGAGATTGATTGATGTTAAGCTATTGATTAATTAAAATAATGAGTATTTACCAAACATGGTCTTAGGCTTTTCAAGTTCAAATTGGTGTAACCTATGTATTAACTAGTAATTAGTATATCTAATAATTACTAGGAGTTACATATATTATATATTACTAGTATTGTATATTATATGTATATACTACAAGTTAGTATGTTAGTTTTAGAAAACAAACCAAAGAAAGAAGAAGAGAGTTAGAGAGAGTTGTAGGAGAAGTAGAAGAGGAAGAAAAAGAAAAAGAAGGAAAAGCTTTGAGAAGACAAAACAAGCCCCATCATCATCATCTCCATCTCTCTCTTAAATTCATAATAATAAAGTTATAATCTAAATTCCTTGTTTTAATTATATTTTTATGTTCTTCTTAATGTAGATAATTGTTATGTAGAAGTTGTATTGAGAAATTGAGAGAGATAGAGAGAAATAGAGGAATTGAGATGAGCTAGAAGAAGGTAACTTATAAACTCTTATTTAATCGTTGATTTTTTTTTTGGTAGATTTATGTTCTAGGGTAGTAGATCATGCTTAATCAGTTTGTATTGGTTTAATCTTGGATTATCAAGAATCAAACAAGAGGATTCAAGAAAGAAAATGAAATGGAAAGAAAATTTGAAAAACAAAATTCGTAGGTTTTTAGTAATTGTGGACATATCTTGTGAAATTCATGCCTCTTTGGGTATAATGAGTTAGAAAGTGATCCTTATATCAAATCGAAGATATGGAAGTAAGCTATATTCTGAAAGTGGAATCACATGAAAACTCTTTGTAGATTTCTTGCAATGTCTATTTTAGTAAGGCTGGTGCAAAGGGAAAATAATATGTCCAGAAAATCAAAACTGTTACGGTTTCTGACTTTGAAAAATTCATATAAATTCGTGTGTTTTGAATATGAAGAAACTTAAAACTGTAAAGTTGTAGATATGGAAGTTTATTAGCTAGACTCGTGAGATTGAGCCATTTTATGGACCGGATCATGTCCGAAATAAATTGTTTAGTAAGGATGTCCAGAAAATAAAATTTTCTAGACTAGTTGATGAATTACAGAATCTGGTTTAGATGGATAAGGGTCTGACTTTAAGGCCTAGATGAGGTTGTAGTACACTGAGTAAGGGTTAATTTTATATAAGAAAGAACAAAAATGGGCATGTAACGAACGAGTTACGTTAAAAACGAAAACAACGTTTTGTTAAAGAAATTGTGAAGATGAGTTTTATAATTCTGTTTGAATTAAGATTTTGGGTGATATATTTTGATGATTAAAAATATGTTTTGGCATATGTAATAAGTATAGATATGTGTTATTATATTCTATGCATAATTAACCATTTAAGATCAAGAGTTGAGATAAGTTAATGTGTATACATAACGTGCTCGATAAAATGCCTAAGAGTAATAGTGTTTTCTAAACTTTGGTATACCAAGTGTCTAACTAATGGCTAATATTGGATATCTAAGTATGAAAAGATGATAATACAAGAATAATAATGGAAAGAAATCGAAAAGGGTAATTTTTGATTTATGAAGGAAAATTAAACATGTAAACAATGTGTTGAATATGCATTTTTGAAACCAAAGTGGTATAATAAAATGGTGTGATATACGCACATTAAACTACAAGTGTGATAGTCTAGCATGTGTGGTGATGAAAATGAAAAATAAAATCGAGTTGCATATAAAATAGTTAGATGTCTATAAAGACATTATAAAGGATAATAAGATAAAGTAAGGTCTTAGAATAAATTTGACCATAAGATTGAGTATTGATTTTATTTATTATCAATCTCACATACAGTGTAGGTTGTGCAAGGACGAGAAGTATTAGCGTGTTGGTAAAACGCCGGTAAAGGCAAGTCTTTCAGTTCCTTTTTGCTATGTGAACTTGATGATGATCTGTTTTAAAATTTTAGTGTATGATGTATTATATATGTCAAAAGTATGAAATGTGAAAGTCAATCTATGACTATGATGATTGAACTATGAATGTTGATTGAGTAAGGAACTCAATCTTTATAGTTGTTATGTGAACTACAACATGTATGCTATGTTTTTTTTATGATTATTCTTGTATGTTGAGCATGTTATTATGTGCTACGTGATGCATAAAAGCGTTAGATTTTCTTTCGAAGTTGTCGAGCTCATTCTTGCAAATAACCATTTTTACAGATTCAAGAATTGAAGGTAACGCTATGTGCTACTTGATTGTTATGGATCAAAAGTGATATATGAAGATTTAATATCCTAGCTAAGTTGTTATTCTTGTAAACCATGTCTAATGTTTCGAATAATGTATTAATGTTGAATTATAATATTGTTTTGCGAATGTAAACTATAGTAGTATTAAAATGATTCTGAGATATTTAGATGTAAAGGATGAAGGTTTTGGGAACGGGGATAGTTTGTAATAGAAAATTTTAATTATTCTGCAAATTTCAATGGTTGTATTATCGTTTCATGATGTAAAATTAGAGGTTGAATGTATTATTAACGACCGAAGTCGAGAATTAAATTGTATGAATTTTGGGGTCGTTACAGTTTCTAATTTGTATTATTTGGAGTTGTGAATTTAAGAGTCGAAATACATATAATTAAATAAATTAAGACTTGAAAGTAAATCCATGTCTTATATTTAATTGGGAGATTGTATGGTAGAAGGATTGAATTGTACAGTAACTGTTTACTCAAAGGTTCTTTTATGATTAATGTTGAAATCTATATTATCTAGAAAGTCGTTAATCGCTAGAGAGGCTTATCCCTATTGTAGAATAAATATTATTTATTTAAATAAATTAGTAGTTTAATTTATTTATTTAAATAAGATTAGAATTGTTCTAATTGATTTATTCACAACCGATTTAATATGGAGAGCCTAAAGGGTCACACCATAAAAGGAAGAATAATTATTTAAGAAGCAAATGTCATAATCGTAATAATAAGTTAAGTATATTTAATTTAATCTATGGTGATAGAATAAATTAAATAACTTAATATTTATTATTTAACATTTTAGAAATATTAAATATAAATTAATAAGAGGAGTCTTATTATTATTATTACTATTATTATTATTTAATTCCTAAAGGAGTTTGGGAATTAATTAATAAAAGTACTCTCATTTATTCTTAATATGATTGGGAGCCTAATTAATTTAAGGAATTTAATTAATTAAAATAAAACTCAATTCCTTAATTGTTAAGAAGGGTTGCCCACATCTATAAATAAGAGGAGTCTTATTATGGGTGAGTGTAGTTCTTGACTTTTTTACAACAGATGTGATTCCAATTGTTGGAGAGTACGCTCTTTTTCTATGAGAGATAGAAAAACTAGGGTTTTGCCAAACACTCATCTTCTTGAATCTTTCTTCTTTCTTGGTGGATCACCTTCAGAGGTCAAACACTTGGGTGGCTAACGTTGATCAAAGGAAGGAACCAAACCCGGTGGATTCAAGTTGAACGCGAAAGGATTTGGAGGTGAACTTGTACCTGAGGAGGCTCGAATCTTCAAGGGTATGATTCTTGTTCTTTATCTTTTCGTTTAATTAATAATTGTGCATAAATGATGATCCGGGGTATATGGTTTGTAAAATTTTAAACTCTGATTTTTACACGTTTCCACTTATTTGTGCAATTTGATTGCGTTAATGAATATTACAAACCTAACAAGAGCATGATGAGAAAGTGCTCATGACTGACAAGGCTAGGGACTATAAGAACGAGGTCGTAAAACTTTGTGAGAAACTAGATGAAAAAGACCAGAAGATAACACGAATGTCATATATAAATGACAGTGCGCATGAGGATTTCAAGCTTAAGATAGCTTGTTATTCTATTGAATCGGGACAGACTCGACATACTATAAGTCGAGATATTGTGTCAATTCTAGCGAACGAGAAGCATGAAAATGTTGTTAGGCAGTATTAGGAGTTAGTATGGTACATACTTTTGTGTAGTGACGTAAAACCCTCTTTTGTATAATTAAAGGGTAGTCTTTTTTTGTAAATCCTAATTTTTGTGGAAGTTAATCGCGGGATATATATGTAATATCTTTTGGGCTATAGAAAGCAACTTGTAAATAGTTTTGATCTATAAAGAAGCATTTTAATATAAGGAAGTTTTTATTTTAAATTGCTTTGTTGTGTATGAGTTATTGTTCAGTTGTTTGACGACTAATAATGAAGTAAGAAAATAAGTAATAAAGAAACTTTATTTATTTAATCAGAAATGCCGCCAAGAAGAAGACAACGTAACCAAGAGGCAGAATCGCATAATGATAACGAGGGGGGTCTAATAACCCAATGCAAGAGTTCGTTAATTTATTAACGACTGCATTTAACCAAGTTGGGGGTAGAGCACCCGCAGGACCTAGGGTAGCCCGAACGACTACCTTTAAAGAATTTAAGAGTGTAGGTCCACCTGAGTTCAAGGGAACGACGGACCCAATGGAGGCCCAAACATGGGTCAAGGAAATAGAAAAGGCGTTTGTTATTACAAGCGACGAGGCGGTAAAAGACCTCTTTGCGACCTCCACATGATTATGGGGAAGCCAACTCTCTTGGTGGGAGGCTCACGGTGGTCAATGGAATAGGTGTTGTTACATAGGAATAGTTCAAGAAAGTATTCTTTGAGAACTACTTCCCTACTAGCATGCAAGGGAGGATGGAGATTAAGTTCCTAGAACTTAAACAAGGGGACATGACTGTTCCCCAATACGCGGCCAAATTCAATGAATTGACAAGGTTTGCTCTACATCAAGTGGACACGGAGCAGAGGAAGGCTCGTGGGTTTGAGCAGGGCCTAAAACCCTGGCTCTATAGTTGGATATCAGTTTTTCAGAGTGCTTCCTACGGAACCATTCTTGAAAAGGCAATAATAGCAGAAGGTGGTAGTGAGGCGTTGACCTAATACCACTAGGATAGAAAGAATAAGAGTAAATGAGAGAGAGGAAATAAGGCAGATGTTGTCAGCAGTAGTGATAATGTGCCTAAGAGGAAAAATTTTAACCCTGGGAATACTGGGGTGAAGCAAGGGGATCCTAAACGTAGGATGGAGGCATACAAGACATGCGACAAGACTCATCTGGGAGTCTGTCTGAAGGGGAAAACGAGTTGTTATAACTATGGACAGGAGGGTCACATATCTCCTAATTGTTCTAATCCTAAGAAAAGTCGGGGCTGGTTTATTTGTGGGTCGGTTGACCACATGGCAAGAAATTGCCCAAAGAAAGGGGCAGAGGGTAGTAAAGGTTCTGGTAGTGGCAATTTGGCCATTACTGGACCAACACCATCATTGGGTAGACCCTCACCAACGTTTAATACGACCAATCAAGATGCGGTTGATCATCGGATGTAATGCGTGTATCATTCTAGTCAATGAAATAAATGCATACGTGTTATTTGACTCGGGTGCTACTTGTTCTTTTATAGCATGTGGATTTGCTAAGCAATTGGGATTAAATTCTGAATAGTTAGAAATACCTTTAGACGTTAAGGTAGCAAACGAGGAGATAATTCCCATTGAACACATTCATAGGAATTGTTTCATACATATCAGGGGTAATAGATTATCGGTAGATCTTTTACCGATAAGGTTAAAGGAATTCGATGTGATTCTTGGTATGGATTGGTTAATTAACCATAGAGCAATAATAGATTGTCATAGAAAGAGTGTGAACTTAAGACTTTCTAAGAAACCTGGGGTGGTGTTTTATGGTAATAAATCATCGGGATGTTCTTGTTGTCTAACCATGACAAAAGCTAGGAAGATGTTAAAGAAGGGGTGTAAGGGTTATCTGTGTCATGTGGTGGATTCCCAAAGAGTGGGAACATCATTAGAACAGATAGCGGTAGTTCAAGAGTTCGCGGATGTGTTTCCGGAGGAGTTACCCGTTATACCGCCAGATAGGGATGTAGAATTCATGATTGATTTGTTGCCGGGTATGGCACCAGTTTCAAAGGCACCATATAGGATGGCGCCAGTTTAGATGAAGGAGTTAATGGTTCAGTTACAGGAACTGTTAGATAGAAAGTACATTCAACCAAGTGTGTCTCCGTGGGGAGCACCGGTATTGTTTGTAAAGAAGAAGGATGGATCTTTACGACTTTGTATCGACTATCGAGAGTTGAACAAGTTAACGATTAAGAATAAATACCCGTTGCCCAGTATCGATGATCTATTTGATAAGTTGAAAGGGACAAAAAAATACTTTGCGCACGGGGTATCATCAAATGAAAGTGAGGAAGGAGGATGTATCTAAGACGGCGTTCAGAACTCGTTACGGGCATTATGAGTTTCTGGTTATGTCGTTTGGGTTAACAAATGCGCCAGCCGCATTTATGGATATGATGAACAGAGTGTTCAAACAATGTTTAGACAAGTTCATTGTAGTGTTCATTGATGATATTCTAGTCTATTCTAAGACGCCAGAAGATCATGCTGAACATCTAAGAATAGTGTTGGAAACACTACGAAAAGGAGAAGTTGTATAAGGAATTCACTAAGTATGAATTTTGGCTTGAACTAGTGTAGTTTCTAGGACATGTTATAGACAAAGATGGCATATCCGTAGATCCAGCGAAGGTGGAAGCGGTGAATGAGTGGGAGCAACCAAAAATGCCAACCGAGGTTAGGAGTTTTCTAGGGTTAGCGGGATACTATAGAAGGTTCATTCAGGACTTTTCTAAATTAGCTACTCCGTTGAAGAATCTGACAAGGAAGTCGGTGAAGTATGAATGGACAGAAAAGTGCGAAAATAGTTTTCGAGAACTAAAAAGGAGGTTGAGTGAGGCACCTGTATTATCTTTACCAGATGATACGGGGAATTTTGTAGTTTATAGCGATGCTTCGCATAGAGGACTGGGTTACGTGCTTATGCAGCATAGCAAAGTCTTTGCGTACGCATCACATCAATTAAAGGATTATGAGAAGGTCTATCCTACTCATGACCTAGAATTGGTAGTTGTAGTATTTGCTTTAAAAATATGGAGACATTATTTATACGGGGAAAAATGTGAGATATACACGGACCATAAAAGTCTGAAATATATCTT
Source organism: Panax quinquefolius (assembly GCA_020205615.1). Classification (NCBI taxonomy): domain Eukaryota; kingdom Viridiplantae; phylum Streptophyta; class Magnoliopsida; order Apiales; family Araliaceae; genus Panax; species Panax quinquefolius. The sequence continues at coordinate 103,408,125 of CM035169.1, forward strand.
CACACAGAAGGAGTTGAATATGAGGCATAGAAGGTGGTTAGAATTGATAAAAGAATATGACTGTGATATCTTATATCATCCGGGGAAGGCGAATGTAGTAGCCGACGCGTTGAGTCGAAAGGGTAGGGAAAAGCTGTCAATGTTAACGACTCAAAATGAGTTAATAACAGAGATGGCAAAGATGGAATTAGAAGTTAATTTGCCAAGGGAAAGAATAGAGATGTTATTTTCAATAGAGACTCGACCAACGATTGTGGAACGGGTTAAGGAAGTATAGATAAGTACTGAAGAATGCGAGCGTATGAAAAAGATAATGAAGGATGACGTGAAGACTAAGTATAACCTTGATAAAGAAGGTTTACTTCGTTTTGAAGGAAGAATTTGGGTTCCAAATAATTCTGAGTTAAAAGAAGAGATTATGTGTGAGGCCCATAGTTTGAGGTACTCGATACAACCTGGTAGTACTGAGATGTATCAATTCCTTCGTCAGAACTTTTGGTGGCCGAACATGAAGATGGAGATTGCAGAATACGTTAGTAAGTGCTTAACTTGTCAGAAAGTTAAGGCTGAACACCAAAGGCCGAGTGGATTGTTGTAGCCACTAGAGATTCCGGAGTGGAAATGGGAACATATCACCATGGAAAAGAAAAAGATACGATGCTATTTGGGTAATAGTGGATCGGTTAACTAAATCGGCTCATTTTCTACCAATAGGAGTTAGGTATAACTTAGAGCAGTTAGCAAAGCTTTATGTCAAAGAAGTCATTTCTAGACATGGAGTACCTGCTTTGATTGTGTCTGATCGGGATCCATGATTCACGTCGAACTTTTGGAGGAGTTTGCAAGACCAAATGGGAACGCATTTGAGATTGAGTACGGTGTATCATCCACAGACGGATGGACAAAGTGAACGAATAATTCAAACGCTAGAAGATATGTTAAGATCTTGTGTTATGGATTTCAAGGTAAGTTGGGACGAACATCTACCTTTGGTAAAATTTGCTTACAACAATAGTTTTCACGCTAATATAGGCATGCCGCCTTACGAAGCGTTGTATGGAAGGAAGTGCAGAACACCACTTTACTGGGATGAAGTAGCTAAACGTCGAATGTTGGGACCTAAAATAGTACAACAAACGGCAGACATGGTTGAGCTAATACGAGCTCGATTGGTAGCAGCTCAAGATAGACAAAGGAAGTATACAGATCCTCATCGAGAGAAGAGGGAGTTTGAAGTAGGTTCATATATTTTTCTGAAAGTATCGCCCTGGAAAGGGAAGATACGTTTTGGAAAGAAGGGGAAGTTAATTCCAAGGTTTGTAGGACCTTTTGAGATTTTATGAAGGGTAGGAGAGGTAGCTTATGAAGTAGCCTTACCTCCAGAAATGGAAAGAATACACAATGTGTTTCACGTGTTTGTGTTGCATCCTTATAAACCATACTACAAGCATGTAATAGAGTATGAATCTATTCAAGTAGAAAAAGACTTATCATATGAAGAACTTCCGATTCAGATTATTGATAGGAAGGAACAAGTCTTGAGAAATAAATTGATACCTTCAGTAAAGGTAATTTGGAGTAACCACGATGCTGAAGAAGCAACGTGGGAGCTCGAAAGTAAAATGAAGGAAAAGTTTCCTCATTTGTTTATGTAAGAATAGCGAGATTCTGGGGACAGAATCCTTATAAGGAGGGAAGAATGTAACGCCCGAGAATTTCGGATTTTGAATGAATTAAATTTTTATTTGATTGTGTGAATTAAATGAATTTAATTGATTTATTCTGTGAGTAAGATGTTCGAAGGTCGTTCTATGACCTAGAATATACGGATGTTGTTAGTATTCTGGCTTTGTGCTAGGATTAATTGTTGAGAATTATCAAGACAAAAACGAAGGTTTTTCGAGAATGTTTACGTAAAAACACTATTCATCCAATTTCGTTCGGAGCTAGAGTTTGAAATTTTGAGAAACGTGTAATGATTGAATATGAAGATATTACGGAATATCTAATAATATTTCTGTTATAGCAAACGAAGTTTTCGCCTGCGGACTTAAAACCTAAGGGTTTGCGAAAGAGGTTTTCGAAAGGGAAATGAAATATGTATATTCGTTTCGATGATTATACATATAAGATACGAGTATTATACTAATATAAATATGAGTATGGTATGAAGAATAGTACGACGTAATACGAATATCATATGAGTATTAGACGAAGAGAATACGGGAGTTATACGCGTAGAATACGAGAAGTATTAATGGAGTATGAGTAAAGAATTTTGGTATAATTCAATTGGACTTAAACCAATAGCAAGCCCAATGAATTATATTAGCAAGCCCAAGTCAAGGCCCAACGTTAAGTTATGTCAAGCCCAATCCAAAAAGTAAACCGCGGGTCGAACTGGTGGGTCATGGGATGGGCAAAACCCATGGGGCAACCCATGGGATGATCCAAAAGGGAGTGGGTCGGCCACTTGGTGGTTAAGTAAAGTGGAAACTTGCTCACCAAGTACTTTACTTGGTGGCAAAGTTGATTAAGGAGGTGGAGTTTGGATAATTTTGCCCCAAAAGTTGGTTTTCTATATATACAAAGCTAGAGTTAGTTAATTGTTGTTTTACAAAACTTGACCAATACATATTGAGAGAGAGAAAGAGCTAGAAACGCTTAATCGTTCTACTTCCAAGCAAACCAATAGACGTTTATCAAGAACGTTAATTACTTCAAAGGTAAATTCTCAATAACCGAAATCTTCATCTTTTTCGATTTCTTTCTCGTAGAAGAATCGTAGATTGGCGGAGCATGTTTATTGAGGAGATATAAGGATGTCTATTAATGACCAAGTCATTGATAGGTCATGACCAAATAGAAATCGTAAGTGTTTACGTGAGTTAAAATCGTTGAAAGTCTTGAACGTTAACTTAGTTATGAATGAATGATTTGAAAATCGTTATAGCTAAAGAATGTGCCTATTGTTTGGTTAAGATGACTATGATGAATCAATGGATTTTTCTATTTGATTTGGCTTATAGAACACAAGTAACGAAGTTATGGCGAATTTTGCGAAAATAGACGTTAAATGTCAAAAATGTAGAAATCTCATATTAAAGGTCAAAAGTTAACGTGTGACTTGAAAACGTTGGTTTCCAATGTCAACACGTGAGATAAGGTAATTAAGAGTCGTTGGCGAAAGAATCGTCGCATTCCGACTTATAACGAAGAAAACTAGTATTGAACGGTCGAAAACGTTAAACGAACGCTTAAAAATGAACTCAAAAGTGAATTCCAAGTTAACGGATTCGAAAATATAAAATTCTTATATGAACACGTAAAGCATGTAATTTGTGAGTTGTGGGCTTTTGAATGGGTCATTTCGGATGTAAAACGAACAAATTAGGAAGCCGGGAGTGTCATTAGAAAATTGGACTGTTTTGGCCAACTGGTGCAGGTAGAGAGGAAAAGGCAATACCAAAACCAAAGGCAAAGTGGTCACGCCATGATGCTGCATTTGGCCGAGTCCCTGTTAACTCAGGCCATGCATACAATGACAAAGAGAAAAATGTTGACCAAGTTAGATTTTGTTCAATTTGAATGTAAACTTAAGGTAAGACATTGAAGGTACTTAATGTACATAATAATATTGAACTTAAATCACTTATAAGGTGATAATGTAAAAAGAGTTAGTAAGGTTTAATAGAAATTAAACGAAGAATGTGAGAACGTAATAAGTAAACCGTAAATGACGTTCAACGTTGGTACTTAACCAATAATGATTGAATGTAAGAAGAAATAGTAAGGTTTAATAGAAATTAAACGAAGAACGCGAGAACGTAATAAGTAAACCGTAAATGACGTTCAACGTTGGTACTTAACCAATATTGATCGAATGTCGGTTATGAAAGTAGTATGCACACAAGCCAATCATGTTTGATGATAAAGCATATACTTTGTAACAATCTTATTCATTTATTAATAAAAAGTATTAATTTATTAAAGGCTTTTAATTATCTACATGATGCTGTTTTATAATATGTGATAAACCCATAGTTTTAAGCAATGCTTTTAGAATAATGATGATGATCATTCTAATGAGATCTAAATTCTTAGAAAGCTTAAAACTAAAATAGTTCCCAATCATTGGATTACTAAATTGGGGATTAGTGAATCCGGATAGATTGGTACATACGTTGCTTGCTCATTGGATGAGGATGATTGATCTCATGATCATTTTTGTGGAGACACTAAAGCAAGTATGTAGGTGCTTATTAGAGAATAAGTTCACTGAACGTGGCTCGCTAAGGAATACCTAATGGAGTTTTATTTGCCGTCAATAGGAATTCAGTAGTGATAGTAGTACAAGTAATCCTTGGACTTGAGATCATCATAGTATCTTGTGTATGATGAGTTATACTTTGACTTATTCCTTAAGACCCTTAGGGTATATCAAAGGGTATGCTTGGGTATAATAAGTTGTATACATGGAGATAATGTATGATCAATAAAGAATCTACCACTTCTAATAAAAGAAGAGAAATGTCCTATGTGATTCGATAAATGACAACCCAAAGAGTCCTTGGTTAAGGCGTAATGAAATTAGAAAGGAGTTTCTAATTTGCATTATTTGGAGTTGTGCATTTAAGGATCGAAATACATATAATTAAATAAAATAAGACTGACAAGAATTCCATGTCTTATATTTAATTGGGACATTGTATGGTGGAAAGATTGAATTGCATTGCAGAACTATTTACTCAAAGGTTCTTTTATGATTAATGTTGAAATCTATATTATCCGGAAAGTCGTTGATCGCTAGGGAGGCTTATCCCTATTGTAGAATAAATATTATTTATTTAAATAAATTAATTGTTTAATTTATTTATTTAAATAAGATTAGAATTGTTCTAATTGATTTATTCACAACCGGTTTAATATGGAGAACCTAAAAAGGGTCACACCATAAAAGGAAGAATAATTATTTAAGAAGTTAATGGCATAATCGTAATATATATGTTATGTATATTTAATTTAATATATGGTGATAGAATAAATTAAATAGCTTAATATTTATTATTTAATATTTTAGAAATATTAAATATAAATTAATAAGAGGAGTCTTATTAATATTATTACAATTATTATTATTTTAATTTCTAAAAGAGTTTAGGAATTAATTTAATATAAGTACTCTCATTTATTCCTAATTGGATTAGGAAGGAAAATTAGTTAAAGGAGTTTAATTAATTATCCCTAATAAGATTAGGAGCTTAATTAATTAAAAGAATTTAATTAATTAAATAAAACCCAATTCCTTAATTGTTAAGATGGGGTTGCCCACATCTATAAATAAGAGGAGTCTTATTATGGGTGGATGGGAGTTGTTGACCTTTTCAACAACGACATAATTCCAATTGTTGGAGAGTACCCTTTTCTATAGAGATAGAAAACTAGGGTTTGAGCCAAATACACCCTTCTTCTTGAATTTTCTTCTTCCTGGTGGATCACCTCAGAGGCCAAACATTTGGGTGGCTAACGTTGATCAAAGGAAGGAACCAAACCCGGTGGATTCAAGATTGAACGCGAAAGGATTTGGAGGTGAACTTGTATCTGAGGAAGCTCGATCTTCAAGGGTATGATTTTATTCTTTATCTTTTCGTTTAATTAATAATTATGCATAAAGGATGATCCGGGTATATGGTTTGTAAATTTTTTTTTAAACTCTGATTTTACACGCTTCCGCATTATTTTGCAATTTGATTACGCACAAGAATATTACAAACCTAACAGTGGCATCAGAGCCAAACCTTTATGCAAATTATTAATTGTTCAAATTTAATATGTATATTGACATGTGTTTAGAACAATTTAATTGGGCATAATTTTATTGTAAAAAAAAAAAAAAAAAAACACGCCAAATGCTGGTATGCGTAGTGAATTCATTAGCCAATTGCCGTGAACCTGTAGCATCATTACATGCATGTGTAAGTTAAGGTTACCATGATTGGCACGCAAATCAAAGCACCTTAAAAAAAAAAAAAAAAAAAAACGAAATAGCAGGATTTTGAAAAGCATGATGCGCGGAAACAAGTTAACAGGATATAATGAATAGCTAACGTGCACGGATTTCAATAAGGTGGCATGAATAAGAAAAAGAGTGGAAGTGCACGTCTCTTTTTTTTGGAAAGAAACTGTAATGGAAGGAATTATTATATATATATATATAATAATATATATACCGTATATATATATATATATATATATATATATATATATATATATATATATACTATATATATATATATATATATATATATATATATTATATATATATATATATATATATATATATTATATATATACTATATATATATATATATATATTATTCTTAATTATTATATAAATAAAATAAAAGTTTATTTTAATTTTAAAATAAAAGGTTTATTTTAATATTAAAATATAAAGTTTTATTTTATTCTTAATTATTTTATAATTAAAATAAAAGTTTATTTTAATTTTAAAATAAAAGGTTTATTTTAATTTTAAAATAAAGATGTTATTTTAATTTTAAAATTAGAATTTCATGCTAACTAATTAGAGTTAGAATTGAATTTCATGATAACTAATTGGAGTTGAAATTGATCTTTCCTTAAATAAAGGAGTTTATTTAGATATGAAATAGATTTCATATTATTCAAAATAAAAGAGTTTATTTGTGAATAGGAAAGAGAATCCTAATTTCCTTAAATAAAGGAGTTTATTTAGATATGAAATAAGATTTCATATTATTCAAAATAAAAGTGTTTATTTGTGAATAGGAAAGAAATATCCGTGTTTCCTTAATAAAAGATTTTTTTTTTACATGGAATTCGATTCCATAATTAATTAAAATAAAAGAGTTTATTTTAATTAAAGATTTTTTTATATGGAATTGGATTCCATAATTAATTAAAATAAAGGAGTTTATTTTGATTAAAGATTTTGATTAAAATAAAATAGTTTATTTTATTCAAAATAAGATAAATTAAAATAAAATAGTTTTATTTTGATTTAAATTTGGATTAAAATAAAAGAGTTTATTTTGATTCAAAAATAGATTTTATACTAACTAAATTTGCCCATTAAATGATATCAATATATATATTAAATGTTTATTATTCATGAGATGAATGTTATTTATCGATGCATATGGTGATGTGTATGATAATAAATGAGATTGATTATGGACTATTGACCAATGCGATTGAATTTATTTTAGTTGGATGCATGAATGTATGGGTTTTATTAAATGGGTCTGCACACTCGCCTTCTCTAATTTTTCTTAATGTAAATTCTATCTCTCTCCTATGTACTTCCCTCGATCACGATCAAGGTTTCTATTTATTTTAAAATAGTTTTGTAATAGGAATAGTTAGAATTAATTTTGAAAAATTGGAGATCAAGGAGCAAGGAGCGCTTGAAGACCCGGTTTGTAATGGAGCCCGGGTTTAAATGTAATTGTTATATTTAAATATTAATTCTTGCACTTTGGGGAGTTTGACCTTTTGGTTCACTTGGTGGCTCTAGTGAACCAAACTAGAATAAAAGTCCATAATCAATCCGGGTAGAATATAGTATTCTATATGTGCATGCGTATACTATATATATATTATATATTATGCAAACATGCTTCGCATGTTAATTAATATGACGCGTATTTTATATATATATGTGCATGCGCGCTAAACAAGATGAGACAAATTAATAACAAACCCTCAAATTTTATATTAAGTCCTAAGCGCTCAAAGATATTTAGAATATCGAACGCGTCGCTTTCTAGCATGATAAAATTAATAGAGTATTAAATATTTAATATGAGTTTGTTGTGTCACCACAAGGCAAGTATTAAGTATTTAAGATGTTAATTTATCACATTTGATGCTTATAAAGAAAATTGAACAATATTGTTTTGTTGTGTCACCACAAGGATGATATTTTTTTTTTTGAATATATGGAGTGCTAGGTCTGGACTTAACTTGGATAATTTTGATTCGGATGTGCCACCACTGATCAAAATAATCTGAGAGGCAAAATACAAGGAGTTACATAGTTGATGTAATTGACAAAAGTTGTCTACCTATTTATTTATATATAGTTTGTTGTGTCACCACAAGGCTATATACATTTGAAATGGGATCCTTATTCTCACTAGCAAATCTTTAATTAGATTTTGCCGAACTATATAAGTGAGGGTAATATAGTTTGAAGAAAATAGTGGGAGATACCAATTTAAAACAAGACCTAAATTATTTTGGTAATTAATAAAAGAATGTATGTTAAAATGTTGTTAATTACAAATTCATTTACGTAATTTTACAATGTCTAAAATTACTATCATCATGAAGCATATTAGATGCTAAATTAACCGTAATCAATTAAATGGATTGGTTAAGGAATTTGAGAATAGTTCTCATAGTTGAAAAGCTATCTTATGTCCTTCATACGCCTATCCTCGCAATGGTTGCGCATAATGCCCGAGGAAGACATTGCTACTTTTAGAAAGTGGCAAAGATGATGCACAAATTGGCTCAATGCATCATGCTCAAGATCTATGAGTAACGAGTTTCAGCCACAAGATGAAACTATGGATGCTTTCTACTATATTCCCGCACATCAAGTAGTTGATGGTGAGGAAAGTAGGACCGATAGATATCGAGATATCTAAGGAGCTTTTCCGATCTAGAATGGCCAATGGCACTATAAGATGCATAAAAAGTTCTTAACATAATCAATTTGATTGATCAATTAGGACAACAGGTTTTGTCATGGATGGAGAGTTGAGCCAAGATTTGATCTTGCCCTCACTCCCGGACTCCTTTCACAATTGTTGTGAATTTTTCATATGAACAAGCTAGATATCAGCTTCGCTGATTTGCTTAACATGTTGAAAAATGTTGAGAGTCACTTTCCAACCAAGAAAGATCAAGTCTTAATGGTAGGGGCCAAAGGATCTTCTGAAAAGAAGAACGATCCTAGAAGGTATATAGAAAGGCATAAACAAAGGATAATAAGAACAAAACTGATACGGATAGCAAAGGAGTTTGCTTCCACTGCAATAAGCCGTGACATCGGAAAGAAATCATGAGAAGCATCTTGCAGAGGCTAACCAAAGAAGCTTAGTGAAGTTTCTACATAATACGCTTTTTGTTCATGATTGAAATAAATTTTCTTTAAGTCAAGGTTCTACTTGGGTATTGGATACCGACTTTGGTTATCATAAATATAGATTTATGATGGGACCAAATGAAGTAGAAAGCTAAACAAAGATAAGTAATCCTATGTGTGGAAAATGAAGCAAAGGTTGCAACATTAGCCATAGAAACTTATAGTTTAGCACCGCTTACCGCAAATCTATTAAGTCAATAAGTTGTTATCAGTATTCTAGTTCTCGTTGAAAACATTATTTCCATTTTATTGTTGGACAATGAAATCTTTGGTATTATAATTAAGAACAATTGTTGTTCTATTTATAATAATAATGTTTTTATATAGACCGGAATATCACTTAATGCATTTTGTATACTGACTTACGTGAAAATAATTTTACAAATTGAACAAACTAGTATAGAAAAGGAGATGATCATTCAAAGAGTTGAATGTGTGTATTTGCTGAAATACAAGTGTGAATTATTTGAAAGGTTCAAAGAATTCAGAAATGAAATAAATTGACAATGTATTAAGATTCTTTGATTAGATCAAGGAATAAATACTTGTGAAATAAGTTTCTAGATCATCTTAAATGGTTTTCTCATAATGGACGCCTCCCTGATATGTAATAAATGATTTATGTATCGGAAAGGAAAATCGTATCTTGTTGGACATGGTGCGGTCCATAATGATTTACCGACATTCCAAAGATCCTTCAGGTCATGTCCTAGAAATGGTCAGACATTCTACGAAAAGGTAACCTCAAAATCCTACCCCAAGATTCTATAAAAGTTATGGATGTGGAGGATTCCTAATCTTAAGCATGTTAAGATAAAGGGTTGTCCAACTTATGTGAAAAGGTTTCAAAGGATAAGCTTGGAACAAGATTTGACATGTACAGATTTGTGGAACATCCTAAAGTAAATTTAGGGTATATGTTCTATAATTCTACTTAGCAAAAGGTGTTTGTTACGAAACACGCTGCCTTCTAAGATAAAGACGTTTATCATTGAAGGGGCTAGTGGGAGGATAATAGATCTTGAAAGTTCAAGAACCACAAAACACTATAAGTCAAATAAGAGGAACATGTAGATGATTCTATTGTACCACAAACCGAATCAGAATCTAGAATAGCATCAAGATACCGGAGGTATGGATTCATCATGGATGATGATGATGAGGTACACATCATAGAAGATGATGATCCAGTTACATACGATGAGGTAAGTGTTGTAGACACTCAGAGAAATGGATTGAAGCAAGTTTCTCAAATATGGAACATTCGTTTTGATGAGGCAATCAAAAGAGCTTGATTTTATCAAAAATAAGAATGAACCTAGTGTGTACAAAAGGGTCAGTGGGAGCATCGTGAAATTTCTAGTATTATATGTTGATATACCACGGATGAGAAATTACATACTAATGCTACAATCAGTAATGATAAAGTTGTCTAAACATTCCTCCATGAATGATTTTGGAAGAGTATCTAAATTGGGGATATAAATCTATATAGATAGATTTAAAAGGATGCTCAACTTAACCCAAAGAACGTATATTCATTTGATGCTAAAGTCGTTTAGCATGGCAAACTCCAAGAGATGTCTCATGTAGATGAGCTATGGAGTGTATCTCTCTTAATAGTCCCCACAGACTCCTAAAGAGAGATCACATGAGTAACTATCATGTATGCAATGAGATATACGAGACCTGATATCGATCAGTCATATTCTGGAGAAGTTCACTGTGAGTCAGTGAAAAACATCTTAAAGTTCTTAACCGGCACTAAGGATTTGATCATATTCATGGTGGGTCTAAATTAAAACTAGAGGGCTTAATAGACTCAAGTTTTTTTATGCACCAAGACGACGTAAAAATCCACTTTAAGGTAAAGGGTTATCTTGAACAAAGCAGCAAAGTGAATGGAAAAGGTTCCAAACAAAGAAAGAGTTCTTTGGTTTAGTGATAAAGACAAAGTATATAGCTATAAATGAAGTCGCAAGTTGATTGTTTGGATTAAAAGTTCATTACGTAACTAGGAAGAGTTCCTAAGTCTCATCTTGGATCTAAACATGTGTTGTGGCACTTTCATTTGATTATTAGAATCATTGAAAGATGGGAAATCACTATAGAGATAGTGGACTCTCATGAACAACATTACATATCCATTAACTAAAGCTTATCCAACAGCAGGATAATCATCACTTAGAGAAGAAGAGTATGAGATACCATGGCGATTGGCTTTAGTGCAAGTGGGAGATTGAAAGTAGTATGCACACAAGCCAATCATGTTTGATGATAAAGCATATACTTTGTAACAATCTTATTCATTTATTAATAAAAAGTATTAATTTATTAAAGGCTTTTAATTATCTACATGATGCTGTTTTATAATATGTGATAAACCCATAGTTTTAAGCAATGCTTTTAGAATAATGATGATGATCATTCTAATGAGATCTAAATTCTTAGAAAGCTTAAAACTAAAATAGTTCCCAATCATTGGATTACTAAATTGGGGATTAGTGAATCCGGATAGATTGGTACATACGTTGCTTGCTCATTGGATGAGGATGATTGATCTCATGATCATTTGTGTGGAGACACTAAAGCAAGTATGTAGGTGCTTATTAGAGAATAAGTTCATCGAACGTGGCTCGCTAAGGAATACCTAATGGAGTTTTATTTGCATTCGTCAATAGGAATTTCAGTAGTGATAGTAGTACAAGTAATCCTTGGACTTGAGATCATCATAGTATCTTGTGTATGATGAGTTATACTTTGACTTATTCCTTAAGACCCTTAGGGTATATCAAAGGGTATGCTTGGGTATAATAAGTTGTACATGGAGATAATGTATGATCAATAAAGAATCTACCACCACTAATAAAAGAAGAGAAATGTCCTATGTGATTCGATAAATGACAACCCAAAGAGTCCTTGGTTATATGTAATGAAATTAGAAAGGAGTTTCTAATTTGCATTATTTGGAGTTGTGCATTTAAGGATCGAAATACATATAATTAAATAAAATAAGACTTGACAAGAATTCCATGTCTTATATTTAATTGGGACATCAGATGGTGGAAAGATTGAATTGTACTAAGAACTATTTACTCAAAGGTTCTTTTTATGATTAATGTTGAAATCTATATTATCCGGAAAGTCGTTGATCGCTCGCTAGGGAGGCTTATCCCTATTGTAGAATAAATATTATTTATTTAAATAAATTAATTGTTTAATTTATTTATTTAAATAAGATTAGAATTGTTCTAATTGATTTATTCACAACCTAGGTTTAATATGGAGAACCTAAAGGGTCACACCATAAAAGGAAGAATAATTATTTAAGAAGTTAATGGCATAATCGTAATAATATAAGTTATGTATATTTAATTTAATCTATGGTGATAGAATAAATTAAATAGCTTAATATTTATTATTTAATATTTTAGAAATATTAAATATAAATTAATAAGAGGAGTCTTATTAATATTATTACAATTATTATTATTTTAATTTCTAAAAGAGTTTAGGAATTAATTTAATATAAGTACTCTCATTTATTCCTAATTGGATTAGGAAGGAAAATTAGTTAAAGGAGTTTAATTAATTATCCCTAATAAGATTAGGGAGCTTAATTAATTAAAAGAATTTAATTAATTAAATAAAACCCAATTCCTTAATTGTTAAGATGGGTTGCCCACATCTATAAATAAGAGGAGTCTTATTATGGGTGGATGGGAGTTGTTGACCTTTTCAACAACGACATAATTCCAATTTGTTGGAGAGTACCCTTTTCTATAGAGATAGAAAACTAGGGTTTGAGCCAAATACACCCTTCTTCTTGAATTTTATTCTTCCTTGGTGGATCACCTCTAGAGGCCAAACATTTGGGTGGCTAACGTTGATCAAAGGAAGGAACCAAACCCGGTGGATTCAAGATTGAACGCGAAAGGATTTGGAGGTGAACTTGTATCTGAGGAAGCTCGATCTTCAAGGGTATGATTTTATTCTTTATCTTTTCGTTTAATTAATAATTATGCATAAAGGATGATCCGGGTATATGGTTTGTAAATTTTTTTTTAAACTCTGATTTTACACGCTTCCGCATTATTTTGCAATTTGATTACGCACAAGAATATTACAAACCTAACAGGTTAGTACCGTAAAAACGTTAACGAACCGTAATGAAGTATAGAAAGTCGAATCGACTTTAATAATGAAGTTAATTCAAATAAGACATAGAAGATAAAGAAGTTGGTTATAGACAATAAAGTTAGTTTGTTTGATAACTAATTACAATGTGCTATTTGAATATATCATGTAGATCCTGTAAAGACTAAGAATTGTTGAATTATCTATTCAAAGACGCTTGAAGGCAAGTCTTTCTTAAACGTTTGTCTAACCTTCGTGTTAGCCAAGTTTTATGTGATACATGTTATATAATGCATGAATGGTTTTACAGAAAGAGTTGATGCCTGTTTTAACTCGGCTAGACTAATACTGAAGAATTGATTGATTTGTTTACAAGTCTTTCGATATAGAACTGTTAATGCTATCCTATGCCAAGTAATTGGTACGGATGAGAAGGTAAGTTTGTCTGTGTATAAACAAAAGTATTTTTCATCAATTATTCGATGGGCACGCGAGGTTGCCAAATTATTAAGCGTAAATACGTTTAACGTAAGAGTGTTGATCAACATAGAGTACAATAGGCTGATCACCTAGAAGTGCTTGTAAGTAAAGACGGGTGGATGGCCTTGGTGCCGGATATCCTTTTCAAGTATGAAAATAAAAAGAGTATGTTCATGGTCTATTGACCAGTTCATTATTCCTAATCTATTATATATACTTTGGAATTGTTGTTATGAGAAGTACTAGTCAAATGTTTCATAGTACTTCGTAGTTAATTGTTCAAATATTGAAATAAAGCATGTAATTTTTAAGGTGATATTCATATGATTCTTTGTTAAGACTTGTTGAGCTAGTTATGCTCATTCTTGCTTGAACCATATGTTTGCAGCTAAAGTCGAACGAACTGAGAGTTCTAAGCGAGATAAAGGCAAGGCTAAGATGGAAAATTAATCAACCTGTAATAGATTAGTGTATTTAATTGTAATATACTTATGAAGAACAATGAATGTATTCGGTTTATGAACCTGGGACATGATTTATTACAAATATAATACAAAGATAGTAATTACACTTTTTTTGTTGTTATCTCAATGGAATGATTGTATGGATTGTAGTATCATGGAGCACCATTTGTTGGGTTGGAAGATACCCAAATTTGGGGGCGTCACATTGACAATGTCTAGAAGTTCTATCAAGGAGAGGTTTGGTCACCTAATTGCGCGCTAATAAGGAGAAATCCTTATTGAAAAGCCCCCTCTTTCTTGGGAACGACCTGGTTGTTAAATATTATGAATTATAATATTAATAATGAATAAGTTCGTGTTGATTAAAGATGAAATGGATAGTTCCATTGTGTTGGAATTATTAGTGTTAGTGAAAATTGACATTTATTTCGATAATAATTAATGTCTGGAGGTTATGTTGACCAATCGGGTAATTAACCGGATAAATGAGCAATTAATTGCTATTAATTCACATGATTATAACTATTTGTTCACATGTGTGTGCTATTGATTCACATTCTTGTACTATTAGGGGAGTTGGTGCAAGATTGATAATAATTGCATGACTAAGTTAAAAATGGAGGTATAGATGGAGGTACTATACTGTAATTCGTATTTTCACATGATTATAACTATTGATTCACATGATTGAACTATTGATTCACATTATTTACTATTAGGGGAGTTGGTGCAAGATTGATAATACTTGCAGGACCAAATTAAAAATGAAGAAAAAGAGGAAGGTAGTATACTGTAATATTTTGAGCCCCAAAATGTGCAATTATCGAAACTATATTTTCCTATAAATAGAAGCTTATTCTTCGTTCATTTCTCACCAATTCACTAAAGCTATAGAGCAATTATTATAGAGAGAAATTATAGAGAGAAAGAAAAAGAGAAGTCTGCTACCTCACTATTCCAGTATCCAGTATTCTTCTAAGGTAAGGGGTATTATTCTTTCGTATTCATGAAGAGATTTATTTTCTTTCAATACTCGTAAGGGTTGTTATTCCATTCTTTATTATTATGTTGGAATAACTTTATACATGCTGAAGTACCTCATACATGGTGAAATTCTTCATTATTCCATTCTTTATTATTTCGTTGGAATAACCTCGTCTACGGTGGTCTATCGCATTACGGTGAATTCTATTGTTATTCCATTCTTTATTATTCTATTGGAATATCCCCGCCATGTGTGATTACGCATGACTGGTTCCATTCTTTATTATTCTATTGGAATATCACTCTGCGTGCGGGTTACGCATGACCCGGGTTCCATTCTTTATTATTCTATTAGAATATCCTCATGCATGCGGGTTACGCATGACCGGTTCCATTCTTTATTATTACGTTGAATAACCGTCATGCATGCGCATACACGACGCACTTTGGTGAATTCTTTTGTTATTCCATTCTTTATTATTCTGTTGGAATAACATGTCTATGTGGACTACCTCATGCATGGTGAATGATCCTTCGTATTCATTCCTTATTAAATTGTTGAAATGATCTGTCTACGTGGATTACCGCATGGCGGGCAAAAAACCATTTGTAGTTTCATATATTCTATTATATTCAGTTGGTTAAAGTTTAGGCTTCTATACTCCATGAAATTAGTAGAATATCCTGGATATTTGCGCTTCATCAAGTATCTTTTAATGGAAATATTCTTCTGAGCATTCTTGAATTTTACTCCACAAAACAGTATCATGTTAACAATTTGGACGTTATTGATTTCTGGATAAATTAAATTATAAATATTTAAAAATTTATCCTTGAACTTGTTTTATTGAATTCTTATATCATTGTCAGCATCCTCATGTTTATAATATGTTGAAAGTCATATGTGGCATGTAGTGCATAGATGGACTTGGTGTGATTATGACCAGGGATTATTCGGTATAATCATGATCGTAATGTTACAAATGATGTGGTATAAGTCCTCATTGGCCGTAGTGCATTGATGGATTGTTGTTGGTATGATCATGACCATTGATGAATACATGAATATCCTTGGCCCGTAGTGCATGGATAATTTGTGGTCGTGATACTAATGAATATCCTTGGCCGTAGTGCAGGGATGAGGTGGTTTATTTATTAAGCTGAGTCTCAACGATAAAAGTGATGAAAAACCTTTTAAATCATAGAAGATAGTATATTTTATTCTCTACTTGACTCTTCTAATGGATTGCTTGTTTCGCTGCAGTTAAACTTGATGTATATTATATTTTATCAGTTTAACACTGTTAAAGGCTAATGATAAATTATTCTGCATTATCTTAGTCATAATATTTCTTATTAGGCTAGTTGAGCTCACCCTTTCTTTCACTGTTCTCTTCAGGAAATGAGAATATAGCTGGGACGAGTCGGGGAACGGAGTGACGATCCAGATGATAGTATTAGTAGTCCTCACTATTCTGTTAAATAGTGTGACAATAAATGTAATGAGGACTCCATTGAGTGTGGATATTATCTAGATCACAATATTCTTATTAAAACTCTTAGATTATGTTTTGTCGTATTTTACACGACTGTTGTATAATTAAGTTATATTTGAATTTGTACCATATATTTGGTGACTCAAGATGGGTGATGTATACCTGTTTTGGGGGGGGGGGTCACATTTGGTTGTCTACCATATTTCTCAGTTTCCAAATTTTGAAAAACATCAAATTCGAGCCTATAGATGTTATGGATCTAACATCTATCAACCCAGATAATCAATATACACTATATACAACATATTTTAACACAAATACATAACATTTAACATAGAAACTGAGATCAGATTTGAGTTTAGGGTTTATACCTAACTTGAACCAATATTAAATCTTTGCTACTGATATGCTAGTGGAGGTAGTGGGGCTTGATTTAGTGACAGATACACTACTATAATTCTTGGGTTTAGAGAGAGAGAGAGAGAGACTTTATGGAGTGTAAGAGCACATACAAATGGCTAAATAAATGAAATTTATCTCTTTGATCTTTTATATTACAAGAATACAATGTATATGCTGATGAATTGTGGTTGTTTGCTGGATTTTTGGTCACATGAGGTTGTTAAAGTAGTTCACCAACTAAAGTGTTGGCAAAACTTGCAAGTAACCTAATAAAAATAAATAAAAGGGTATAATGGTCATTTAGCCTTTATTTTTAATGGCTAAATTATAACTTGGCAAACCCTTAGGGTTTGACCATTAGGGTTTAACCCTAAGGTTTGGCACATTGCTTTTATAGGATTTCTAATTAGAACCAAAAATAAAATTTAAAGTTTCTAAAAATGAAATTTAGGGTTTCTAAATCATATTTAGTTTCCTAACCACATAGACTTATAATTTAGGTTTTATAATTTACTAATTATAATTAAACTTGCTAAATTAACAATTAGGGTTAATAAGTTAGCAATTAGGATTCCTAATTTGAAAATTAGGGTTTTTAGTTAGCAATTAGGGTTTTCTCTAATTAGCAATAAAATTCTATAATACATGTCACTAAACACATCAACCTAATTATTTATAGTCTTGAACTCTTAATTGAGTTTCAAATTAGGGTTTAACAAATTAATATTAGGGTTTTAACATGATATACCATAATTAACCAACCATTATCAGTCTATACATATAATACATATTTATTGCACTGAAATATAATTAATATTATATTATTATTCTCTTTCCTTATTCAAAATCCAAAATTAGGATTTGGATTCCATATCTCGATTTATCTTGCACATACATCATTATTAATTAAGCTAAAATTATTAACTTAACTAATCTTTGAATAAATTCACATAATAAAATAGTTATTATAATAATTCTAAAAATCATTTCATATATTATTTAAATAATATAATAATCATATTTTCATAGAAAATAAATAATAAATATATTTTTACTATCAAATTAATTTATTATAAAATTATAATTTATAATGGTCAATAATTCTAAGAAAATTATTTGAAATTATTCATGTAATAAATAAATTTTATTTATCACATATATGCATTTACTTTACCTTGCACCTATTCCCACCTTTAAAATAAAAAAAAAATTAATGCAAAATTTCTTATTTATTTATATAGAAAATATCGGGTTATTACAGTATTGATTGTCAAGGTTTTGATGTAATTTCTTATCATGATCTAAATCTTTGTCTGTTTGAAATTGGTATAATCAGGTTAGCAATATAAAAATGACTATGTTGACTAATTGGGTTTAAATTTACACATAATTGAATTGTCGACGTCGAGATTTTTATTTGTCCTTTTTCTGCTCTTATCTTTTGGTGTTCTCATGTTAGGTAAGATTTGTTTGAAAAAACAAGTTGTGAAAAGGTCCGACAAGTATATGTCGACGATTGGACTGTAAGAGTCGCCAGTTGGTATTTTTAAATGGTTGCACCAACTTAACCGAGAAAAGGTTTGCATATAGACCTAGTGATGTGACACAGTAAAATGGGTGTGCATGAAACCGAGTTTCGTTAAGGTCTGGGGGCTTGATTATGTGTTCGGCTTGATTGCTTTATTATTTTCGAGATTCAAGGCATCTTCGAGAAAATAAGGTACATAACAGCGCCGAACTCCTTGTGGACATGAGAGTCATCTAAGGAAATTCAAACACCGTGCATAATATACAAGCTGGCTACAGCTAAAAATGTCCATAACGGGAACCGAATCTAGATTCAGGAACTGAATCTGTGATCACATGATTCTTAGGCTCACATGATGATGCAATATGTACAAAGGCTATAAACAGTTATATATATATATAAGCTATATATATATATATATGTATGTGTGTGTGTGTGTGTGTGTGTGTCAATCAACTACCACGAAGTAAACTCCAGGCAGGACGTGAAATGTAAATATATATATATATAAGCTGTAAAAGGCCACAAAGTGATCTCCAAGCTCGACTCGATATATATATATATATATATATATATATATATATATATATATATATAATCAGTAAATGGCTACGAAGTGATCTCTAGGCCTGACAGAATGTAAATATATATATATATATATATATATGTATATAGAATCACACAAGATTCACTAATACATTAACTGATGTAAAAGTACAAAGTAAAAGTAATTTACTTAAAGTAAAAGTAAACGTAAAAAACATTTTATATTTACATTTACTAAGGTGAAAGTAAAAACATTTTACTTAAAGTAAATCCAAAAGTAAAAGGTAAAAGTAAATTCTTTTACTTTACTTTCGACTGATTTACTGGGGGACAACAATGATGCTGTCGTTATTTGATCGCTTCGCTTTATTTGAAAGTCGATGATGATCGAGGCCATCTTTGTTGAATCGACCGCTCAAATCTCTATATATATATATATATATATATATATATATATATATATATATAAGTAGTAAATGCACTGGATGTGTATATCAAGGCTCAATCGAATCGAATTCGATAATAATGTGTATATATAAGTATTTATATATATATATATATATATAAGTATTTATATATTTAAAAGCAGTAAACGCACTGGATGTGTATATCCAGGCTTAATCGAATCAAATTCGATAACAATATATATATATATATAAGCAATAAAGGCCACGGATCGACGATCCGGGCATACACACGCAACACGACTCTCAACGTCAATGAGTATATGTGAATAAAAGTGGAGAAAGGCTTTAAGAAATCTAAGATGTCTTACAGTGAGCTGTTAAGAAGACTTCATATAGCTATAAATGAATGAATACTCGGTTTCCACCTATAAAATATATCAAAACACAAGCTCACAGGTGTTTAGAAAAAGAAAGCACTCAGTTTAAAGTGTGTACGAAGTAAATTGGATAGGGCTTCCTCGCCTTTTCTTCTTTTGTATCACTATAGAAGTGTGTACGGAGTAAATTAGACAGGGCTTCCTCGCCTTTTCTTCTTGTAAAATGGCCACCCCAAGACCTCTATTTGCAGGTGTACCTACGGCTACCCGGGGTGCCTCAGGCTCCGTGGGCCCCGCCATCTCGAAGTACGTGCACGCATTCAACATGTTTGTCTGCTTGAACCTTCACAACTCTCAATCTGGGCATCCGATATAGGCGTATAATACCTTTCTGAAATGCCGTTGCTGAGAGCTACACAATGACATGGGATAAAAGGTTGTACGAAGTCGGGAAGATGGGTCCATGACCAGATCTTTAAGTCTTCAAATTCTATCCGGTGTACTGTCTTTCGTAGTAGTCACTCAGGATTTGAGTTATGGTTCATGTGGGACACTTCTATGTAGAATGTGGTATGAAATGATGCTGAGACGGTGTTAATGTGGGATCGAGGTGGTAAAATGATGATTTTGCCCCTCACCAAGGTTATCTCTGGCTCTAGGCTGATTTAGCAGTTATTACTCAGGGTTATCTCTGAGATTGGGTTGCTGTAGGTACTTAATGTAACATTCCAGAATTTTTAATTGGAATATTAAATATTTATTGAATGAAATAAATATTTAATGGATGTGTTATCGTTGAATAAATATTTTTTTATTTGATTTGATTTTATTTGGTTAATTATTTGTTAAATAAATAATTAATGAGTTAAGGAAATTATTATTATATTGATATTTTAATTTGATGGTTAATTATTTGTATTGAGTTATGTGAATAAATGAATTATTTAATTAATTATTATTTGAATTAATTAAATTAAGTATGAAAGCTTGATTACATATAGTGTGATAAATAACTATATTATAAGGAGTATTAAAATAAATTAAATTAATTTTAATTGAGTTTACCCAAACAAGGCTTTAATATATTAAGTCTTTAATTTTAAAGGTTTTGCCAAACAAAGCCTTATGACTTTTGGATTTCTAATTTTTGACTTTAAATAAAATAAATTAAAATAATAAATATAGTATATTTATAATTTATACGTTTATTTTTGTAACTGACATTTTATTAAGTTGGCGTATGAAGGTTGTCAATTTAGTTTTACGTATAATCTATATTGTCTAAACCTTAGCCTAAGAAAAACTACAGAGAAAAAGTTACAGAGGGTTTTAAAGAGAATTGCTTGAGAGAATTTGAGAGAGAACGTAAGCAATTTCCAGCAATTAGCAAGGATTATATTAGCAAATTGAAGGTATGTTAATAATCTTAGTATTTCATAAACATATATGTTCTGATATATTTTACGGCATGAAGTTTCATACTCTGTGAATTTTATATGTTTAGAATGGTTGCTATAGAATTCAATTATGATGATTATACTACTGAGTACTTATAGTTGTATGTATTAATCATGATTGGAGTTGTGTTTAAGCAAGAATTACATGCTAATTTCGGTTAACAGTAGAAAAAATTAATGACAGTGTATGTTTTATGCATATTTTCTCATATAGCTTATGTAAATACCAAATTTAGTGGTTAATTTGTATGCTAAATTGTGAATTTAAGCTTGTTTATGCTAGTTCATTAAGAAACGAAGGAAATGTAACTTGAACGAAGTGATTTGGTGAGGAATGGAAATCACAGTGTTAAATTTTTGTGAAGAAACTCAAAAATGGAGTTTTCATATCAAAATTGGGAAATTTGAGAAATTAAAATAGTTAGAAGTGTTGTTAAATTGTGCTAAGTGGTTGAATATGTTAGCAATCATGTTTATCATAGTTGTATATTTATTTTACGTGTTTATTTCACTTTTTGGTGGGTGAAATTCTTGTTAGTTGGGCTAAAAATGGCTACTATTCATGCCGTGGTATACGCCTCTGTGCATGCACCAACAAGAATCGCTGAGTGCCGAGCTTCTAAAAGCTCTTAAATCACAAGAACAAGAAGAAGATTCAATACTGTGTGGCGCAATGCAATTGTACACACACTAATTTGAGTCAAAGATGTCTGCTGTTGTTTCAGTTTTGGGGTAGCGACATACGTTGGTCTAATGATGTGTTAGTATAATAAACATGTAATAATATAGCTAAAACAGAATGGTGCTATGTGGTTAGTAAATTCAAAGTTTGAATGATTAGTAATTGATGAACGTGGTATACTAGAACTTAGTGAGCATGATGAATAGTAAACATGTGTTGTGAAGGTTAACACTTGTAATTTCTGATATTTGCATGGTATCTTAAGACTTGTGCTAAAATAATAAGTCTAACTAGAATGTGTGTTATGTTGGAACGTGAATGTTAGTATATCTAATAGATGATGGTTCTAAACCTATATGTAGGTGAACGTGAGTTTAATATTATAGCTTACGCTCGAGGCAAGTTTCTAAACCTATCTTTTTATATTGAGCAAGTTCTTTAACTCTACTCTTATAATAATTGTGCAAGTTCTTTAACTCTACTCTTATTACAATTGAGCAAGTTTTCTAACTCTACACTTTCGTTGAGCTAGTTTATTTATTTTTATGCAAGTTATTTGTTCTATTCCAACTGTAATTTCACAAGTTCTTATATCTAGTTTGTTCATGATGATGCAAGTTTTTCTAAACCTTAGTTTTATGCTAAGCAAGTTATTCTTGTATTTAACTTGTCAAATAGCATGCAAGTTTATTTAATCCAATATACGGTTGTTGAATAGTTGTTATTGTTCAAATTGCTATTCGTTATGCATGCTTAGTATTCAATTCTAAACAACCTTGGCTTAACATTGTTCAAGCAAGGTATGTGATAGTTATTCAATATTTATGCTATTAGCTTGTTCCTAAAGCATAACTTTAATATACATTGTTAATTCACTTATAATTTATGCCATAACATAACGTGATTGTCTTTTATTCAACTAATCCTTAGTTGATGTTCGTTGAATTCCAAATTACCTCGAAATGTATCCAAACCAAACTTACTTTGGTGCGGACTTGTAATCTAAATACTGAGATGAACAACCCTATTTTTAGGGGTAAACGCTTAGCGTTGAAATGTTTGTACACAATACATTGTACGAAGGGTTGATCCCCCCTAAGTACGTGGAGTCCTTATAGTTTTATGACTGTTAAAGTTAAAGTTGAAAGATTACTTATAACTGTGGACATGGTTCATGGTCATTAGACCCTCAGTGGTATATTTCAGAATGTTAATAGAACATATCATTCAGTTCTATTGATCCTATTATTTGGAAAATGTTGTAAGGTTTATTAATTCTTATTTCAAGTGAGCTTTGTTTGCTCACTCTTGCTTATATAACCATTACAGCTAAGGATGAAAAGGTAGATGTTCTTAGCACCAGTAATGGAAAAGGGAAGATGAACAAGTATTGAAGACTTGTAATATGTTGACAGTTATTTATCAGACTTTAATTTGATCGATGTAATGAAGCATTTATTTAATTTCCGCATTTGAATGATTGTAATTAAAGGTTAGATAATTTTTTTTTTATTAATGTAATCTTGTATGGGCAGGTTTTATTATTCAATTTTATTATGATTGAGTAGTTAGATATGAATGTTTTGATTAAGTGAACACCAAATCTTGAGGTAATGAAGTACCGAGATTTGGGGGTGTCACAAGTTGGTATCAAAGCTTTAGGTTATGAACCTGAGGTGGGGAAAAGCCTTAGGAAGTAACCTTTAAAAAGATAGTGGGGATTAACTCTTTTCGAGTTTTAAAGAAGAAGTAATAAAACACTTATGTGCTTATGTGTTTATAACTTATGTGCTCGTGAGTGTCAAGTAGTAATGATTAATAATTAAAACTTAAAATTTTGTTGTCAGGATGACTAATGTCGGAGAATCCAGTCAAGCTAGGGAGGAGGGACCTCAGATGCCTATAGAGGAGGAGCCTTGCGACATTCAGGTTGTTTGGGAACGACTATTGCCACGGGAGTCAGCCCCGTTGGTCACAGTGGTTGAAGAGGAGGATGATGATGTGGAAACGTATGGGGAGGATCCCTTTAAGCTGCCACAGGAGAATGAGGATGACGAGGACGAGGAGGAAAAGACTCCACTAACCTCGATAACTGCTCGAATGTACGATGAAGTCTATGACCGTAACGTGGAACTTCAGGATATAGTCGAGGAATTGCAAGAGATAGTAGCTAAACAACAGACTGCAATGACACAGAAATACGGCGAGATCCAGGATCCAGGAAATACGGAGAGAAAGAACAACTGATCGAGATGATCACTGAACTGAAGAACAAACTGAAGGAAGAAGCTACTAAGAGAGCAAGAACTGAAGACGCCTACGAGGAAGCTTTTCAATGAACCGAAATAGCAGCAAGAGACGCACAAGCAAAGAGGATGAAGATGGAGGAGATGGATAAAGTATTCAACACCATGATTAGTCGAGCTCAAGATCGGGTCATGGGATATCCTATTCAGTTTGAGACGCTGCCATCACACGTATTAGATCGCATAACAATGTTCCGGATCATGGAGGAAGAACGTAGTAAGGCTAAGCAGTATCTTAGTAGAACATCGTAGTTGTTATGCGATTAATAAATGTTAAATAAATGGTAAATCCCAATTGTTATGTAACCTATGGGATATGATGATGATGTTGACCTGAAACTTTTGTAGTTCAGGAAATTAATGTAAATAGTAGTGATGCTATTGTTTTATATTTTCAAAGAGGTTATGAATAAATAAAAGTTGTTATTTTATTCAAAGTGTTACGTGATTATGTGGTTATTTCTTTTGTGGAGGCAAGTTAAGTAGAAATTACTTTAAAAAGTTGAATAATAATATAATGAGTGTATTTTTAACAGAAAATGCCTCCTAGATGTCAACCACCATGACAGAGAACCACTGAAGGAACCAATAACGACAATATTGATGCTAACCCTGTTCAACAACTAGTGACATTACTGACATGAGCGTTGCAGAATCAACCAAAGAACCAAGGTACAACGTTTAAGGATTTCAAGGCCGTTGGACCACCTGAATTCCGTGGTCCATGAATCCAGTCGAAGCACAGACCTGGATTATGGAGATAGAAAAGGTGTTTGATGTCGCCAGGGTAGGAGATGATCAGAAGACTGCTTTCACAACATTCATGTTGAAAGTAGAAGCTAGTTATTGGTGGCAGGGCAATAAAACTCGTGAAGGGCTAGTGGTGATGACTTGGGATAGGTTTAAGGAAATATTATTCGAGACCTATTTCCCAGAGAGTTCGAAGAGTCAGCTAGAAGTGCAATTTCTGGAACTAAAGCAGGGAACGATGACGGTATCTAAGTATCCCGCTAAATTCAACAAGTTGGCAATGTTTGCGCCATATCAAGTCAGAACGGACGAACGCAAGGCGAAGAGGTTTGAACAAGGACTGAAGCCCTGGTTTTACAATAGGGTTTCCCTATTCCAATTGAAGACTTTTGCAGCAGTGACGGAGAAAGCAATACTCGCTGAAGGTGGAGGCGAGGCAGTGACAAAGTTCAATCAGGAACAGAAGAAAAAGAAAAATGAGGTGGAGATTAAGAATGGAGGTGGTAGTGGTGGAAACAACAACGGTAACAACAACAATTTGAAGAGGAAGTGGAATGGAAACGTGGGTACTAAAAACCAGCTGGGTAACCAGCAAAATAAGAAGTTTGAAGCATGTGTTACATGCGGGAAATTTCATAAGGGTGCGTTCTTGATGGGGAAACGAGTGTGTTTCAATTGTGGCCAGGAGGGTCACATAGCCCCAAATTGCACTCAACCTAAGAAGAACGTGTGTTTCACGTGTGGATCCAAGGATCACTTTGCTTGTGAATGCCCTAAGAAGAAGGCTGGAGAGACAACCAGAAGCAATGGAGGTAACAGTGGAGGTACATGGGCTATTGTTGGACCTACAACATCAAACAAACCCACAGCTAGAACCTTCAACATGACTGTGCAAGATGCTATGCAATTAAAAGATTTGGTGTCAGGTATTATCCCAATCAATGATATTGATGCTTTTGTATTATTTGATTCGGGTGCTACTTGCTCTTTTATATCTGATGAATTTGCTAAGAGGTTAGGATTGCCTAGTAAAGAACTGAATTTCCCTTTGAACATAGAAATTGTGAATAAGGAGGTAATTCTTGTTAGGTTTGTATACAAGAACTGTAGGGTGAATATTAAGGAAAATATCTTGATGGTAGAATTGATTCTGATTAGACTTGGAGAGTTTGATGTTATTTTGGGAATGGATTGGCTATTCAATTATGGAGCGGTAATTGATTGCCGAAGGAAGTGTGTAAACCTTATGACCCCATCAAAGGTAGTATTCTATGGTAGATGTGATAACCCGAGATTTTGAATAATAAAAATTTCATAAATAAATATATATATTTTTTATATTGACTGTTATTATTGTACTGAGTATCTGTGACACGAGTCTCGAGAATTAGTCAAATTGTGTATTGACTGAGAAATTATAGTAGAGTTGTGCTTAACAGCTTTAAAAACCTTAACCCTAATTCATGGATAGGGATTCGATAGAAAATATAATTAAAATAATTATATCGAGGAGTACGTGTTTGTACTGTGGCAGATGGAGAAAGCAGTGAGCAGATCAATAATTATATCTAAGGAGATGGAGAAAGCAGTGTGCAGATCAATACATTTGTGGCTTTGTTGGAGAAAGCATTAATTGCTGAAGGAGGGAGCGAAGCTGATTCTCGATTTCATCAAGAGAAGAAGAAGAAGACCAATGATGGTGGAAGCAGTTGTGGTAGTAACTCGAATAAGAGAAAGTGGAGTGAGAATACCCAATCGGGTAGCAAGATAGAAGGAAACAAGCAAGGGAGGGAGCCATGTGCAACTTGTGGGAAGAACCATGCAGGAGTTTGTCTGAAGAAGAAGGGAGTTTGCTATAACTGTGGGAAAGAAGGACACATGTCGCCCAATTGTCACAATCCAAAGAAGATACAAGGTTGCTTTGCCTGTAGATCGACTGATCATATGGTTAGGAATTGTCCGAAGAGAAATACGGAGAAGAAAAGTGGCCACAAAGGACCAGGTAGCGGAACCTTGGCGATTCGACGACCTGCACAGCTAGGAAGACCAACGGCCCGTACATTCAACATGACGGCGCAAGATGTAGGGGTTGTCCAGGAGGTGGCGACAGGTAATGATTTAGCTTAATACTTAAAATACGCGAGTAATATTGAGTTAGATATTACTGTGAACTATTTTTTTTATAGATTCAAGTCACAGGTTAGAATTTGAGACACAAAATTAATACTGTGTTGATCAAAATGAATTGATGATACAACTTTAAAAGATTGTAGAGAATAAGAAAGCGGTGATTCCGAGGACGGAATCCTTTTAAGGAGGGGTGAATGAGATAACCCGGGATTTCGAATAATCAAAAGTATAAGAATAATTTTTTTTTATTTTATATTGACTGTTAATATTGTACTGAGTATCTGTGATACGAGTCTCGAGAATTAGTCAAATTGTGTATTGACTGAGAAATTAGAGTAGAGTTGTGATTAACAACTTTAGAAACCCTAACCCTAATTTTTGGATAGGGATTCGATAAAAAAAATATAATTAAAATATTTATATCAAGCGGTACGTGTTTGTACTGCTTAGAATTTTTGATCAATGATTGATCAGATAAGGTTTAAAATTAATAAACCCTAATAAGAGATTAGAAACATTAATCTCCAGATTAGAAGCCCTAACGTACCGTTAGAAACACTAATCTAAAGCCGAGAAACCCTAATTTTAAATTCGGGAATCCTAAACCCTAATTAGGAAACCCTAATCCTAATTGGCAAGCCTAATGTGTTTATTAAACTTTAATATGATTAGAAAACCCTAATTATATTTTAGTTATCTTAAATTCTATTACAAACCTTAATTGTAATTTAGAAATTTTATTTTTCTAATTAACACCCTAATTAAAAAATTTTAACAACTAATTATGTAAAACCTAAGGGTTAAAACTTTAGGGTTAAGTCCTAAGGGTTAAACCCTAAGGGTGTTACAAATTCCATGTATGCCATTAAAATTGGAAGGAAAAAAACCAAAATGCCCATTTTCATTTTCTTTAATTGGTAACTTGTATAATTGCTAACAACTTTTGTTGGTGAACCACTACATTGACTTGGTGAGTGTGTATCTTTGCCAAACAGCCGAAATTATTAGATCTAGCAATATATTAAGCAATATAAATAGATTTGGGAGAGAGAAAAGTCTAGCATTTCACTTATTTTGCATCCAAGCTCTCACCAACTCTCTCTCTCACCAAGACCCTGAATTTGTTAAGTAGATCAGTCCCCTAAGCAGATTCTATATCACCAAGAACAACTAAGGAGATTTAAGATCAAAGCATATTCAAGAAAAGGTATAAACCCTAAGTTTCACTTTGATCTTGTATGATTAGATAATTTTTGTGTTTAAGTGTTTAGAATCTTGCTAATGGATGTTTTATGGAAGATATATGATGATCTATCACGAATCCATAGCATCAAAGTGGGTAAAAACTATGTTTTTTAAAAACTGTTCTTTAGCATTTATAGTGGTCTGACAAGAAATGTTAGTCGCTCTAGATCTTTATGTGTTTATGATTTTTGTTGTTTTAAAGTTGTTATTAGTAGCTTGTCATGTTGTCTTTGACCAGGAAATGAAATCACAGTTGTTAAATGGCTAGATCATGAGTTATTCTTGGTCAAAACCCGTTGACCGGGCATGACCAGAGAAAATCTGGGTAACCAAGAAAGGCTAAACTGAAAGTAATATGCACACAAGCCAATCATGTTTGATGATAAAGCATATACTTTGTAACAATCTTATTCATTTATTAATAAAAAGTATTAATTTATTAAAGACTTTTAATTATCTACATAATGCTGTTTTATAATATGTGATAAACCCATAGTTTTAAGCAATGCTTTTAAAATAATGATGTTAATCATTCTAATGAGATCTAAATTCTTAGAAAGCTTAAAACTAAAATAGTTCCCAATCATTGGATTACTAAATTGGGGATTAGTGAATCAAGAATAGATTGGTACATACGTTAACTTGCTCATTGGATGAGGATGATTGATCTCACGATCATTTGTATGGAACACTAAAGCAAGTATGTAGGTGCTTATTAGAGAATAAGTTCACTGAACGCATTGGCTCGCTAAGGAATACCTAATGGAGTTTTACTTGCTGTCAATAGGAATTCTGTAGTGATAGTAGTACAAGTGATCCTTGGACTTGAGATCATCATAGTATCTTATGCATGATGAGTTATACTTTGACTTATTCCTTAAGACCCTTAGGGTATATCAAAGGGTATGCTTGGGTATAATAAGTTGTACGTGGAGATAATGTATGATCAATAAAGAATCTACCACTTTATTTAAAGAAGAGAAATGTCCTATGTGATTCGATAAATGACAACCTAGTAGTCCTTGGCGGCGAATGAAATTAGAAAGGAGTTTCTAATTTGCATTATTTGGAGTTCATGCATTTAAGGATCGAAATACATATAATTAAATAAAATAAGACTTGATTTGAAATTCCATGTCTTATATTTAATTGGGACATTGTATGGTGGAAGGATTGAATTGTCACGGTAACTATTTACTCAAAGGTTCTTTTATGATTAATGTTGAAATCTATATTATCCGGAAAGCGATTGATCATTTATGGAGGCTTATCCTATTGTAGAATAAATATTATTTATTTAAATAAATTAATTGTTTAATTTATTTATTTAAATAAGATTAGAATTGTTCTAATTGATTTATTCACAATAGGTTTAATATGGAGAACCTAAAGGTCACACCATAAAAGGAGAATAATTATTTAAGAAGTTAATGGCATAATCGTAATAATATGTTATGTATATTTAATTTAATCTATGGTGATAGAATAAATTAAATAGCTTAATATTTATTATTTAATATTTTAGAAATATTAAATATAAATTAATAAGAGGAGTCTTATTAATTTTATTACAATTATTATTATTTTAATTTCTAAAAGAGTTTAGAAATTAATTTAATATAAGTACTCTCAATTATTCCTAATTGGATTAGGAAGGAAAATTAGTTAAAGGAGTTTAATTAATTATCCCTAATAAGATTAGGGAGCTTAATTAATTAAAATAATTTAATTAATTAAATAAATCCTAATTCCTTAATTGTTAAGGTGGGTTGCTCACATCTATAAATAAGAGGAGTCTTATTATGGGTGGTGGGGGTTATTGACTTTTACAACATACGAAATAATTCCAATTTGTTGGAGAGTACGTTCTTTTCTATAGAGATAGAAAACTAGGGTTTAGCCAACCACCCCTTCTTCTTGAAAATTCTTCTTCCTTGGTGGATCACCCTTAGAGGCCAAACATTTGGGTGGCTAATGTTGATCAAAGGAAGGAACAAAACCCGGTGGATTCAAGTTGAACGCGAAAGGATTGGAGGTGAACTTGTACACGAGGAAGCTTCGTTTTACAAGGGTATGATTTCATAATTTCTCATTCTTCATTTAATTAATAATTGTGCATAAAGGGTGATCCGGGTATATGGTTTGTAAAAATTTTTAAACTCTGATTTTTACACGTTTCCGCTAATTTTTGCAATTTGATTGCGTTCTTGAATATTACAAACCTAACAGTGGTATCAGAGCCAAACCTTTATGCGAATTATTAATTGTTTTAATTTGATATGTATATTGATATGTGTTTAGAACAGTTTAATTGGGCATAATTTTATTGTATAAAATTTATTAAAAAAAAAAGGCGTTGAATCTCGTACATGCTCATTCGGAAAAATATGAATCTTCATGATTTTATATTACTTCCGTTTTTTACATATTACTTGGTTTCGCTGATTAATACCATATAAAAAAAAATGCATGTGATCCGTAAAATTTGAAATCGGTGGAAATTTTATTATTCACGTAAATCTCAAAGCATGATTAAGGCATCAAGGACTTCATGTGCGAATTTTTATTTTTTTTTGGGTAGTATCCGTGAGTCACTCCCAAATCAGGAAGCTACAAAGTTTTGAAACAAAAAAAAAAAAACAATTCACGGAAACCATAAAAAAAAAGGCTACGGGATGCACGGAAATCTAGGAAGTTCGGATATATATATATATATATTATAATATTCGGTTATTATTATTATTATATATATATTTTTTCATTTATTTTATAATTAAAATATAAAGTTTATTTTAATTTTAAAATAAAAGATTTATTTTAATATTAAAATAAAAGAGTTTATTTTAATTTTAAAATTAGAATTTCATGCTAACTAATTAGAGTTGGAATTGGATTCCATGATAACTAATTGGAGTTGAAATTGTATGTGAGACCCCAGATTTTATCAATAAAGATTTAAATTTTGTCGAAATAATTTTTAATATTATGGTGTGAATTTGAGATAATATTATAGTTGTGGGTAGTATTTATAAATTTTGCAAAGTATGCAAGTGGTTATATTATATTCGATTGGTCGGGAATATTCGGTTTAGCAGGGAATATTCGTACAACTACTCAATCATTGGTGGACCCTACAACGTAATTATTGTCGGATTGAAAACGACAAAAATATTTTATTGAAATAACGGCGGAAGTTTTACAGTGGTTCTTGTTGAACTACTCATTAGTAAAAAAAGTACGATAATCGTGTGGTTGCATAGTAGTACTGCAGTATTGATTATTGATGCTTATGTGAGAAGTCACTCGGTTTTTGATTCCATTATTGTCGATTAATAATATGAATTATTATAGCGATAATGACGTTTTGTTTTATTCAGTATTATTAACGTAATAAAAGCGAAACATCTTTTATATAAAATAGAATACTTTATTAAAGTTATTCTATAAATAGAATATATTATATTTTATTATGCATAGTGTTTGCATAGTAAAATGTTTTATATAAATAGAATATATTATATTTTATTTAAAAGATTTTTCTTTAAATATGGACCGTCGATTAAAGTAAATCAATCTGGACCGTTCATGGATTAATTCTTATGCATTCCATTTTCCTATAAATAGAAGCTCATTCCTTCATTATTTTCTTATTTAATTCATTGAAACTCTAGAGAGAAATTATAGAGAGCTAGCTATAGAGAAAAATAGAAAGAAGAAGAGTATTCGCTACTTCACTACTTCTATATTTAGTTCTTTTACGGTAAGGGTGTTATTCTTTCTTCTTGAAGAGAACTTACATTATTCCATTCATTATCATTCATTGGAATAACTCGTAAAAGTGGCATACCCTATACATAACTTTGTATATGGCGATACCCTATACTTGGTGAAATCCTTATATTATTCCATTGCTTATTATTACATTGGAATAACTTGTATCTGTGGTTTACCCTATACTTGGTGACATTCTTTTATTATTACATTGGAATAACTCAGATGTATGTGGTTTACCCTATACTTGGTGACATTCTTCTATTATTACATTGGAACATCACATGCGTGTGTTTTACAGGACTGGTTAAAATCTTTATCATTACATTGAAATATCCTATCTGTGTGTTTTACACCGGATCCGGTTCCATCTTTATTATTCTGTTGGAACATCCTGTCGCTTGTGAATTTCACGACTTGGTTAAGATTATTATTATTATGTTGGAATAAACACATACATCACAAGCACCGCATGCATGGTGATTTCTTTTGTTATTCCATTCTTTATTATACCCAGTTGGTTAAAACTTTGACTTCTATACTCCATGAAATTAGTAGAATATCCTTGATATTTGCGTTTCATCGATATCTTTTCATGGAAATATTCTTACGATCATTCTTGAATTTTACTCTCTAAAAAGATATCATGTTGACAATTTGGGCGTTAATAATTCATGGATTAAATAATTCTTGAACTTGTTTTATTGAATTATTATGTCATTGTCATCATCCTCATGTTATATTATGTTATCTTTGGCTTACGTGCATAGATGAACTTAGTATGATTATGACGAGGATCATTCGGTATAATCATAATTTGATATAAATGATGTGACTAAAGTCCTCGGTGGCTGTAATGCAAGATGATGGATAGTTTTTGGTATGATTATGACCGGGGTGATTCGGTATAGTCATGACCATTGATAATTTGATGAAAATCCTTGACCGTGGTATACGAGGATGATTAGATGTGGTGGTTTATTTATTGTCGAGTCTCGTGATAAAAATTGATGAAAACCTTTTTAAAACCTAAAAGATAGTAGACTTTATTCTCTACTTGATTTTTTTAATGGATTGCATATTTTCACGCAGATTAAACCGGTTGTCTATTGTATTTTATCGGTTTAACATCATTGAAGGCTAATGATAATTTATTCGCATTATCTTAGTCATAATATTTCTTCTTGGGCTAGTTGAGCTCACCCTTTCTTTCTTTGTTCTCTTCGTGAAATGAGTACATATTTGGGACGAGTCGGGGAACGAAGTAATGGTCCGGAGGATAGCATTAGTAATCCTCACTATTCGTGAAATAGTGTGATAATAGTTGTAATGAGGACTCCTTTTGAGTTTGTATAATATCTAGTAGACAATATTTGTATTCAAACTCACGGTTTATGTCGTATTATGCATGTGATTATATTAGTAAGTTGTATTTGAATTTATGTACCATGTAAGTGGCGACCCAAGATGGGTGGCGACGATACCTATTTTTGAGGCGTCACGGTTGGTATCGAGCCATAAGTGTGAAGAGCCCGAGCCTCTCATTTGGTGACTTCACTGATGGGGGATGCTGCAAGCCAAACTCTCCGTAGAGGGGACGCTAGTCTTTCGGTGGCAAGGTGATAGAGTACCAATGTGAGGTCTTGACATAAGTTGGTGTCGAGTCTTTGTTGGTATCAGAGCTTAGGATATGATCCTGGCTAAGATGTGAGAATAGTACTAGGAGGGGAGAGACGGGGAATTCCTTCGCTAGTATGACCTACCTAAAGCTATTTGGTATTTAATTGGTCGGTTAGAGTATAGGGATAATATGTGATATGTTAATTAACCCTTATTTTGTGGCAGTGTTTGAAAATGGCATCCGAGAATGTTGAAAGTCATCTGTGGCCTGTAGTGCATAGATGGACTTGGTATGATTATGACCGAGGATTGTTTCTAAGATAATCATAACCAGTAATTGAAAACACAATTATCTTTGGTAGTAGTGCATGGATAATTTGTGGTCGTGATACTTAATGAATACACAATTATCTTTCACCGTAGTGCATGGATAATTTGTGGTCGTGATACTTAATGAATACACGATTATCTTTGGTCAGTAGTGCATGGATAATTCGTGGTCGTGATACTAATGAATATCCTTGGCACGTAGTGCGGGGATGATTCGATGATATGGATTAATTATTGATTTGAGTCTCAACAATGAAATATTAATTCATGGATGTGGTAAAAAGTCATCTTTGGTAGTAGTGCATTGATAGACTTGGTATGATTATGACCACGGATTATTCGGTATAATCATGATCAGTAATTGAAAACACGAATATCCTTAAGCCGATGAGTGCATGGATAATTCATGGTTGTGATACTATTAAGTTGAGTCTCGATATTATTGGTTTCTGGTTGTATATCTTTGGCACGAAGTGCAAAGATGAATTGTTAATGAATATCTTTGGTAGGATTGCAAAAATGAATTTAATGTTTTCAACGATAAAGGTATTCAAGGTATCCTCACCTCTTTATCATACAGTCGTACCCTAATTTCGAGGGCTGAAATTCAAAAGGAGGGGAGATTGTGAGACCTAGATTTTATCAATAAAGATTTAAATTTTATCGAAATAATTTTTAATATTATGGTGTGAATTTGAGATAATATTATAGTTGTGGGTAGTATTTATAAATTTTGCAAAGTATGCAAGTGGTTATATTATATTCGATTGGTCGGGGAATATTAGGTTTAGCGAGGAATATTAAATAATGACTCAATCATTGGTGGACCCTAGCAATGTAATTATTGTCGGATTGAGAAAAGCGACAAAAATATTTTATTGAAATAACGGCGGAAGTTTTACCGTAGTTCTTTGTTGAACTACTCGTAGTAGTAAAAGTACGATGTACGTGTGGTTGCATAGTAGCACACGGTATTGATTATTGATGCTTATGTGAGAAGTCACTCAGTTTGATTCCATTATTGTCGATTAATAATATGAATTATTATAGCGATAATGACGTTTTATTTTATTCGTATTATTAACGTAATAAAACAGAAACATCTTTTTATATAAAACAGAATACTTTATTAAAGTTATTCTATAAATAGAATATATTATATTTTATTATGCATAGTGTTGCATAGTGTTTTGCATAGTGTTGCATAGTGTTTGCATAGTAAAATGTTTTTATATAAATAGAATATATTATATTTTATTTAAAAGATTTTGCTTTAAATATGGACCGTCAGATTAAAGTAAATCAATCTGGACCGTTCATGGATTAGTTACTATGCATTCCATTTTCCTATAAATAGAAGCTCATTCCTTCATTATTTTCTTACTTAATTCATTGAAACTCAGAGAGAGAAATTATAGAGAGAAACTATAGAGAGAAAAATAGAAAGAAGAAGAGTATTACGCTACTTCACTACTTCTATATAGGTTCTTTTTACGTTAAGGGGTGTTATTCTTTCTTCTTGAAGAGAACACATTATTCCATTCATTATCATTCTGTTGGAATAACTTTGTAAAAAAGTGGCATACCCTATACATAACTTTGTATCACGCTGGCATACCCTTTACTTGGTGAAATCCTTATATTATTCCATTGCTTATTATTCTGTTGGAATAACCTGTATACGCGGTTTACCCTATACTTGGTGACATTCTTTTATTATTCTGTTGGAATAACCTGTATACGCGGTTTACCCTATACTTGGTGACATTCTTCTATTATTCTGTTGGAACATTACGTGTGTTTTACAGGACTGGTTCCGTTTTTATTATTCGTTGGAACATCACATGCGTGTGTTTTACACCGGACTGGTTAAAATCTTTATCATTCTGTTGAAATATCCTATACGTGTGTTTTACACCGGATCCAGTTCCATCTTTATTATTCTGTTGGAACATCCTGTCGGTGTGAATTTCACCTGACCTGGTTCCGTTATTATTATTATGTTGAAATAACACATCATGCGAAGCACCGCATGCGTGGTGATTTCTTTTGTTATTCCATTCTTTATTATACCCGGTTGGTTAAAACTTTGACTTCTATACTCCATGAAATTAGTAGAATATCCTTGATATTTGCGTTTCATCCAAATATCTTTCATGGAAATATTCTTCCCGATCATTCTTGAATTTTACTTCTACTAAACGATATCATGTTGACAATTTGGACGTTAATAATTCATTGATTAAATAATTCTTGAACTTGTTTTATTGAATTATTATGTCATTGTCATCATCCTCATGTTATATTATGTTATCTTTGGCTTACGTGCATAGATGAACTTAGTATGATTATGACCAGGGATCATTCGGTATAATCATGACTTGATATAAATGATGTGACTAAAGTCCTCAGTGGCCTGTAATGCAGTGATGGATAGTTTTTGGTATGATTATGACCAGGGGTGATTCGGTATAGTCATGACCATTGATAATTTGATGAAAATCCTTGACCGTGGTACAGGGATGATTAGATGTGGTGGTTTATTTATTAAGCTGAGTCTCAGCGATAAAAATTGATGAAAACCTTTTTAAAACCTAAAAGATAGTAGACTTTATTCTCTACTTGATTTTTTTAATGGATTGCATATTCCGCTGCAGTTAAACTGGTTGTCTATTGTATTTTATCAGTTTAACACTGTTGAAGGCTAATGATAATTTATTCTGCATTATCTTAGTCATAATATTTTCTTTGGGCTAGTTGAGCTCACCCTTTCTTTCACCGTTCTCTTCGTGAAATGAGTACATATTTGGGACGAGTCGGGGAGCGAAGTAATGGTCCAGAGGATAGCATTAGTAATCCTCACTATTCTGTGAAATAGTGTGATAATAGTTGTAATGAGGACTCCTTTTGAGTTTGTATAATATCTAGTAGACAATATTTGTATTCAAACTCACAGTTTATGTCGTATTGTACACGACAGTTATATTAGTAAGTTGTATTTGAATTTATGTACCATGTAAGTGGCGACCCAAGATGGGTGACGTATACCTATTTTTTGGGGCGTCACAGTTGGTATCAGAGCCATAAGTGTGAAGAGCCCCGAGCCTCTCGCTGGTGACTTCCTGTTGATGGGGATGCACCAAAGCCAGACTCTCCGTAGGGGACGCCGTCTTTCGGTGGCAAGCTGATAGGTACCAATGTGAGGTGCTGACATAAGTTGGTGTCGAGTCATTTTGTTGGTATCGAGCTTAGGATATGATCCTGGCTAAGATGTGAGAATAGTACTAGGAGGGGAGAGGCAGGGAATTCTTCAGCTAGTATGACCTACCTAAAGCTATTTGGTATTTAATTGGCTCACGAGTATAGGGATAATATGTGATATGTTAATTAACCCTTATTTTGTGGCAGTGTTTGAAAATGGCATCCGAGAATGTTGAAAGTCATCTGTGGCCTGTAGTGCATAGATGGACTTGGTATGATTATGACCAGGGATTGTTCGGTATAATCATAAAGTAATTTGAAAACACAATTATCTTTGGCCGTAGTGCATGGATAATTTGTGGTCGTGATCTTAATGAATACACAATTATCTTTGGTCAGTAGTGCATGGATAATTTGTGGTCGTGATACTAATGAATACACGATTATCTTTGGTAGTAGTGCATGGATAATTTGTGGTCGTGATACTAATGAATACACAATTATCTATCGTAGTGCATGGATAATTTGTGGTCGTGATACTAATGAATGGATTATCTTTGGTAGTAGTGCATGGATAATTCGTGGTCGTGATACTAATGAATATCCTTGGCACGTAGTGCGGGGATGATTCGATGATATGGATTAATTATTGGTGAGTCAAAGAATGAAATATTAATTCATGGATGTGGTAAAAGTCATCTTTGGTAGTAGTGCATTGATAGACTTGGTATGATTATGACCACGGATTATTCGGTATAATCATGATAGTAATTGAAAACACGAATATCCTTAGCCGATTAGTGCATGGATAATTCATGGTTGTGATACTATTAATTTGAGTCTCGATATTATTGGTTTCTGGTTGTATATCTTTGGCTTTGAAGTGCAAAGATGAATTGTTAATGAATATCTTTGGTAGGATTGCAAAAAGGAATTTAATGTTTTCAACGATAAAGGTATTCAAGGTATCCTCACCTCTTTATCATACTGGGTCGTACCCTAATTTCGAGGGCTTAAATTCCAAAAGGAGGGAGATTGTGAGACCCTGATTTTATCAATAAAGATTTAAATTTTGTCGAAATAATTTTTAATATTATGGTGTGAATTTGAGATAATATTATAGTTGTGGGTAGTATTTATAAATTTTGCAAAGTATGCAAGTGGTTATATTATATTCGATTGGTCGGGGAATATTCGGTTTAGCAGGGAATATTCGTACAACGGCTCAATCATTGGTGGACCCTAACATAATTATTGTCGGATTGAGAAAGCGACAAAAATATTTTATTGAAATAACGGCGGAAGTTTTACCGTAGTTCTTTGTTGAACTACTTTCGGTAGTAAAAATGCGATGTCGTGTGGTTGCATAGTATTACTGCGGTATTGATTATTGATGCTTATGTGAGAAGTCACTCGGTTTGATTCCATTATTGTCGATTAATAATATGAATTATTATAGCGATAATGACGTTTTGTTTTATTATTATTATTAACGTAATAAAAGCGAAACATCTTTTATATAAAGCGAGAATACTTTATTAAAGTTATTACATAAATAGAATATATTATATTTTATTATGCATAGTGTTGCATAGTGTTTTGCATAGTGTTTTGCATAGTGTTGCATAGTGTTTGCATAGTAAAATATTTTTATATAAATAGAATATATTATATTTTATTTAAAAGATTTTGCTTTAAATATGGACCGTCAGATTAAAGTAAATCAATCAGACCGTTCATGGATTAGTTACTATACATTCCATTTTCCTATAAATAGAAGCTCATTCCTTCATTATTTTCTTACAATTCATTGAAACTCAGAGAGAAATTATAGAGAGAAACTATAGAGAAAAATAGAAAGAAGAAGAGTATTACGCTACTTCACTACTTCTATATTAGGTTCTTTTACGGTAAGGGATGTTATTCTTTCTTCTTGAAGAGAACTTCTGTTATTCCATTCATTATCATTCTGTTGGAATAACCTGTAAAAGTGGCATACCCTATACATAACCTGTATACGCGGCATACCCTTTACTTGGTGAAATCCTTATATTATTCCATTGCTTATTATTACATTGGAATAACTTTGTATCTGTGATTTACCCTATACTTGGTGACATTCTTTTATTATTACATTGGAATAACTTTGTATGTGTTTTACCTATACTTGGTGACATTCTTCTATTATTACATTGGAACATCACATGCATGTGTTTTACAGGACTGGTTAAAATCTTTATCATTCTGTTGAAATATCCTATCATGTGTTTTACAGGATGCAGTTCCATCTTTATTATTCTGTTGGAACATCCATCGATTGTGAATTTCACGACGACCAGTTCCGTTATTATTATTATGTTGAAATAACTTTGTCTACATCGCGAAGTACCGCATGCATGGTGATTTTTTTTGTTATTCCATTCTTTATTATACCCGGTTGGTTAAAACTTTTACTTATACTCCATGAAATTAGTAAAATATCCTTGATATTTGCGTTTCATCCGATATCTTTTCATGGAAATATTCTTACGATCATTCTTGAATTTTACTCTGAAAGCGATATCATGTTGACAATTTGGACGTTAATAATTCATGGATTAAATAATTCTTGAACTTGTTTTATTGAATTATTATGTCATTGTCATCATCCTCATGTTATATTATGTTATCTTTGGCTTATGTGCATAGATGAACTTAGTATGATTATGACAAGGATCATTCGGTATAATCATGACTTGATATAAATGATGTGACTAAAGTCCTCGATGGCACCTGTAATGCGATGATGGATAGTTTTTGGTATGATTATGACCCGGGGTGATTCGGTATAGTCATGACCATTGATAATTTGATGAAAATCCTTGGACCGTGTGCGGGGATGATTAGATGTGGTGGTTTATTTATTGTTGAGTCTCGGTGATAAAAATTGATGAAAACCTTTTAAAACCTAAAAGATAGTAGACTTTATTCTCTACTTGATTTTTTAATGGATTGCATATTCCATTGCAGATTAAACTCGGTTGTCTATTGTATTTTATCGGTTTAACACTTTGTTGAAGGCTAATGATAATTTATTACGCATTATCTTAGTCATAATATTTCTTCTTTGGGCTAGTTGAGCTCACCCTTTCTTTCTTTATTCTCTTGAAATGAGAACATATTTGGGACAGTCGGGGGAACGAAGTAATGGTCCGAGAGGATAGCATTAGTAATCCTCACTATTACGTGAAATAGTGTGATAATAGTTGTAATGAGGACTCCTTTTGAGTTTGTATAATATCTAGTAGACAATATTTGTATTCAAACTCACGATTTATGTCGTATTATACCAGCAGTTATATTAGTAAGTTGTATTTGAATTTATGTACCATGTAAGTGGCGACCCAAGATGGGTGACGTATACCTAATATTTGGGGCGTCACATTGTATTCCATCTTTCCTTAAATAAAGGAGTTTATTTAGATATGAAATTAGATTTCATATTATTCAAAATAAAAGAGTTTATTTGTGAATTGGAAAGAGAATCCTATTTTCCTTAAATAAAGGAGTTTATTTAGATATGGAATAAGATTTCATATTATTCAAAATAAAGGAGTTTATTTATGAATAGAAAAAAATCATCGATCTTTCCTTAAATAAAGGAGTTTATTTAGATATGAAATAAAATTTCATATTATTCAAAATAAAGGAGTTTATTTGTGAATAGGAAAGATAATCCGTGTTTCCTTTAATAATTTTTTTTTTTATTACATGGAATTGGATTCCATAATTAATTAAAATAAAGGAGTTTATTTTGATTAAAGATTTTGATTAAAATAAAATAGTTTATTTTATTCAAAATTGGATAAATTAAAATAAAATAGTTTTATTTTGATTTAAATTTGGATTAAAATAAAAGAGTTTATTTTTATTCAAAAATAGATTTTATACTAACTAAATTTGCCCATTAAATTATATCAATATATATATTAAATGTTTATTATTCATAAGATGAATGTTATTTATTGATGCATATGATGATATGTATGATAATAAATGGGATTGATTATGGACTATTGACCAATATGATTGGATTTTATTTTAGTTGGATGCATGAATGTATGGGTTTTATTAAATGGGGTCTGCACAGCCTCGTCTTCTCTAATTTTTCTTAATATAAATTCTATCTCCTCCTATGTACTTTCCCTTATTGGATCACGATCAAGGTTTCTATTTATTTTAAATAGTTTTGTAATAGGAATAGTTAGAATTAATTTTGAAGAATTAGAGATCAAGGAAGCAAGGAGCAAGGAGGCGCTTGAAGACCCATTTGTAATGGAGCCGGGTTTAAATGTAATAGTTATATTTAAATGTTATTTCTTGCACCCCTAGGGGTTTGACCTTTTGGTTCACTTGGTGGCTCTAGTGAACCAAACTAGAATAAAGTCCATAATCAATTGGGTAGAATATAGTATTCTATATGTGCATGCTTATACTATATATATTATATATTATGCAAACATGTTTCGCATGTTCATTAATATGACGCGTATTTTATATATATATATAAATGCGCTAAACAAGATGAGACAAATTAATAACAAACCCCTCAATTTTTTTATATTAAGTCCAAAGCGTTCAAAGATATTTGGAATATCGACGTCAGCCTTCTAGCATGATAAAATTAATAGAGTATTAAATATTTAATATGAGTTTGTTGTGTCACCACAAGGCAAGTATTAAGTATTTAAGATGTTAATTTATCACATTTGATGCTTATAAAGAAAATTGAACAATATTGTTTTGTTGTGTCACCACAAGGATGATATTTTCTTTTTGAATATATGGAGTGCTAGGTCGGACTTAACTTGGATAATTTTGATTCGGATGTGCCACCACTTGATCAAAATAATCTAAGAGGCAAAATAAAAGGAGTTGCATAGTTGATGTAATTGACAAAAGTTGTCTACCTATTTATTTTTATATAGTTTGTTGTGTCACCACAAGGCTATATACATTTGAAATGGGATCCTTATTCTCACTAGCAAATCTTTAATTAGATTTTCTTAGAACTATATAAGTGAGGTAATATAGTTTGAAGAAAATAGTGGGAGATACCAATTTAAAACAAGACCTAATTTATTTTGGTAATTAATAAAAGAATGTATGTTAAAATGTTGTTAAATACAAATTCATTTCTGAATTTTACAATGTCTAAAAATTACTATCACTGCGAAGCATATTAGATGATAAATTAACGAGGTAATCAATTAAGCAGATTGGTTAAGGAATTTGAGAATAGTTCTCATAGCTGAAAACTATCTTATGTCCTTAATCGCTTTGTCCTGCAATGGTTGCAGAACAATGCCTCCGAGGAAGACATTGCTACTTTTAGAAAGTGTCAAGATGATGCACAGTTGGCTCGATGCATCATGCATGCTCGCATCCATGAGTAATGAGCTTCAACGTCAAAGATGAAACTATGGATGCTCCTACTATATTCCTACACATCAAGTAGTTGAGGGTGAGGAAAGTAGGACTGATAGATATCAGATATCTAAGGAGCTCTTCCGATCTAGAATGACCGATGACACTACAGTACAGATAAAAGTCCTTAACATTATCAATTTGATTGATCAATTAGGACAAATGGTTTTGTCATGGATGGAGAGTTAAGATTTGATCTTGCACTCATTCCCGGACTCCTTTCACAATTGTTGTGAATTTTTCATATAAACAAGCTAGATATCAGCTTCGTTGATTTGCTTAACATGTTGAAAAAAGATGAGAGTCACTTTCCAACCAAGAAAGATCAAGTCTTACTGGTAGGGGCCAAAGGATCTTCTGAAAAGAAGAACGATTCAAAGAAGGTAAATAGAAAGGCATAAACAAAGGATAATAAGAAAAAAGCGTCTGAGATAGCAAAGGAGCTTGCTTCCACCGCAATAAGCTCGACACCTTTGGAAAGAAAGCTGAGAAGTATCTTGCAGAGGCTAACCAAAAGAAACTTAGTGAAGTTTTGATTCATAATCGATTTTTGTTCATGATTGAAATAAAATTTTCTTTAAGTCGAGGTTCTACTTGGGTATTGGATACTGAGCTTTGGTTATCATAAATATAGATTTATGAAGGGACCAAGCGTAAGTAGAAAGCTAAACAAATATAAGTAATCTATGTGTGGAAAATGAAGCAAAGGTTCTTTGCATTAGCCAAAGAAACTTATAGTTTAACAATGCCTACGGGAAAATCTATTAAGTCGATAAGTTGTTATTGTATTCCGATTCTTGTTAAAAATATTATTTCCATTTTATTGTTGGACAATGAAATCTTTGGTATTATAATTAAGAACGATTGTTGTTCTATTTATAATAATAATGTTTTGTATAGAACTGGAATATTACTTAATAAATTTTGTATACTTGACTTACATGAAAACAATTTTGCATATTGAACAAATTAGTATAAGAAAAGGAGATGATCATTCAAAGAGTTGAATGTGTGTATTTCTTTGAAATACAAGTATGAATTATTTGAAAGGTTCAAAGAATTTAGAAGTGAAACAAATTGACAATGTATTAAGATTCTTTGATTAGATCAAGGAATAAATACTTGTGCAATAAGTTTCTAGATCATCTCAAATGGTTTTCTCATAATGGACACATCCTGATACGCAATAA
The DNA here is from genome assembly GCA_020205615.1 of Panax quinquefolius. Taxonomy (NCBI): domain Eukaryota; kingdom Viridiplantae; phylum Streptophyta; class Magnoliopsida; order Apiales; family Araliaceae; genus Panax; species Panax quinquefolius. The sequence goes on from CM035169.1 coordinate 103,452,290, forward strand.
TTGATTGATGTATCTGAATGAAAAATCGTACCTTGTTGGACATGGTACGGTCCAAAATGATTTTACCGACATTCCAGTATCCTTCTAGGATCATGTCCTAGAAATGGCGACATCTCTTTAAAAGGTAACCTCAAAATCCGGCCCCAAGACTCCATAAAAGTTATGGACGGGGAGGATTCTAATCTTAAGTATGTTAAGATAAAGGGTTGTCCAACTTATGTGAAAAGGTTTCAAAGGATAAGCTTGGGACAAGATTTGACAAGTACAGATTTGTGGGACATCCTAAAGTAAGTTTAGGGCATATGTTCTATAATCCTACATAGCAAAAGGTGTTTATTGCGAAACACGCTGCCTTTTAAGATAAAGGTGTTTATCATTGAAGGGGCTAGTGGGAGGATAATAGATCTTGAAGAGTTCAAGAACCACAAAACACTATAAGTCAAATAAGAGGAACACAGTAGATAGACTCTATTGTACCTGTTGAATCGTAAATGCGGAATAATCAATGAAGATACCGGGAGGTATGGATTCATCATAGATGATGATAATGAGGTACGCATCATAGAAGATGATGATCCGAGTTACATACGATGAGGTAAGAGTTCTAGTGTGTACAAAAGGGTCGATTGGGAGCGTTATGATGACATTTAGTATTATATATTGATATACTACGGATAAGGAATAACATGCCAATGCTACAATCAGTAACGATAAAGTTGTCTAAACATTCCTCCATGAATGGTTTGGGAAGAGTATCTTAATTGGGGATAAAATCTATATAAATAGATTTAAGAGGATGCTCGACTTAACCTAAGGAACGTTTATTCATTTGATGCTAAAGTCGTTTAGCATGGTAAACTCCAAGAGATGTCTCATCTCGATGAGCTATTGAGTGTATCTCTCTTAATAGTCCCCACAGACTCCTGAAAAGAGAGGTCGCATGAGTAAAAATCATATATGCAATGAAATATACGAGACCTGATGTTGATCAGTCATATTCTGGAGAAGTTCACTATGAGTCAGTGAAAACATCTTAAAGTGTTTAACCGGCACTAAGGATGTGATCATATTAATGGTGGGTCTAAATTAAAACTAGAGGGCTTAACAGACTCAAGTTTTTCAGATAGACCAAGATGACAGAAAAATCCACTTTAAGGTAAAGCGTTATCTTGAGCAATGTGCAAAAGTTGAATTGGAAAGGTTCCAAACAAAGAAAAGAGTTCTTTGGTTTAGTGATAAAGACAAAGTATATAGCTATAAATGAAGTCGCAAGTTGATTGTTTGGATTAAAAGTTTATTACGAATTAGGAATAGTTCTAAGTCTCATCTTGGATCTAAACATGTGTTGTGGCACTTTCATTTGATTATTAGAATCATTGAAAGATGGGAAATCACTATAGAGATAGTGGACTCTCATGAACAACATTACATATCCATTAACTAAAGCTTATCCAACAATGTTAGGATAATCGTCACTTAGAGAAGAAGAGTATAAGATCTGATGGCGATTGGCTTTAGTGCAAGTGGGAGATTGAAAGTAATATGCACACAAGCCAATCATGTTTGATGATAAAGCATATACTTTAACAATCTTATTCATTTATTAATAAAAGTATTAATTTATTAAAGGCTTTTAATTATCTACATGATCTTTGTTTTTATAATATGTGATAAACCCATAGTTTTAAGCAATGCTTTTAGAATAATGATGATGATCATTCTAATGAGATCTAAATTCTTAGAAAGCTTAAAACTAAAATAGTTCCCAATCATTGGATTACTAAATTGGGGATTAGTGAATCCGGATAGATTGGTATATACGTTACTTGCTCATTGGATGAGGATGATTGATCTCATGATCATTTTGTGTGGAGACACTAAAAGCAAGTATGTAGGTGCTTATTAGAGAATAAGTTCTTTGAGCGTGGCTCGCTAAGGAATACCTAATGGAGTTTTACTTTTCGTCAATAGGAATTTACGTAGTGATAGTAGTACAAGTGATCCTTGGACTTGAGATCATCATAGTATCTTGTGTATGATGAGTTATACTTTGACTTTTTCCTTAAGACCCTTAGGGTATATCAAAGGGTATGCTTGGGTATAATAAGTTGTATATGGAGATAATCTATGATCAATAAATAATCTACCACTTCTATTAAAAGGAGAGAAATGTCCTATGTGATTCGATAAATGACAACCCAGTAGTCCTTGGCCAAGGCAGAATGAAATTAGAAAGGAGTTTCTAATTTGCATTATTTGGAGTTGTGCATTTAAGGATCGAAATACATATAATTAAATAAAAGGGCAAAGGTGCAAAAAAACCTCTGATGTTTACACGGATGTCCCACTTCCACCCTAAACTAATTTTTTTTCCAAAAGTACCCTTAACGTTATATTTTTGGGTCGCTTCACGCCCCTACTTAGATTAATGAGTTTTTAAAAAAGCGGAACTTTTTAAAAAAAGGTTTTTAAAAAAAATAGAATTTTTTAAAAGCGACTTTTTTAAAAAAAGCAATTTTTTAAAAGCATTTTTTTAAAAAATAGACATTTTAAAAGCGATTTAAAAAAGCGAAATTTTTAAAAAAGCGACTTCTTTTTAAAAAAACAATTTTTAAAACAATTTTTTAAAAAAATAGAATTTTTAAAAAAGCGGAACTTTTTAAAAGCATTTTTTTAAAAAAATAGATTTTTAAAAAATGACTTTTTAAAAAAAAAAACAAAATTTTTAAAAAGTAATTTAAAAAAGCAGAACTTTTTAAAAGCGTTTTTTAAAAAAAATAGAATTTTTAAAAATGACTTTTTTAAAAAAGCGAAATTTTTAAAAAATAGAATTTTTAAAAACAAATTTTTTAAAAACAAATTTTTTTAAAAAAGCAGAACTTTTTAAAGCGCTTTTTTTAAAAGAATAATTTTTTAAAACACCTTTTTAAAGAAAATGAAATTTTAAAAGCAGTTCTTTTATAAAAAAAATGAAATTTTTAAAAATAGATTTTTTTTAAAAAAGAATTTTTAAAAATAGAATTTTTTTAAAACAAACTTTTTAAAAAAGCGGAACTTTTTTAAAATATGATTTTTTTAAAAAATAGAATTTTAAAAAAAACATATTTTTTTTAAAAAGGAACTTTTTAAAAAGCAGCTTTTTTTTAAAAAAGCAGAATATTAGTATAATAGAATTTTTTAAAAGCAGACTTTTTAAAAAATAGAATTTTTAAAAAAACAAAATGTTAGTATTTTAGTATTTTTAAATTTTTTTTTTAGTATTTTAGATGTAAATATGTTATGTTTTGAATTTTAGTATTTTGATTAAATGATGTAAATATGTTATGCTTTTTTTATTTTTAATTTTAGTATTTTTTGTTTTGATTAAATGATATATATTTTTTTATTTAAAATTTTTATTATATTTAAGCATGTCACGTCATCAAATTTTAACGACGTTTGACTTTTCTTAACGGCAGGGGCAGAAGCGACCCAAAAATATAATGTTAAGGGTACTTTTGAAAAAAAAAATTAGTTTAGGGTGGAAGTGGGACATCCGTGTAAACATTAGGGGTTTTTTTGCACCTTTGCCCTTAAATAAAATAAGACTTGACAGAAATTTCATGTCTTATATTTAATTGGGACATTGTATGGTGGAAGGATTGAATTGTCTGATAACTATTTACTCAAAGGTTCTTTTATGATTAATGTTGAAATCTATATTATCTGAAAAAAGTCGTTGATCGCTGGGAGGCTTATCCCTATTGTAGAATAAATATTATTTATTTAAATAAATTAATTATTTAATTTATTTATTTAAATAAGATTAGAATTGTTCTAATTGATTTATTCACAACCTAGGTTTAATATGGAGAACTTAAAAGGGTCATACCATAAAAGGAAGAATAATTATTTAAGAAGTTAATGGCATAATCGTAATAATATGTTATGTATATTTAATTTAATCTATGGTGATAGAATAAATTAAATAGCTTAATATTTATTATTTAATATTTTAGAAATATTAAATATAAATTAATAAGAGGAGTCTTATTAATATTATTACAATTATTATTATTTTAATTTCTAAAAGAGTTTAGGAATTAATTTAATATAAGTACTCTCATTTATTCTTAATTGGATTAGGAAGGAAAATTAGTTAAAGGAGTTTAATTAATTATCCCTAATAAGATTAGGGAGCTTAATTAATTAAAAGAATTTAATTAATTAAATAAATCCCAATTCCTTAATTGTTAAGGTGGGTTACCCACATCTATAAATAAGAGGAGTCTTATTATGGGTGGTGGGGGTTGTTGACTTTTACAACATACGAAATAATTCCAATTTGTTGGAGAGTACGTTCTTTTCTATAGAGATAGAAAACTAGGGTTTAGCCAACCACCCCTTCTTCTTGAAAATTCTTCTTCCTTGGTGGATCACCTTTAGAGGCCAAACATTTGGGTGGCTAATGTTGATCAAAGGAAGGAACAAAACCCGGTGGATTCAAGTTGAACGCGAAAGGATTGGAGGTGAACTTGTACCTGAGGAAGCTCGTTTCTACAAGGGTATGATTTCATAATTTCTCATTCTTCATTTAATTAATAATTGTGCATAAAGGGTGATCCGGGTATATGGTTTGTAAAAAATTTTAAACTCTGATTTTTACACGTTTCCGCTAATTTTTGCAATTTGATTGCGTTCTTGAATATTACAAACCTAACATAAACCAGCGTATGACAAGTTTTTCTAAGTCAACGATCTGACAGGTTTGATGTTGTTTGTTGATGTTGTTGTAATAAATGTGTATTCTGATGTGTGGACTTGAGATCTATACCTTTAGACCTCTTAAATAACAATCATGTAGGATTTTATGGATGGTTAAACCAAGCTACTCAGTCACGTTTTGCAGTTTATGGAATTTCCAGAAATCGCATGAACAAGCCCTCTGACAGGGTTTGACTGGATCCTATCTGGTAAATGTCTTATGTTTGGACTGAAGTAAGGTTATAAAGTTGTTCCTTATCATGTGTGCTAGAAGTATAAACCAAGAACTCACTTGTTTGATGACCAGAACCTAGATATTATCGAGCATCAAAGTAGGTACTCGAAACTTCTTGGGTTTCTAGGTAACCCAGAAAACCCAGGAACACGTTGTCACTGATTTTGGAGATTCAGGTCTCCTTGCTGAGAAGTGTTATGACCAAATTGATAACTGAATATTTTAGTATTACATACATGCTACAATATCGAAGTCTTAAATTGACCATAACAGATTTGAGAAGAGAATTAAGGCCGGTCAAATATGACCCCTTGAACACTGACTTTGTCAGTGTTCTTGAGCCAAGAACACCTAAGACAACAGACAACTGTCACTAAAGGCCTATAGCGACAGTTTTCAATATATTTAATTTTTGAATTTGTGAAAATTAATTAAAAATAGAAATAAATTATAAAAGTTACCAAATATGGTTTTAAAAATTATTTTAAATTATGAAAAATAATTTTGACCAATCGAATATTTTCTTTAATATTTATAATTATTTAAATATTAAAGGTATTTAAATTATTTAATTAGTGTATTAAATAAATTAGAGGAAAATGATTTAATATTATGAAAAATCATTTTAAATAAGAATAAAGTATTTAAAAATATTTGGAGTTATAAAATATGACTTTTAATATTTTTGGAGAATTTTCATTAATAAATTAATATTAATGATATTAGATTTATTTAATTATTAAATTAAATAAATATGTTTAAAATGATTTTATTGATTTAAAATCATTTTAAATAGGAATGAAGTGTTAGAAATTATTTTAAATTATAAAATATAATTTTCAATATTTTTGGAGAATTCTCATTAATAAATTAATATTAATGATACTAGATTTATTTATTTATTATATTAAATAAATGAATTAAAATGATTTTTTGATTTAAAATGATTTAAAAATAAAAAAATGATTTAAAAATATTTTAAGTTATAACTAATGACTTTTAATATTTGGATGATAATTTCATTAATATTTAAATATTAATGGTGATGATTTAAAAATAATTTTAATTACTTTAAAAAACATTTAAGTAGAATATTAATGATTTCAAAATATTTTAAGTTATTAATAATAACTTTAATATTTTGACAAGTATGTTATTAATATTTTTATATTATTAAATATTAATGATAATAAGATTATTTGATAATTAAATCATTTAAAAATGATTCCGATGTTTGAAAAATTATTATAAATTATAATAATTGTTTATAAATTATTAAAAGCTTCCGAACAATATTATTAATGATATTTGACTTATTTAAAATAATATTGAAGCTTAAAGACCAAGTTTAATTGATAATAATTGTGTTAATTGTCAGGTAAGATGACCGTAAGAATTTGAGAATGATGAGCTTAGAAATCCAAATCCGCACAAGAAATAGTTAGACTTGTTAAGTGTTTATATAGGTTATAAACACTGATGTGACTATGTGGTAATGTGTCTAGGATAAGATTGAATGTTAATTACAGTGTTATGTGTTATAAATTATTGTGCTAATTGTGAGGCCGATATTATTGGTTATAGGTCTTACGAACGCAGATAAGTATTTTGTGTAGCTGTATTCAACGGAGGAGGCAAGTTTCCTAACTCAACCTTGAGTTAATATTGTTCAATTATTATAGTGGTTAATTATTGTCAATTATACCACGTCCATGAATTTATTGTTGGTTATTCGCAGTTAGTGCATGTTTAATAATTCAAATTGAATTACTGATTCGAAAAATATACATTTGTAGAATAACTGTTGTTGGATATTCATATTCCTAGAAGTAGAATTGACAGTACAGATGATTCATGTTTATTGTCGAATTATGTTGAGAAATGTCTTAGCCAATTATTCTAGACTAGACGAACATTTGTTAGAATTTGATAGGTTCGAGAAGAGAATTCAATTATTATTGACAGATCGATGCCAATTATTTCAGCTAAATCGAGAAGTAATTAGAAATTAAAATCACAGTATTTCGTTGTTAAATCAAATCTTGATTCTGAGACTGAGAAGAACAACCTTTTATATAAAGAGAAATATTTTATTGGTCTTATATTCGGCTTTTTCGCGCAATTAAGTATTATGCATAATATCGGGTATAATAAAGCTGATCACTTTATATACTTGCAGAGGGGTATGATTTAATCTTTATGGTTATTTGATACACCTGGGTATATCAAAGTCAAATCTTTGATAGTTACTCGAGAAGAGAAGTTCAAGATCCAATGGATCTCTTAGCATAAATCTAGAAAATATTCCACTTTGCTATTTTGTAGAATTAATTCTTGATTATTCATTTGAATATCGTAGAAAACCTGGAAAGCGTTGTACTATTTCATTATCAGATTATTGTTGCGTGAATGTGAGAAGACTTGATATTGATTTCTATACCTTTATTGTATGTCTTAACTTGCGGGGCAAACTTGTTGCTCACCCTTGCTAAATAAAACTTTTCATCTCGAGACGAAGTTGCAGAAGGTGCTGCGAAGAAGAACAAAGGAAAACACATAGTGATAAGTTAGTATAATGAACATTAGTATTATTATGTTGTATTGTAATCCATTTTTGTATATCTAAAGGGTATGTCTGTAATGTTAAGGTTAGAAAACCTGGGACTAATGTATTAACAATCTCTGTTAATGACTTACGTAATACTATTTCTATATAAATGGGTAGTTAAATGTTATTCATATTGTGGATCGTGAGCACCAAACTCCGGGGTCAGGTAACCCGAATTTGGGAGTGTCACATTAGCAAGTCGCCTAGACAAATGAAATGTCTGACGATTATACAGGCCAAGAAATTATTGAGTCAAGGCTGTATGAGCTATTTAGCTTACATAGTTGATACTCAGAAGAAGAATGTGAAACTGGAAGAGATACCGATGGTGAGGGAATTTGAGGATGTGTTTCCAGAGGATTTACGAGGACTTTCGCCTGACAGAGAAATTGAGTTCGTGATCGACTTAGCGCTATGAACAACACTAATATTGAAGGCCCCGTATAGAATGGCTCTGGTAGAAATGAAGGAACTGATGGTACATTTGCAAGAACTGCTAGATAAGAAGTATATTCAACCAAGCATATCACCGCGGGGAGCGCCTCTGACGTCCCCAAATTCTGACCTCCACTTGGTCACGAATTTGGTTCATCAGTTTCTCAAAGTATTACCAAAATAACTAAAATCACACGTTCACAACGAAAGGTTTTAAATAAGCAAGAATGAGCACAAATTACCCATCAAGTAATATACAACAAGGGTAATAGTTTTATAACACGAGTGTGAAATATCAAAATATAATTTCCAAGATAGTTCCGAATTTCAGAATAATATCCTAAATAATGAATATCAGCAATTCTTGGAATAAGAACGATAATTCAATATAATCGACAGATATATATGAACTCATAGGCTATCGAAGTATCCAACTGGATATCAATTTATACTGAGCAGTCACTAAGGACTATTGAACATCTACTAGAATCACCAATATTAAATTGATAACCCAAAAGAACAAGTATTATAGAGGATCAGTCTACAATACTCCACGTTATGCATAACACCACAGTAATAATATATTCATGTGTTGGGGTTTCCAACAACATACAATCCCCTTACCATAAGGGTTGTCCAACTCAGTTTTTTGATTTCTGCACCAATCAATTGGTTTGGACAGTTTTATAAACATATGCATATAGTCTAGCCGAATCAAATGGCGTCGACTCTTTCACAATATTCAAGAATAGTACCAAGTTCATCATGAAAAATGGTTTACACAAGAGTTTAAGCATACTAGCTTGATTGAACAAGTAAGTAGGATAACTTACATTCAAAGAGTTAAGTCTACGATATTCGCTAGAATAAAGTAATGCAAGAGTTTAGAATACTTGCACAATGTAAAGTAGGGTTCAGATACACGCCTTACGCGTAGTTTATCCACGTTAATAACTCAACACTTTCGAATCCTATTTATAGCGTATTATATGATCAAGATGTTCATTAGCTAACATAGTCTTTAAAAAACTTGATACAATTCAAGTATGCACATAAGGTACAAAGTCAGTTTATAAGTCATCATGAATCAAAGACTTAGTTACTTCATAAGTAATTTCAAGAATGCTCAAAGACCTCATTACTCATGGACTTTCCATTTCAATACAACACCAACTTAACAACTAAGAATCACATATATATATATATGTACATTAGTAGGTTTTAGATCACATTTAGCATCATAGGCATCATGCAAGTTCTTTGTCAAAAGTCGAATTCACTAAGCTGTGATTCCAGATGGCAGCAATAATGCTTACGCCTAAGCTTTAGGACCACAAGCAATTTGCTCCATCCTCTGGCAAGCTGACCATGCATTTCTTTGCGCTTGTGGTTCTGTCAACATTGACCAAAACAATCACACAAATATATATTTGTCATGTTTAGGGTCTTTTCATGCTCCTCAAGTCAATCTAGGTCTCTTTTCTAATATATTTCTAATTTAAACACTTAAACCATTTAAGGCCATTCGAGGTTATGGATTCACAAGGTCTAGCATGCTTGCTTTCTAATCATACAAGATAGTTCTAAAACTCATATTAGGCATGTTTGTGTGTATTCACAACACATACATGAAACTAACACCGCTTTTGTTAAAAATAGGCTTCGTTTATGCTTTTCTTGAAATGTGATACACAAGCATGGTATATATTTGTTTATGCTACATGAGCGAGTCTAAGAGTGTCATCAAACATGCTCAGAAATGTCAAATTTTAGTCCTCATGGTATCTTGACAATATTCACATTCAAAGCTTGCTAATAGGTTCAATATGCTCATATATCCTTACTAATCAAACAAAAACAAGCTAAAGGTTTATTCATGCATTTCCAAGTCATACTCACATGCTTTCAAAGTCAGAATATAAACCATGTAAAAATCATGCATGTTAGCTCACTAGGCTAAGCTTCTTATTGAAAATATTTCTAACATAAGGCTTAAAAATTTTGAAAATGCTCAAAAGAACTATATACACTACAACATGCTCATCTATGTGCAAAATCAGTCATGCATAGCTTACTAGGTTCACAATTTGTAGAACATGATCTTTAACATAATTTGTTTTAAAAACTTAGTCTAAATGTCCATGTAAACCATACGCCTTCGTTAATCATGTAAGTCTAGTCTAAACATGCTCACATTAGGTAAAAATATCCATATATACATCATACACATGATTACATGCTAGCTTGAATCAAAATAACTAGCCAATATTGATTAGATTTAAAATAAACCGCTAACTGAGTTCGAAGAATGGGCAGTATTTGATCTGCATCTCAATACAAATGTGGCATAATCAGTGCAGGTGCCTAGTTCAAAAAGTATGAAGCCCGCTGCTTGACGAACTCCAGCCAAATCTCAAAATTAATTTACCAAATGGATTCTAGACACTCATAAACCAATTGCAATATACTTATATGATCACATAACATCTATATAACCACTACCCAACCTTATTAACATCCAATTCCACCAAATCAATAATTTGATATTTCAAGAATTCAAAACTTAGTTTTACAGAGAATGAAATTGAAAATATAGAATGAAATTATACCTTTGCAATATGAATGAAACTTGCTACTACTTGAACTCTTGTAAGCTCTCACCCTCACACTTGACAATTCTCAGACAATTCAAGCAAGATAGATAATGAAGGAAAATGTCCAATTTATAGAAAATCTCTTGACCATGCCAATCAATTATACAAGAACTCAACCCAAAGGATTGTAGGATTGCATGAAATATAAGGAGGAGTTGGTAATTGGTTGTTAGACTTCATCATAGCCATCACTCCCCCCATGATCATTAGCTAGAAAGCTTGGGGAGAAGAAAAAGGTTATAGGACCTAGCCTTTATGAAATACACGTGAATGAGAATTTGGAGTAAATGGGACACTCAATTTGGGACAAAAGGAAAACTCAGCGTTCTTGTATACTCCTACACATTCTTTAATACACATCTCAACTATATATTATAACCTAATGTCACAACATTACCTAACATTTCAAGGTAGTAGATGTTGTGCAACATATATATAATCCATGTACATTTTATCAAAATGATAGTTTACAATGTGTTCATGGTATATTATTTAAATACATACCCATATATATATTTTCACATAGATAACGTATTTATAACATATAGTTTCAATATATTTTAATCGCATTGCCTCATATAATATAATTTTATAAGACTTAATATATAGTCACACAATGTCACACTACACCATATAATATAGTCAGTATATGTACATAATTAGTTAATATAATATTATTATTTTACAAACTACCTTATTTATGTTAAATAAATAAATCATGTATCTCCTTAATTAATTAACACCAATATTAATTAATCCAACAATTGATTATTGTAGTTATGGATTTCCATAATCGTTATTCATCTTTATAATTAATATATTGCAAATAATAACAATCGTATATTACGAATCAATTACCAAGAAATTCATATTCCATCACAATTAATTAATATTAATTAATGGATTAACAATTCCGTTATCAGACATAACATACTTAATTCTTGGTTTATCAATGTCACACATATCACATAATTGTTTCATTCAATTTCCAAAGTGGAAAAATTACTTTTCTCCAATCGTCTTACGGCACAATTGCGCTTGATTTGTCTTCTTTGGGACGGCAACATTGCGCTACCATACCCCGACAACGATGCTAAGATTGGTGCGACTTACGCGTGCGATTTTCAACGCTAACTCATTTTATACGACATGAAATGATGTCCACAAAAGTATTACTACAAGTCCACGAGCGTATCAATTACTTTGATGGAATCTCATGATCATACACGATTAACCTTCCTAATTCACGGGTAAACTTACTTAGTGAATTTTCTCGTTTCGTATTAGGCCACACAAGGCATTTCACAAATCTGTTTGTCACTTCACACATCTTAACATGCATCGATCGAATACATTCAATTGTATTATCCAACTCATAAATCAATAACACTTATTTTCACATAAATAGTATTTCCATTAATATATTCATTTAATAATACGTGGAAATTCTCGGGTATTACATCCTCCCCCCCTTATGAAAATTCCATCCCGAAATTGCTACAAGGTTACACAAATAGATGGGGATAATCCCTCATCATCTTATCTTCTAACTCCCAGGTTGCCTCCTCGACATCGTGGTTACACCAAAGTACTTTTACAGAGGAAATAACTTTATTTCTCGGGGTTTTCTCTCTCCTATCAAGAATTTGGACATGAATTTCTTCCTACGCTAAGTTCTTCTCCACTTGAATGGGTTCATAAGAAATCATGTGCTTGTAGTCAAGCTTGTATGGACACAACACGGATATGTGAAACACGTTGTGGATGTGTTCCAACGCAGGTGGTAGTGGAACTTTGTATGCTACTTCCCCCACTCGCTTGAGTATCTCGAATGGTCCTATGAATCTTGGACTAAGTTTTCCTTTCTTGCCGAAATGGATTTTTCCCTTCCATGGAGATACTTTCAAGAATACAAAACTGCCGACCTCAAAATCTCGGTCATGCCGATGCAAATCTGCGTACTTTTTCTGGCGATCTTGAGCTACTACTAGTCTGGCCCTTATTACTGTCACCACGTCCGCGGTTTGTTGTACTAGCTCTGGTCCGAGTATTCGTCTTTCCCCGACTTCATCCCAACAAATGGCGTTCTACACCTCCTTCCGTAAAGAGCTTCGTACGGTGGCATGCCAATACTCGCATGGTAACTATTATTATACGCAAATTCGACTAAGGGTAGGTGGTCATCTCAATTCCCCTTGAAGTCCATCACGCTAGTTCTAAGCATGTCCTTTAGCGTTTGTATGGTTCTCTCACTTTGTCCATCCGTCCGAGGATGATAAGCAGTACTTAACCTTAACTGTGTTCCCATCCTCTCTTGCAAGCTTTTCCAGAATTTTGACGTGAAACGCTGGTCTCGGTCAGAAACAATCGATACCGGCACTCCATGTTGTGAAACAATTTCGTTTACGTACAGACTTGCTAACTGATTCAAACTGTAGCGGATCTTGATCGGTAGAAAATGTGCAGTCTTTGTAAGTCGATCCACGATAACCCAAATGGCATCCAAACCTTTCTGCGTGACCGGAAGTCCTACCACAAAATCCATCGTAATATGCTCCCATTTACCCTCTGGTATTTCTAACGGTTGATGTAACCCACTCGGTCGCTGATGCTCTACTTTTAGGCGTTGACAAGTGAAACATCTACTAACGCACTCTGCGACTTCCCGTTTCAAATTGGGCCACCAAAAATGTTGTCTCAAGTCTCGATACATCTTAGTGCCTCCCGGATGAACGGAATATATCGTATTATGTGCCTCTTGTAAAATCTCTTCTCTTAACTCGGTTACCGTCGGTACCGACACTCTCTCTTCGAATCTTAAGATACGGTCTTTATCTATTCATAATTTTTCTTTCCTCATTTTCCGTAATTCTTTTTCTGATTTTCTAACATTCTCCATCTTTCTCCTGTGCTTCCTTTACTCTATCCAACAATGTCGTATGAGCTTCCATTACAAATATCTTCTCTTCAGATTTGTCGGGTCCCTTCACCTCTATTTCCAATTTCTCCATATCTCTTATTAACTCCTCCTGAGTTGTCAGTTGAAACAATTTTTCCCTTCCCTTCCTACTCAGAGCATCGGCAACTATGTTTGCCTTCCCCGGGTGATAAAGAATCTCACAGTCATAATCTTTGATTAATTCTAACCACCTTCTCTGACGCATATTCAACTCCTTATGTGTGAAGATATATTTCAGACTTTTGTGGTCCATGTATATCTCATATTTCTCTCCGTACAAATAATGTCTCCAGATCTTTAACGCAAAAACTACTACCGCTGACTTTAAGTCATGAATAGGGTATCGTTTTTTGTAATCCTTTAATTGTCATGCATATGCAATGACCTTGCCATGCTGCATCAGCACACAGCCCAGTCCTCTATGCGATGCATCACTATACACCACGAATCCTCCCGTATCAACTAGTAGGGATAATACAGGCGCTTCACTTAATCTCTTCTTCAACTCTTGAAAACTCTCTTCACATTTGTTGGTCCATACAAATTTTATTGTCTTCCTCATTAGATTAGTCAATGGGGTCGCTATCTTAGAAAAATCTTGGATGAATCTTCGATAAAACCTAGCTAACCCTAAGAAACTCCTCACCTCCATCGGCGTTCTTGGTTGTTCCCAACTACTTACTGCTTCGACCTTTTTAGGGTCTATGAGATTCCATCCTCATCCACCACATGGCTTAAGAATTGAACCTTCTTCATCCAAAATTCGCATTTTGAAAACTTTGCGTACATCTCCTCCTTTCGTAGTGCCTCCAAAACAATCTTCAGATGTTCGGTGTGTTCTTCCTCTGTCTTCGAGTAGATCAAAATGTCGTCAATGAAAACTACTACAAATTTATCCAAGTAGGGCTTGAAAACTCGATTCATCAAGTCCATGAATGCCGCCGGAGCATTAGTTAAACCGAAGGACATTAGTAAAAACTCGTAATGTCCATAACGGGTTCGAAACGCAGTCTTTAGTATATCTGCATCCCGTACTTTCAGTTAATGATATCCCGTACATAAGTTGATCTTCAAGAAACATTTTGCTCCTTTAAATTGATCAAACAAGTCGTCTATCCTCGGTAATTGATATCTGTTCTTGATCGTTACTCTGTTTAATTCTCGATAATCGATACAGAGCCTCATCGATCCGTCCTTTTTCTTCACGAATAACACTGGTGCTCCCCAAGGAGACACACTTGGTCAAATGTAACCTTTATCCAGTAACTCTTGAAGTTGTATCATCAATTCCTTCATTTCTACTGGCGCCATATGATATGGAGCCTTTGAAATCGGTGTCGTTCCCAGTGCTAAGTCTATTACGAATTCGATTTCTCTATCTGGTGGAAGACTAGGCAGATCGTCCGAAAACACGTCTTGAAATTCATTCACTACGGGTATATCTTCAATCTCGACTCCCTTTTTTTGAGTATCTACGATGTAAGCTAAATAACCGACACATCCTTTCCTTAACAACTTCTTGGCCTGCATCATCATAACGCAACACGATTTCTTAAGCGATGAGTTACCATGAAACACTATCTTAGACTTACTCGGAGTCTGAAGGTTTACACACTTGTTCTGACAGTCAATTATCGCTGCATGGTTATATAACCAATCCATTCCTAGTATTACGTCAAATTCTCCCAGTCTAATAGGAATCAAGTCTACGCTCACTTCATGTTCTCTAATGTTTGCGCGATAATTTCGATAAACGTATTCTACAGGGATTATTTCCTTATTCACAACCTCTATGTTCAAGGAATCTTCTAAATATTCTTGGGGTGTACTAAATTTACTAGCAAATTCTTCAGATACAAAAGAACAGGTGGCAGGCGAATCACATAATACATAAACATTTATATTATTGATTGGGATTATACTTGACACCACGTCCTTTGCAGCCACTGCATCCAGGACAGTCATGTTAAAGGTTCGAGCGGTCGATCGGTTGGGTTGTGCAGGTCCACTAATCATTAACTTGCTCCCTCCTCCCTGGCCTCTGCCAGCTCCACTGCTTCCTTTCTTCGGGCAATCCTTTATCTGGTGCTCTGTTGATCCGCAAGCAAAACATCCCCTGATCTTCTTTGGCTTTGGGCAATTTGGCGATATGTGCCCCTCTTCGGCGCAATTATAGCAAGTGGTCTTTCCTTTCTAACATTCTCCCTGATGGTTTCTTCCACACTTGTTGCAAGCTTCGGTTCTTTTCTTGAAGTTTCCCTGGTGACTCCCACCTTAGTTGTTGTTTCTATTGTTGTTGTTGTGGTTGTTGTTTTCCCATTTCCTCTTTCCCGAATTACTTCCCCCGCTGCTGCTTCCTCCATGGTGCTCATTACCGGTGTTCTTGTTCTTCTTGTCTTTATGATATAGACTTAAGGCCTCACTGCCACCTTCCGTAATGACTGCCTTTTCCAATAAGGTCGTAAAGGAATCAATATGAAAGACTGATACCTTATTATACAACCACGGCTTCAATCCTTGCCCGAAGTGTCGCACCTTCCTTTCTTCATCCCCAACTTGGTACTCCGTAAATCACGCTAGTTCATTAAACTTAGTAGCGTATTGCGCCACTGTCATATCTCCTTGTTTCAACTCTAGAAACTTCACTTCCATCTTACTCTTCATACTCTTCAGAAAATAATTCTCGAAAAACAACGTCGTAAACCTTTCCCATGTTATCGTTCCTTCCCCCGCTCTGTGCTGATTAGTTTCCCACCAATAGTTTGCTTCACCCCTCATCATGTATGTTACAAATACAGTCTTCTGATCTTCACCCACGCGTGCTATAGTGAAGGCCTTCTCGATCTCCTTGATTCAGGTTTGCGCAACTATCGAGTCAGTAGTTCCAGTGAATTATGGGGTTTCTACACTCTTAAAGTCTTTGACGGTTGTTACTGGGACAGCTCGGGGAATGGGTGGTACGGGTTCGTTTCTTCCCCTCAGAGCATCTCCCAATAAATCTAACAGTCGCTGTATCGGATCTACTGGACCTCTCTCATCGTTAACTGACTCTTCTGGGGCAGGTATTCTATGCCTGGGCAGCATTTTCTGCATCACAAAATTTCATCTAATTATCTAACTATCATATTTAGACATTTCTCAATTGAAAAGAACTAAAAGTTTATAACACAATTCTGAAATAAGATCATTTATATTCATATTCCAAATGGTTACAATTCACGTTCTTTTCTAGCATACAGCTATAAATGAAAACACATATCCCCTAATATCACAAAAGACGGGGACAACACTAGCTTACTACCCCTCTACATTTTTTTCAAAAGATTGGGGTTACCATCCTCTCGCATCTTTACACAAAAGATTGAGATTACAACAACATATTAACAAAACATAAATAAAACTACTATACTACCGAGCCTTCCCTTCTAGACTCAATCTAACATTCCACGCTCCATGGCGCTCTGATACTCCTTCTGTGTGATGTGTGCCACCATATCCCAACTTATGGTGTGCCGAGTCTGTCCTTGCTTAGCGGGGTAGTGATTTACCCCATCGATCAATCTTTCCATGGCCGTGCGTAGAGCATAGCCCATCTTGTTCATCTTCCTCCTCTTGCACCGTACCTCATCTTCTAGGTCACCTACTTTGTCATTAGAATCCTCCCACTTTTCTTCGAAGTAGATCGTATCAATCACTTCCATCTCTAACTGAGTTCAGAGAGCCTCCTTCTCCGTCTTCTAACTGAACACCCTCTGTTCTAATTCTTCTAACTTTCCTTCCAACTCAACATTCCTTGCCACCAATCGATGAAACAAGGCACCCATCTGGATTCCTGCCTCCTTACGGTGAGCAATCCCCACCTCCATCTCCTGCATCACTAGCTGCCTCTCAAGAGTCTCGGTCTCTAGCTCTTCGACTCTACTTCCTAACTCCAAAATCTGCTCCTTATACTCTCCTAGCATCCGATCCTCAAAAGTAGTCTCGTCAGGGTCCTCCATGGGCTTGGGTTCTTCCTCCACGGGTTCCTCCTCCATAGGCTCCTCCCCCGGATCAGATTCCTCAGGTAGAGGCACCATCTCCTCCTCATCATCATCATCACTAATTGGGACAACTACCAATATAGGCTCCACTATCACGGGTGCCTCATAGACTACGTGGATATCACGCGGCTCCTCCTCAACTACTCGGCTAGGTCCTCCCATGTCAGTCATCCTAAAATCACCAACATAAGACAAGACAAACAACAACTCCATCAGAATGTTAAATAAACATAAGTTCATTGTATAGAATGAAGTTACATTTCATAATGCGCTAAGTCTCTCAGGAAAAACTCTACATGAGTTTTATCCCTTCCTAACCTCTATACTTTCTTAAGTTATAGTCTAAGGATTCTCGTTCCTAAAGTTTATAACTATGGCTTTGATACCAACCTGTGACGCCCCCAAATTGTGACCTCCAGTTGGTCACGCGAATTCGGTTCGTCACTTTCTCAAAGTATTGCCAAAATAACTAAAATCACACGTTCACAACGAAAGATCTAATTTAGAATAATATACAATCATTTATTATAATTATTTCCCCAAGTCTCGTAACCTACAGTACTTAATAGATTACATAATAATATCGAATAAAGACTTATTACATAATCCTACTTAAGTTTAAACATAGTTTTAATACAACAACGTGATAATTTAAACATGAAAGGGGCAAGCTAGTCGGTAGCCTTGCCCTTTCCCTTGTCCTTCCCAGATACACCTCCCTGTTCCGCATTAACTGAAAGGTTTTAAATAAGCAAGAATGAGCACAAATTGCCCAACAAGTAATATACAACAAGGGTAATAGTTTTATAACACGAGTGTGAAATATCGAAGTATAATTTCTAGGATAATTCCAAATTTTGGAATAATATCCTAAACAATGAATATCAGTTATTCTTGGAATAAGAACGATAATTCAATATAATCGACAGATATATATGAACTCAAAGACTATCGAAGTATCCAACTGGATAACAATTTATACTGAGCAGTCACTGAGGACTATTGAACATATACTAGAATCACCAATATTAAATTGATAACCCAAAAGAACAAGTATTATAGAGGATCTGTCTACAATACTCCACGTTATGCATAACACCACAGTAATAATATATTCATGTGTTGGGGTTTCCAACAACATACAATCCCCTTACCATAAGGGTTGTCCAACTCAGTTTTCAGATTTTCGCACCAATCAATTGGTTTGGACAGTTTTATAAACATGCATATAGCCTAGCCGAATCAAATGGCGTCGACTCTTTCACAATATTCAAGAATAGTACCAAGTTCATCATGAATAATGGTTTACACAAGAGTTTAAGCATATTAGCTTGATTGAACAAGTAAGTAGGACAACTTACATTCAAAGAGTTAAGTCTATGATATTCGCTAGAATAAAGTAATGCAAGAGTTTAGAATACTTGCACAATGTAAAGTAGGGTTCAGATACTCGTCTTACGCGTAGTTTATCCACGTTAATAACTTAACACTTTCGAATCCTATTTATAGCGTATTATATGATCAAGATGTTCATTAGCTAACATAGTCTTCAAACAAGCTTGATACAATTCAAGTATGCACATAAGGTACAAAGTAAGTTTATAAGTCATCATGAATCAAATACTTAGTTACTTCATAAGCAATTTCTAGAATGCTCAAGGTTAAGACCTAATTACTCATGGACTTTCCATTTCAATACAACACCAACTTAACAACTAAGCATCACACATATATATGTACATTAGTAGGTTTCAGATCACATTTAGCATCATAGGAATCATGCAAGTTGTTGTAGAAAAGTCAGAATTCACTAATTGTGATTCGGATTTGGCCTTAAGAATCGCGCCATGGTTAAACTCTAGGATCGGTGATGCAGTGCTTGCGAATCCTTTGGCCAAGCCAAGATGCATCTACTGCCTTGTGGTTCCTGTCCGGCTTGACCAAAACAATCACACGAATATATATTTGTCATATTTAGGGTCTTTTCATGCTCTTCAAGTCAATCTAGGTTCCATTTCCTAATATATTTCTAATTTAAACACTTAAACCATTTAAGCCATTCGAGGTTATGAATTCACAAGGTCTAGCATGCTTGCTTTCTAATCATACAAGATAGTTCTAAAACTCATATTAGGCATGTTTGTGTGTATTCACAACACATACGTGAAACTAACACCGCTTTAGTTGAAAATAGGCTTTGTTTATGCTTTTCTTGAAATGTGATACACAAGCATGGTATATATATGTTTATGCTACATGAGCGAGTCTAAGAGTGTCATCAAATATGCTCACAAATGTCAGATTTTAGTCCTCATGGTATCTTGACAATATTCACATTCAAAGCTTACTAATAGGTTCAAAATGCTCATGTTTCCTTACTAATCAAATAAACACAAGCTAAAGGTTTATTCATGCATTTCCAAGTCATACTCACATGCTTTCAAAGTCAGAATATAAACCATGTAAAAATCATGCATGTTAGCTCACTAAGCTTAGCTTCTTATTGAAAATATTTCTAACATAAGGCTTAAAAATTTTGAAAATGCTCAAAAGAACTATATACACTACAACATGCTCATCTATGTGCAAAATCAGTCATGCATAGCTTACTAGGTTCACAATTTGTAGAACCTGATCTTTAACATAGTTTATTTTCAAAACTTATTCTAAATCTCCATGTAAACCATACGCCATCGTTAATCATGTAAGTTGTAAGACCCCGAATTTTATGAAATAAAAGTATTCAATTTTTCTATTCAGTAAATGGTTAAATTGATAAAAGTTAAAGTTAAGGGTGATATCTGAATTTTTTTCAAAATATGCAAGTGGTTATAAAGTATTCATTATTGTCGGGGAATATTAGTTTTGTCGTGGAATATTCTTTTACGTGGGAATATTAAATACGACGGCGTAGCTATTTATGGGCCCCATGGCGATAAGCGTCGAAAGAAGAAAGCGACAAAATTGAATAACGGTGTAGTTATTTACAATTAACTTTGTTGGAATATCAAATTGGTTAAAATACGATGAATACACGTGGTTGCGCGATAAAGAAGTGTTAGATGCGTATTGTTGAATTATTGATCCTTACGAAGAAGGCACTACTCAATAATTGTTAAAGTAATTCTTGTTCAATATTTTATTTTATTGATTCAATAATTGTTGCATTGATATTTTATATTATTGTTGTTTCAATAATTGTCCTTTTGATATTTCCCATTATCGGATCAATAATTCATATTATTTGAATAATATTATGAGATAGCATTATTGGCAATGTCTAGAAAGTTACATCGAGGAGAGGTTTGGTCACCTAATTGCGGCGCCAAGAAGGAGAAATCCTTATTGGAAAGCCCTCTTTCATGGGAACTACGGTTGTCATAATTGTGATTACGTAATATTATTTGTGAATAATTAATTATTGATTTATATGATAAGGAAATATTTATTTGATGTGGATATAAATGATGGATTTATTTATGTGGTTATAAATGAAGGAATTAATGTTGAGGTATTTTATCAGTATTTTTGTCGGAATGAAGGTATTAAAAATTAAACCAGTGTTTTTGAGATATATTACGTGAGTTATAATTTTTAATCTGACAGTTGGATCATTGTAATTTTTGGATATGTTATACATATATAAGTTGAGTATATGTCCACAAATTGTGAACCGTTAAAAATGAACGTATGATTTGTTATGAATTTTAAGAGGTGAATGGTTCAGAAATTGTTAAAGTATCCGAATTTAGCATTTTGGTGGAAAATTCTAGAATTTAGTGGGCCCCACTTGTGGTTGGTGAAGAAATGTGCTGAATTTTATTTCAAATGTGGTGGGTGGGAATAGTAGCATGTAAAGCCATCAGGTTGCAGGTCAAGTCTGCTAAAATTTTCCTTATAAATAGAGGGCTAAGTTAGAATTGAAAATCACACCAGAAACAAGTTTTCTCTCTTTCTCTCTCTAGATTAACGAGTGTATTTTGTAAGTATTTAGATACTTGGTGAGTTGCTATTCTTCAGTGCAAGTTTCCTTCAGCGTCATATCCGATATCCGGTCAGAAGTGTTGTTCTTTTGAGGTAAGGGATTGTAAGAGATA
Source organism: Panax quinquefolius (assembly GCA_020205615.1). Taxonomy (NCBI): domain Eukaryota; kingdom Viridiplantae; phylum Streptophyta; class Magnoliopsida; order Apiales; family Araliaceae; genus Panax; species Panax quinquefolius. Next base: position 103,474,061 of record CM035169.1, read on the forward strand.
GTAAGGGATAGTAAGGGATTGTAAGGGATATTTTTTTTCGTAATGATGTTATTCTTTCAATATCATTATACCAAAATATTGGTATGGATTTTATTGTAGAAGATCTACCTTTTTGTGTCGGGGTTACTATTCACATATATGACACTATTCACGTATACGGCACTATTCACGTATACGACACTATTCATGTATATGACATTTTTACGTATACGGTACTATGTACGAATACGGAGTACTATTCATGAGTACTATTCATGAGTTACTATTCACGATTTACTATTCATGAGTTACTATTCACGAGTTACTATTCATGAGTTACTATTCACGAGTTACTATTCATGAGTTACTATTCATGAGTTACTATTCACGAGTTACTATTCATGAGTTACTATTCACGGGTACTATTCATGACAAAATTGGTTTCTTTTTCTAACCAAATTATCGTTGATTTATGAATCTTACTCTTGAAATTAAATGCAGTTCTTGATCATATTGTTTTTATTATCATATATAACATTTTTATAACCCTAGTGATTGAATTTCTTTTGACTTGAGTGTAAAGATGGGGAGATTATTGGTATGATCGTGGCTATGGGTTCTCTTTGGCCAGTAGTGCAAAGATGAATTATGACTAGTATGATCATGACCATTAAATTTACAATTGAATATTTTTAGCTTAAGTGCAAAGGTGAATTGATCAACATGGTTATAATTATGGTTTATATAAATTCTGAAATGATTATATATTTCTTTAAGATATTGAATATCTTTGGTTTTGTAGTCAAAAAGATGAGCTGTTGATGAATATCTTTTGGCCGTAGTGCAAAAGATAAATTTATTAGTATGATTATGAACATGAATCGTGATTTGGTATAACCGTGATCTTTGATGTTTCGTGTGATGAAAATTATCTTTGTCTGGATGAGAAAAGGAATTTAGAACTACAATTACGATTATGAGTTATACATGTGATTGTGGGCGAGGAATTGTTGATTGATGTTACGAGGATAAAACATTGTTGGTGGACTTTTAACATGGAGAAGATAATAGATTTTATGGTCTATTTGACTCTTCTAATGGATTGCTTCGTTCATTGCAACTATGGTTGAAAAGTTTTATCATCTACCATATGTTCTAAATCTCTGATTTATTACTGATGAAGGCTATTGATAATTTAATTATCTTTAGTCATGATATTCTTTACTGGGCTAGTTGTGCTCACCCTTTTGTTTCACAATTCCTTTTCAGAAAATAAGAGTGTAGCTGGGTCGAGCGGGGGTAACAGGGGAATAGAACGGTGATCATCATTTAGTAGTTATATTTGGTGAATCAACTAGGATAAGGTGAACCCAACGTTGGAAGGGTGTTTTGCCACTATCATACCAGATGTCTAATGACATACAACCTCGTGTCATCATAAGACAGGGTTGTGTTCATCCACTTGCTGAGTATATCTACGAGCACTACCTATATAATCTTGGTGTTTGGTTGAAGTATAACTCTCAATTAGAGACAGTAGAGATAATGATATGTCAAGAGAAGACTTACCATTGGGAAGAATATGATAGTAATCTTCTCGTTTTTCTTTGGGGTCTATTGGGTCAACCAAGGATAATTATGTGGCCATATGATATCTATCATAACCTAGAAGCATAGCCTCCCATGTACGAAGGTTTCCTTGAGTACTTCCCAAAGATTCTAATTTCTAAAACAGTTTTTGACTATACCTTTATATAAGGTGTCATTGTGAGGTGTTGTCTACAGTTGGGACATGAGTCACAGTTGGTATATATTTGTATCCAAACTCACAACATATGTGTTGTTGTATTTTGACCGACAATTGTTGTAATAAAGTTGTAGTTGTTTTCTGTACCATGTATTTGGCGACTCAAAATGGGTTGGATGGATTGGACCTATTTTGGGGCTGTCACATTAAGTCTAGTCTAAACATGCTCGCATTAGGTTAACATATCCATATATACATCATACACATGATTACATGCTAGCTTGAGTCAAAACAACTAGCCAATATTGATCAGATTTTAAAATAGATCGCTTCAATTGAAGTTCAATGAACAATAGCAGACTATTCGCCGCACCTTAATAAAAATGTGGCGCAATTGCATGCTGTGCTTGGTTCAGTTCAGAGCGATATACCGCTTTTCAGAGAACTCAACCAAATCTCAAAATTAATTCACCAAATGGATTCTAGACACTCATAAACCAATTGCAACATACTTATATGATCACATAACATCTATATAACCACTACCCAACCTTATTAACATCCAATTCCACCAAATCAATAATTTGATATTTCAAGAATTCAAAACTTAGTTTTACAGAGAATGAAATTGAAAATAAAGAATGAAATTATACCTTTGCAATATGAATAAAACTTGCTACTACTAGAACTCCTAAGCTCTAAGAATGCTTGCAAGCTCTCACCCTCAGACTTGACAATTCTCAGACAATTCAAGCAACATAGATAATGAAGGAAAATGTCCAATTTATAGAAAATCTCTTGACTATGCCAAGCCATTATCCAAGAACTCAACCCAAAGGATTGTAGGATTGCATGAAGTATAAGGAGGAGTTGGTAATTGGTTGTTAGACTTCATCATAGCCACCACTCCTCCCATGATCATTAGCTAGAAAGCTTGGGAGAAGAAAAAGGTTATAGGCCTTAGCCTTTATGAAATACACGTGAATGAGACTTTGGAGTAAATGGGACACTCAATTTTGGACAAAAGGAAAACTCAGCATTCTTGTATACTCCTACACATTCTTTAATACACATCTCAACTATATATTATAACCTAATGTCACAACATGACCTAACATTTCAAGGTAGTAGATGTTATGCAACATGCATATAATCCATGTACATTTTATCAAAATGATAGTTTACAATGTGTTCATGGTATATTATTTTAATACATACCCACATACATATTGTCACATAGATAACGATATTTATAACATATAGTTTCAATATATTTTAATCACATTGCCTCATATAATATAATTTTATAAGACTTAATATATAGTCACACAATGTCACACTGCTTGCACCATATAATATAGTTGTATATACATAACCGTCGATATAATATTATTATTTTACAAACTTACTTATTTGTGTTAAATAAATAAATCATGTATCTCCTTAATTAATTAACACCAATATTAATTAATCCAACAATTGATTAATGTAGTTATGGATTTCCATAATCATTATTCATCTTTATAATATATTACAAATAATAACAATCATATATTACGAATCAATTACCAAGAAATTCATATTCCATCACAATTAATTAATATTAATTAACAATTCTGTTATCGGACATAACATACTTAATTCATGGTTAATCAATGTCACACATATCACATAATTGTTTCATTATATTTCCAAAGTGGAAAAATTACTTTTCTTCAATCGTCTTACGGCGCATTGCTTGGGTTGTACTTCTTGGAGACGGTAGCAATTGCCTTGCAGGTACTCTAACAAATGCCAAGGCTGGTGCGACTTACGCGTGCCAGTTTTCAACGCTAACTCGTTTTATACGACATGCAATGATGTCCACAAAAGTATTACTACAAGTCCACGAGCGTATCAATTACTTAGATGGAATCTCATGATCATACACGATTAACCTTTCTAATTCCCGGGTTAACTTACTTAGTGAATTTTCTCGTTTCGCATTTGGCCACACAAGGCATTTCATAAATCTTTTTGTCACTTCACACATCTTAACATGCATCGATCGAATACAATTAATTGTATTATCCAACTCATAAATTAATAACACTTATTTTCACATAAATAGTATTTCCATTAATATATTCATTCAATAATACGTGGAAATTCTTGGGTATTACAGCGCCAGTGTTTTTCGCGAAGAAGAAGGATGGGTTGATGCGTCTTTTCATTGATTATAGAGAATTAAATAAACTCACTACTAAAAACAAATATCCATTACCAAGAATAGATGACTTGTTTGACTAGTTGAAGGGTGCTAAATACTTCTTGAAAATAGATTCGAGAAGTGGGTATCACCAATTGAAAGTGAGGAAGGAGGATATACCTAGAATGGCATTCAAAACTCGGTATGGACATTACGAGTTTCTGGTGATGTCTTTTAGTTTGACCAATGGCACTACTGCATTCATGGATTTGATGAACATGGTGTTTATCTTAGACAAGTTTGTTGTGGTATTCATCGACGACATTCTGGTGTATTCCAAAACTTAAGGAGAATACGTGGAACACTTACGTTTGACATTGGAAACACTAAGAAAGGAAAAATTGTACGCAAAATTCTCTATGTGCGAATTTTGGCTAGATCGTGTGCAATTTCTTGGGCACGTGATAGACAAAGATGGGATTTCAGTGGATCCATCGAAAGTGGAAGCTGTAATCAATTGGGAACAACCAAGAAGACCGTCGGAGGTGAGGAGTTTCTTGGGACTGGTCGATTATTATAGAAGATTTATTCAAGATTTTTCGAAGATAGCCACTCCGCTAACAAATTTCACAAGGAAAACGGTAAAATTTGTTTGGACGGAGAAATATGAAGAGAGTTTTCAATATTTGAAGAAGAAGCTAAGTGTGGCACATGTGTTGTCGTTACCAGATAGTACATGAAACTTTGTGGTGTTTAATGATGCCTAACACAAAGGGTTGGGTTGTGTTCTTATGCAGAACAGTAAAGTAATTGTGTATGCATCAAGACAACTAAAAGATTATGAGAAAGGGTATCCGACTCATGATTTGGAATTGGCTGTAGTAGTGTTTGCTCTAAAGATATGGATACATTATCTCTATGGAGAAAAATGTGAGATCTACACAGACCATAAAAGTCTGAAGTATATTTTCACACAGAAGGACCTAAACATGCGTCAAAGAAGATGGATGGAATTGATAAAAGATTAAGATTGTGAGATCTTTTATCACCCGGGTAAAGCAAATGTGGTTGCAGATGCTTTAAGCAGAAAAGGTCGAGAAAAATTGATGTTGTTAACCAACCAGGAAGAGCTTATTTCAGAAATGGCAAGGCTAGAGTTGGAAATCCAATTTCCAAAAGAAACCGACGAAAAATTATACCAGATAGAAGCTAGTCCAACTTTGGTGGACAAAGTGAAGAACGCTACACTACAAGATAAAGAATGCGAAAAGATCACAGAGAACGTGGTTGACAGTAGTGATGAAAAATACAAGATCGATACCGAAGGACTACTACGGTTCGAGGAAAGAATTTGGGTTTCAGCAGTACCAGAGCTTAAAGACGAAATCTTGACCAAAGCACACAACACAAGATATTCGATTCATCCAGGAAGCACGAAGATGTATCAAGATTTGCGGCGACATCTTTGGTTGCCAAACATGAAAAGAGATGTTGTAGAATGTGTCACGAAATGCTTGACATGTCAAAGAGTCAAGGCCAAACATCAAAGAACAAGCGAATTACTTCAACCTTTAGAAATACAGGAATGGAAGTGGGAACACATCACAATGGATTTTGTGGTGGGTCTTCCAACTACTCAGAGAGGATGCGATGCAATTTGGGTGACAGTGGACAGATTGACAAAATCAGTGCACTTTTTACCAATAGAGATTAGGTTTAATCTTGATCAGTTGGCAAGGTTGTACGTTAAAGAGATCGTTTCAAGGCATGGAGTGCTAGTGTCAATCGTGTCAGATAGGGATCCGCAATTTACGTCAAACATCTGAAAGAGACTACAAGAATGTATGGGAACACAATTGTGAATGAGTATAACATATCACCCGCAAACCGTCGGGCAAAGTGAACAAACAATCCAAAAGTTAGAAGATATGCTGAGATCATACATAATGGATTTCAGAGGGAGCTGAGAAGAAAATTTACCGTTGGTGGAATTTGCCTACAACAACAGTTACCACGCGAGCATCGGCATGCCGCCTTACAAGACATTATACGACAGAAAGTGCAGAACTCCACTATGCTGGGATGAAGTCGGTGAACGCCAACTGTTATGACCAGAACTGGTACAACAAACTGTTGAGGTTGTCAAACTCATCAGGACAAGATTGATAGTAGCCCAAGACAGACAGAAAAAGTATGCCGATCAACAGAGGCAGAATTGCGAATTTGAAGTAAAAAATTTTGTTTTCCTAAAAGTTTCTCCTTGGAAGGGGAAAATTCGTTTTGGTAAGAAAAGAAAGTTCAGCCCAAGATTTATTGGACCTTTTGAGATACTACGAAGAATGGGTGAAGTGGCTTATGAGGTAACTCTACCTCCAGATGGGAAAACATTCATAATGTTTTTTCACGTTTCGGTGTTACGATCATATAAACACGATTACAAGCATGTGATCGAGTACGAACTATTGCAATTCAATTAAGATTTGTCTTATGAAGAGATTCCTATTCAGATAGTTGACATGAAAGAACAATTAGTAATTTGAGAGAATTTGAGAGAGAACGTAAGCAATTTCCAGCAATTAGCAAGGATTACATTAGCAAATTGAAGGTATGTTCATAATCTTAGTATTTTATATACATATATGTTCTGATATGTTTTACGGCATGAAGTTTCATACTCTGTGAATTTTATATGTTTAGAATGGTTGCTATAGAATTCAATTATGGTGATTATACTATTGAGTACTTATAGTTGTATATGTTAATCATGATTGGAGTTGTGTTTAAGCAAGAATTGCATGCTAATTTCGGTTAACAGTAGAAAAAAATTAACGACATTGTATGTTTTATGCATATTTTCTCATATGGCTTATGTAAATACCAAATTTGGTGGTTAATTTGTATGCTAAATTGTGAATTTAAGCTTGTTTATGCTAGTTTATTAAGAAACGAAGGAAATGTAACTTGAACAAAGTGATTTGGTGAGGAATTGAAATCATAGTGTTCATTTTTTAGAAGAAACTCAAAAATGGAGTTTTCATATGAAAATTGGGAAATTTGAGAAATTAAAATAACAGTAGAAAAAAATTAGCGACAATGTATGTTTTATGCATATTTTCTCATATGGCTTATGTAAATACCAAATTTGTTGGTTAATTTGTATGCTAAATTGTGAATTTAAGCTTTTTTATACTAGTTCATTAAGAAATGAAGGAAATGTAACTTGAACAAAGTGATTTGGTGAGGAATTAAAATCACAGTGTTCATTTTTGAGAAGAAACTCAAAAATGGAGTTTTCATATGAAAATTGGGAAATTTGAGAAATTAAAATAGTTAGAAGTGTTGTTAAATTGTACTAAGTGGTTGAATATGTTATGAATCATGTTTATGATAATTGTATATTTATTTTACGTGTTAATTTCACTATTTGGTGGGTGATATTCGTGTTAGTTGGGCTAAAATGGCTCTTTGTTCATGTCGGTATACGCCTTTATGTCTGTGGTATTAAATAGTAGCAATTTGCGCTTAGTGCAAGGCAACAAACTACGAATCGCACAAGCCCAATTGTAAGTGTAGCCGCACCACATCTTGATCGATCCGAGGCAGAGCTATTCTTCGCTTTTTGATTTTGGGGTAGCGACATACGTTGGTCTAATGATGTGTTAGTATAATAAACATGTAATAATATAGCTAAAACAGAATCGTGTTATGTGGTTAATAAATTCAAAGTTTGAATGATTAGTAATTGATGAACGTGGTATACTAGAACTTAGTGAGCATGATGAATAGTAAACGTGTGTTGTGAAGGTTAACACTTGTAATTTCTGATATTTGCATGTTATCTCAAGACTTGTGCTAAAAATAATAAGTCTAACTAGAAATGTGTGTTATGTTGGAACGTGAATGTTAGTATATCTAATAGATGATGGTTCTAAACCTATATGTAGGTGAACGTGAGTTTAATATTATAGCTTACGCTCGAGGCAAGTTTCTAAACCTATCTTATTAAATTGAGCAAGTTTTTTAACTCTACTCTTATAATAATTGTGCAAGTAATTTAACTCTACTCTTATTACAATTGAACAAGTTTTCTAACTCTACACTTTCGTTGAGCTAGTTTATTTATTTTTATGCAAGTTACTTGTTCTATTCCAACTGTAATTTCGCAAGTTCTTTTATCTAGTTTGTTCATGATGATGTAAGTTTTTCTAAACCTTATTTTTATGTTAAGCAAGTTATTCTTGTATTTAACTTGTCAAATAGCAAGCAAGTTTATTTAATCCAATATACTGTTGTTGAATAGTTTTTATTGTTCAAATTGCTATTCGTTATGCATGCTTAGTATTCAATTCTAAATAACCTTTGCTTAACATTGTTCAAGCAAGGTATGTGATAGTTATTCAATATTTATGCTATTAGCATATTCCTAAAGCATAAATTTAATATACATTGTTAATTCACTTATAATTTATGCCATAGCATAACGTGATTGTCTTTTATTCAACTAATCCTTAGTTGATGTTCGTTGAATTCCAAATTACCTCAAAATATATCCAAACCAAACTTACTTTGGTGTGGACTTGTAATCTAAATACTGAGATGAACAACCCTATTTTTAGGGGTTTACGCTTAGCGTTGAAATGTTTGTGCACAATACATTGTACGAAGGGTTGATCCCCCTAAGTACGTGGAGTCCTTATAGTCTTATGACTATTAAAGTTAAAGTTAAAAGATTACTTCTAATTGTGGACATGGTTCGTGGTCATTAGACCATCAGTAGTATATTTCAGAATGTTAATAGAACATATCATTTAGTTCTATTGAGCCTATTATTTGGAAAATATTGTAAAGTTTATTAATTCTTATTTCAAGTGAGCTTTGTTTGCTCACTCTTGCTTATATAACCATTACAGCTAAGGATGAGAAGGTAGATGTACCTAGCACCAGTAAGGGAAAAGGGGAGATGAACAAGTATTGAAGACTTGTAATATGTTGACAGTTATTTATCAGACTTTAATTTGATCGATGTAATGAAGGATTTATTTAATTTTCGTATTTGAATGATTGTAATTAAAGGTTAGATAACCTGAGAGATAATTTTTATTAATGTAATCCTGTATGGGCAGGTTTTATTATTCAATTTTATTATGATTGGGTAGTTAGATATGAATGTTTTGATTAAGTGAACACCAAATCTTGAAGTAATAAAGTACCAAGATTTGGGGGTGTCACACTTAATGTCCTCAGGGTTTTCTCTGAGTTGTGCTTGACCTCCCACAGTTATCTCCGGGGTTGGAACTGAGCACCTCAAGGTTATCTCTGAGGTGGAAGCTGACTTCTGGGGATTAGAATGAACTTCTCCGGGGTTATCTCTGGAATTGAAACTGCATTCCTCGGGTTATCTCTGAGGTTGGAACTGTATTTCTCGAGGTTGTCCCCGGGACTGAAATTGAGTATTTCGGGGTTGTCTCCGAGATGAAAAATTGAGTATCTCGGGGTTGTCTCCGGGATTGAGCTGATTTGACCTCCAGGGTTATCTCTGGAAGATAATTTTGCCCTCCTGCAAGGTTAGTAACAGGAATGAAAAATTTTGAGTGTTTACAGATGCCCCTCTTTATCATATTTATGTAGTGTAATGGCATGGATAGGATAAAGAATACTAGACACTTGAAATGTGACAGTATAATCATGATGCAATATAATGCAAAGGTATGCTGACTGTGGTTTGTTGGACCATTTTCCAACGGGATGTGATGACTATCTGCTCCCACGCTTTCTGCTGGGGACTAGAGTTATCACTAATGATCCTGATAAATGGCTTGGATGTCTACTCCAAAGCTTCCGGTAACTTCTAGGATGTTTACATTTGGGTTATCACCAAAGTTATTAATCCTCGGTACATACTCTCCACTGAAGATGTGTCTCTCATGTACAAGAGACTCTTGGGGAGTTGTGTTCTATCTGATGAGGATTTGTATAAAATATTCCATCATCGGTCCTCCCTGATGAGGATGTTTTTCCCTAATTTGTATCGCTAGGTCTTTCCAGTGTTCTATCGGAGTTACTACCAATAGTTTGTGTTGTCAGGGCTGCCTGACCTTCATTGAAATGTACTTCAATAAATACCATCACCGGATCATCTCTGATGCTTTGTTGTGTTTAATTGCCAATGACTGAATAATGTCAAGGTTGCTTGACCTTCGTTGAAATGTGCTTCAACTGCTGAATATCATTGGACCACCTCCGATGCTTCACTAGATTTACTTACCAACTGCAGAAGAATGTCAAGGTTGCTTTACCTTCGTTGAAATGTGATTCAACGGCTGAGTACATTGGATTACTTTCGATGCTTCGATGGATTTACTTGTCAACAACTGAATAACGTCAAGGCTGCTTGACCTTCGTTGAAATGTGCTTCAACAGCTAAGATCATCGGACCACCTCTGATGCTTTACTGGATTTACTTGCAAACGGGTTAAGAACGCCAAGGTTGTTTGACCTTCGTTGAAATATACTTCAACGGATGATGATGTATGATGTTCCCGATGGGGAGAGGACGTAATTGGAATCACAACCTTATGTTGGTGGCATTGGACCTTTGTGAGGTATTGCCGAGTGTAGTTTGCAACAGCTATGATCATTGGTGTTGTGAACCCTGTGTCTGGACGAATACCAATGAGTGATATGTAAACCCGCAATTTAGTCTTTAAAAATTAGGATTTCAGGCTTTTCCGCTTAATTGCGTAGAATCTTTTTTCCTAATTTGACTTTTTCAACTAGTGAGACCTCCTTTGCAACTCAAACTGGATCGAGCCGGAGGGGTGGGACCACCTAGGACAGCCGTAGGTACACCTGCTGCAGCTGCAGATACACATGTGGCCATCTGTGGGTGTACTTGTAGGCCACTTCCCTTTCATAAGTCATTTTCAAGTTGCGCCACACAGAGAATTCGAGAGTTCTTTTTCACATCCGTCATCATACAAGTGTTCTGAACTATCTTTGTAACATATTCATGTCTTCTTTTCTAGTTTTTATCCATTGGAAAATGAGTTATCACATGAAATGCTTCTAAACACATAGTAATGAACATGCATGCTCATGTGACTTGATAAAAAATATTTAACACAGTAAATGTTAGTATTTAACCATGTCGAACATAATGATGTGAAAAAATTTGACTTTTGAAACAGTCAATTTGGCATCTTTTTCTGCTATTTCTTAACATATTTGAGGAGAAATGAGCCAAGGTTGTAAAGCAAAGTAATCCTGGTAATTAGGCTACCCGTACGGATTATGACTTTGATATTTTTATACATATAGGATGTTTAGGACTGTGGGTTGGTGTGCTACTGAATGGCGACCTAGTCATGCCTACGTGCATGTAGATAATCCTTTTTATAAATGAGACTCTGGCAAAATATTTCCATGAGCCTAGGCATTGAGTAGTCATGCATTTTTAACTCTGCTGTAGGCGTATGTTAAAGTAATGCATGCATGCATATAGTCATAAAAATGCATTTGAAAAGCTCCAGTTTAGCATTTACCACACCCTTTCTGAAGTGATTTGGAGACTTGTGTCCAGATATATGGATCTGGATCAGCCGAGTAGTTCCCACAGGACCATTTCAGGTGTGAGGAGGAGGGCTTCTGATGTGCCTCAGCCTCGCATAGTTAGACAGCCTCGTCGTTTGGTGGAGGCAGTGATTCGTCTTATCCGGGTTGAGGTACCGGATGTTGAGGACGAGGAGGAGGATATACCGGTCGCGGCTCATGTTCCTGCTGCTCATATTCCCTGTAGGGATCTTCCAGGCATTAATGTGATGATTCGAGAGCTTCTGGGTGATTTGAGTCACAACCCTTTAGTCTACTTGCATGCGAACGAGGTAAAAGTTGGGTTTAATCTTCTTTTTTCCTATTGATGAGGAGCAAGGATTCTGATGTTGATTTACTTTTATGATGTAGGTTCCTGGCTTTACGCATCCTCGAGAGAACTGGTTCAGCATACACTCTCTATATCAGACTATTCATCCAGAGTATCGAGAGATTGTGCATGGTTGGGGCTTTGTGGCGTTCTTTTCCATCCTCCCCCACTGTTGTCCCTGGTGTTACCTCAGGGCGTTGTTTGAGCGTTGGTTTCACCAGACTCAGTCTCTCCATTTACTGGACTGCGAGGTGATGATGACGCTGATGGATTAGCGGTTTATCACTAGTATGGAGTTTGGAAGGGCGTCAGTGCCTTGTGCGACGAACATTACCCTGACTGTCAACAGATCCTTGCTAGGAGTCTCGGCTTAGGCGCTCAAAGGTAGGACAGTCTACATTGGTCCTTTGAGTGTAGATGTTATGAGTGGAGCGTTGAGTAAACCTATACCCGCTGATGTGAGAGTCAGGGATCGCATTCTTCGGTGATTGTTCCTGATCATCCTTCGGGGTTGTTTCATAGCGGATAACTCTTTTACGGTGTCCTTCGCTTTGGTCAGTGCCATACGAGAGGTGAACTGTATTGGAGAGTATGACTTTGGCTCCTATACCTTCGCCTATTTCTTCAGGGGAATGCGCATGCGTTCGCAGGGCTTGACAGATGCTTGGCTAGGATTTTACCCATTTCTGTTGGTGAGTATTTCTCTTTTGATTTCCCATGTACATGTTAAGAGTGTTGACTGACCGCAGATGTTTGCTCTTGTGTTGGCAATTTTGGGCATATGAGAGGCTCCCATGTCTGCGTCCCATTAGTGTGTTAGATTTAGATACCTACCCACGAGGACGGCGATAACATCGCTCCACATTGGCAGAGGTTCCTATTGCTGATGGTTTCACCCATTGTTGCCTACAGTTGGAGTTATTGACAGCCGATGTCATTACTTGTGTTCCCTATTCGGTGTCGAGCATGTGATGTCCACCCGTCGGATTCCTCTCTTCACAGATGGATGATGGGAGCTCTATTTGGGAGAGCTTACTATCAGGATCTTCATATGAGAGATCCGTATGCCGATCTGTCCTCCTGCCAGGCGTTATTAGCCTATGTCACAGTCGTATATCAGTGATATCCCATTGATGGGAGTTGACGACTTTACTTTGTTAGAGGGTCCATTCACTCAGGAGGTATTTTACCACTGGTGGTCCCCTCATACCATCGGAGCCCAAACCCGCGCCACTCATTTCATGGGGGATATGGTTTCTGGATCTGTGATGATGATGGATTGGATGGACTGCGTCCGAGATCCTACTCATTTGACGCAGATTTATAGCTTGACCCAACAGTTGGACCTGACACATTTTTTTATTCAGAATTTGGGTAGAGATCCTTCTGAGGCGGATACTTTTGATCCTTCCAGCTTAGAGGCTAGCCCTTTGGGTGGCTCGTATTGTTTTACCAGTACAAATCCTCCATTATATCTGCCCTGACATCACTCTTGGCATAGATGATGTAGACATCAACACCATTGACTTCTTTTGATGTATTTCTCATTATATCTTTTGATAGGCCTCTGTTAGATACTGGGTGGTTGTGCCCCATTCTCATTATATCTTTTGATAGGCCTTTGTTAGTTGTTGGGCGATTGTGCCCCATTTCCCTGTATTTTCCAGTTGTACACAGAGATGATGTATTAGATGATGATGTACTTAGGAATGTATATACTATTTTTAATTCCCTACATCATATTGCCATCTATTATTTTTCATGCATGTATTATTTTATGCATATGTATGTCCAGAGAAGTTCAACATTGACCCCTGTATGGTCTTATGATACGACCCACACAAATGTCTTCCTCGACAGTTACCCGCATTGATCACACCCCACCAGTATTGGTAGTCTCATGCCTGAGATCATGGTATGATAGTTTGTCACCTCCAGATCGGGTGACTGTAGAGCAGCTGTTGCATCACTCCATGACCCTCCTGATGTTTCAGGTTTCTGTGAGTTTTGTAGAGGGCATGCTAGAGCACTAGGTACCAGAGATACATGTATTTCAGTTTGAGACCCAGGCGTTGATTCCTACTTTTGTGGAAGATATGCGTTTGACATCTTTGTAAGTGGGAAGGCCTTGCGCTCAGATGGCTGTCGGGGATATAAGTCGACAGTTTATGACCCTCACCGGGTTGAGGCGTAGAGTAGCCCAGGATGAGATTACCTCCGGGCATGTAGTGTCCTAGCATTTTCTGATAGACAGATTTGGCTCATTGGACAGTTATGCACAACACTCTGGGGATTTCACCACGTTGGAGGATCAGTGGTGTGTTGCTAGAGTAGATATACTCATGATGTGTGTAGTGGCCTATCTGTACATGCCACTATACATGGATCATTTAGACATCGGTGTAGTTATGGCAGTGCGGGCTCTCAGGGAGGGACATACCATTGTACAGATGATTGTGGCAGAGACATTGAGGTTAGCCGCGTATTGCAACACCCATTATGCAAAGGTATTCACAGACAGCCCAGTCTTGCTGTATGTGTGGTTCATGTGACGCCACCAAATTCAGACCACACTTGTCTCAAATTTGGTTGTCACGTACTAGCTCTAAAAATAAATTAACATCTAACATAGCGGAATAATAGAATAAATTACATTGATAAAATATAATTATTCTCGTCCCAAGGGTTCATAACTTAAATATCTCTTAAACATAATTTAAATATAACTAATACATATATCACAACTTAAGACATTACATGAATATAATAATCTCCACTAGACATAATTACTCAATAGCCTTGCCCTTGACCTTATCAATGCCTGAGCGGAATTTTTCTGCATCACAAAATTTTCATTTTTACTATTATCTAATTATATTATTTAAACATTTTTCAAATAAGAATAACATTTTTTAACACGTTCCTGGAATTTATATTCATATGCCAAATTGTTACAATTACATGATCCTTTCTAGCATAATTTTATAATTGACAACAACATATCCCCTCTTAACACAAAAGACGGGGACAACACCCACATATTACCCCTCTATCATTTTTCAAAAGCTTTGGGGTTTACAACTATTTCACATCTTACACAAAAGATTGAGATTTCAACAACAACAGATTAAACAACACATAAATAAATACAATATTATAACCACTAAACTCTAACACCTAGACTCAATCTATCATCCCACGATCCACAGCGCTTTGGTACTCCTTCTGAGGGACGTGCACCACCAAATCTCGGCTTATGGTGTGCCTGGTCTGCCCCTGCTTCACCGGGTAATGATGTACCCCATCAATCAATCTATTAATGGCCATGGGCAAAGCATAGCTCATCTTGTTCATCTTCCTTCTCTTGCATCTCACCTCATCGTCTAAGTCATTAGCCCGATCATTAGTTTCTTCCCAATTCTCCTCGAAGTGAATCCTATCCATCAACTCCATTTCTAACTAAGTACGGAGAGCCTCTTACTTCGTCCTCTTGCTCAACTCTCTCTGCTCTATTTCTTCCAACTTTCCTGCCAACTCTACATTCCTAGCCACCGATCAGTGAAACAAAGTCCCCATCTGGATTCTTGCCTCCTTACGGTGAGCAATCTCCACCTCCATTTCTTGCATCACTAATTTCCTTTGATGGTCCTCATCCCTCAGTTTCTGGAACTCAAACTCCCTCTCCCTAGCCTCAGCCTCAAATTCCTCAACTCTGCATCCTAACTCCAAAATTTTCTCATCATACTCCCCCAACATCCGATCCTCAAAAGTAGCCTCGTTGGAGTCCTCCATGGGCTCAGGCTCCTCCTCCATAGGCTCCTCCTCTAGATCAGACTCCTCAAGTAATGGCTCCATCTCCTCCTCATCATCATCCTCATCAATAGGGGCTACTACTATTATGAGCTCCACTATCAATGGTGCCTCATATACTGCGTGTATGTCACGCGGCTCCTCCTCTACCACTCGGTTAGGTTCTCCCATTTAAGTCATCCTACAATCACCAAAATAAGATAAAACAAACAACAACTCCATTAGGATGTTAAACAAACATAAGTTCATTGTATAGAATGAAATTATATTCCCTAACACACTAAGTCTCTCTCTAGAAAAACTCTACATGAGTCTGCATCCCTCTCTATCTTCTAAGTTCTCCTAACTTATAATCTAAGGACTCTCGTTCCTAAGGTTTATAACTATATCTTTGATACTAACCTGTGACGCCCCCAAATTCAGACCACACTTGTATCAAATTTGGTTGTCACGTACTAACTCTAAAAATAAATCAACATCTCACATAGCGGAATAATAGAATAAATTACATTGATATAATATAATTATTCTCGTCCCAAGGGTTTGTAACTTAAACATCTCTTAAACATAATTTAAATATAACTGATACATATCATAACTCCACACTTATAAATTTAATTTGAATTAATTGAACTACTCGTCTCACAACACATCAATCATTATATTCAAATAAATACTCATTTTCTTATTATATTAAAATATTTATTTATTCATGAAATTCCCGGTTCTTACAGTTCATGTCACACTTGAAACCGATTGGCACCTTCCGACACCATGGGTATTGTTTTTCCCATGAGATAGCCATGTCTTGCTCCTTTCAGACGGCAGAGTGTACAGACGTTGCTTCCAAGTCGGTGTTCTTGGCATGGATCGAGGATCCATTTGACATCTTGTTGTGTTCAAGGATTAGTTCTCCCTACAGCTTCATTACTCATGCACCTATCATAGATTATCTTCCTCTAGATGGTTTGAGGGGCATGACCACGTACCACCCACTGGCTGTGATGGCACAGTTTGACCAGTTTCAAGATGTTCATCCTTTTGAGGGAGCATTAGGTCAGCGTTTATCTTCTCGGCATTTATCAGCAGAGGATAGATCCAGGGTGTATGTCTGTTGGGCTCATCATGAGAGGGTTGAGTTTACTGTTAGCCATACGGGTCGTTTTACAAAGTATTCTACATGGATGGAGGCAGAGATTACATCGGCTAGGGTTGTATCCACCGAGCCGGGGGTTTATTCTAAGAAAGGGGAGCCCATGGAGGACATTGATTCTCCAACTATTGAGGAGCTATTTGTTGGGTTGACAGCAACTCTTGTTGATTCTCCCAGTATGACTGCTACTGTGACCCCACATTCGGTAGAGTATTTAGAGTAGAGTCTGCATCTGATGACATTTGAGAAAGATCTGGTTAGGGCCTTGATGTTGACCACTCTTGTTGGGAGAGATGTTGCTCTATTAGAGAGAGATGGTGCCTTAGCTCATAGAGATATCGTTGTTGCTGAGCGGGATGAGTCTAGATCATCCAGAGATGCAATGGTTATTGAGTGGGATGGTGCTATATCTGCCCGAGATGATGCTATTACAGATAGCACTGCGTTGAGGTCTCACACTACTGTTATCATTGCAGAGATGAGCATAGTGTAACCATGCAGTTCGTCGTGGATCTGATGGCTCGAGTTGATACCATAAGGTATGAGCTTACAACGTTAACCCCTTCTTCTGAGAGGGATGCCATGGTTGATTTGATAGCACGTAAATACACTGATTTGTAGATGGGCTTGGATTTTCCTGCATAGACTAACTTAGCCATTTTTGTCATGTACAATACACATTGTATATATCAAACAATATTATATATTGCAAGGAAATATATTTTGATTCACTTCCCCTTTAGTTATGCCTTGTTACTTGCTTGATATTTGCATATTTCTCAAAGGCTTGTGATCTTGATGTATTATGAACTCCCCCTTGATTGACGGCCATTAAGATGTCTCAGGATCTTTCAGAATGGATCGTTAATCTGTGTATATTCCCTACCCTTTTGTGTCTTGGGACTGGTTTTTGTATGTGGTTATTGAGAGGAGTGTGGCTTTCCTCTCTAAGGTTGACCACTCCACAGATGGTTGCCGGTACTCCTTTGTATGGGGCAGCCCAGGTAGTTCCATCTCTTATGGATTGGTTTTACTCTTTGATGACTCAAGCGCAGCTTAGATGGTCGCCGGCTCTCCCATTGATATGGGGAGACCAGGTTAGATGGTTACCGTTTTAACGGTAACACTTTCGCCATTATTTTTATAAAAAGATAATTCTGTCATTTTCTAACTACGAAAATACTTTCGTTGTGGGGTCCACCAATGATTGTGCCGTCGTACGAATATTCCCCGACAAAAAGAATATTCCCCGACCAAACGAATATTATATAACCACTTGCTTACTTTGCAAAATTTATAAATAATGCCCACAACTATAACAATATATCAAATCCACAACATAATATTTAAAAAAAAATATTTCGAGAAATTTAAATCTTTATTCATAAAATTTGGGGTCTCACATAGGTCATACTAACGAAGGAATTCCCCTTCTCTCCCCTCCTAGTTCTTGTCTCACATCTTAGCCAGGGATCATATCCCTAAGCTTTGATACCAACTGTGACGCTCCAAAAATAGGTATACATCACCCATCTTGAGTCGCCAAATACATGGTACAGAATTTAAATACAAACTTCTTTTATACAGTACGACAAAACGTAGCTGAGAGTTTCAACATGGATAATGTCTCGTAGAGAGTATCAAAACTCAAATAAAGTCCTCATTATAATTATTATCACACTATTTCATTGAATAGTGAGGACTACTAATGCAAACATCTGGACCGTCACTCCGTTCTCCGACTAGTCCCAGCTTTATTCTCATTTCCTGAAGAGAACAATGAAAACAAAGGGTGAGCTCAACTAGCCTAATAAGAAATATTATGATTAAGATAATGCCGAATAAATTATCGTTAGCCTTCAACAGTGTTAAACTGATAAAATATAATAAACATCAAGTTTAACTACAGCGGAATAAGTAATCCATTAGAAGAGTCAAGTAGAGCATGATATCTACTATCTTCTATGATTTAAAAAGTTTATCATCAATTTTATCGCTGAGACTCAGCTTAATAAATAAACCACATCATCGAATCATCCCTGTACTACGGGCCAAGGATATTCTTGTAATCATCAATGGTCATGATTATACCGAATAATCCCTGGTCATAATCATACCAACAACTGTCCATCAATGCACTACAGGCCAATGATGATTTTTACCTCATCATTTGTAACATTACGGACATAATTATACCGAATAATCCCTGGTCATAATCTTACCAATCAATAGTACATCTATGCACATAAGCCACAAATGACTTTTATCATAATATAAACATGAGGATGATGACAATGAAATAAGAATTCAATTAAATTTTTAAAGATTTATAACTTAATTTATACATAATTTAATAATGTCCAAATTGTCAACATGATACTGATTTGTGGAGTAAAATTCAAGAATAATATTGTATCAAAAATGATTTGGACAACAAAGAAATCAATTTTTGTCATGAATAATTCCCCAGGTGAATAGTACCCTTCGAGAATAGTATCCCGTGAATAGTACTTTGTGAATAGTACCCGTGAATAGTACTTTATGAATAGTACCCCATGAATCGTACTTTGTGAATAGTACTTTGTGAATAGTACCCCGTAAATAGTACTTTGTGAATAGTACCGCAAAAATGAATACTACTCATGGACAGTACTCCGGCATGAAAAGCTTAAAATTTAGCAAGAATGTGTAGAAAATATCCTTGTGAAACTATACTAGATGAAGCGCAAATTTCAAGGATATTCTACTAATTTCACGGATTATAGAAGCAATACTTTAACAAAATGAGGGTATAATCAGGAATACGAGACGAAATAATATTACTCACATACTACAGAGTATGGAAGAAAATATTATTCCTATGAATCTTGAACAAAATAATATCCCTTACCTCACGAAAAAGACCTGGATCTTTGAAATAGTGAGGTAGCAGACTTCTCTTCTTCTTTCTCTTTATAGCTTCTCTCTTTAAAATTGCTCTTGTGAGTCTTAGTGAATTGGTGAGAATGAAAGAAGAATGAGCTTCTATTTATAGAAAAATATAGTTTCGATAATTGCACGTTTTGGGACTCGAAATATTATAGTATAATACCTTCATCTTTTCTTTCATTTTTAATTTAGTCCTACAAGTATTATCAAACTTGCACCACCTCCCTTAATAGTACATCATGTGAATCAATAGTACATTCATGTGAATCAATAGTACACACATGTGAAAAAAATAGTTACAGTATAGTACCTTCATCTATACCTCTATTTTTAATTTAGTCATGCACGTATTATCAATCTTGCACCACCTCTTTTAATAGTACATACATGTGAACAAATAGTTATAAGCATGTGAATTAATAGCAATTAATTGCTCATTTATCTGATTAATTACCCGATTGGTTAATATAACCTCCAGATATCAATTATTATCGAAATAGATGTCTATTTCCATTAACACTAATAATCCCAACACAATGAAAATATCAATTTCATCTTTAATCAGTACGAACTTATTCATCATTATTATTATATGTAACATTCTAGAATTTTAATTATAATATTAAATATTTATTGAGTTATATAAATATTTAATGGTTGTGGTTATAGTGGAATAAATATTTTTAAATTGATTTGATTTTATTTGGTTAATTATTTGTTAAATAAATAATTAATGAATTAAGGAAATTATTAGATTGATATTTCAATTTAATGGTTAATTATTTGTATTAAGTTATGTGATTAAATGATTTATTTAATTAATTGTTATTAGAATTAATTAAATTAAATATGAAAGCTTGATTAAATAAAGTGTGAGAAATAACTATATTATAAGGAGTTATTAAAATAAATTAAAGTAGTTTAATTTAGTTTTATCCAAACAAGGTTCAAGGATATTAATTCTTTAATTTTAAATGGTTTGCCAAACAAGGCCCTATGGCTTTTGGAATTCTTTTAATTTTAAATTATATAAATAAAATAAAATAATAAAATAATAAATATAATATATTTATATTATATATCGTTAATAATCGATATTCTGCAATAAGTAATAGTATTAAGTTTATCGCTTTTTTTTTTTTCAAGGCTTAAGTGTTAGCTAGACTACGTGACTTGGTATTTGGTTTAAGCTAAGAGGAGTCTCGAGAATGAGGGTTACAGAGAATTACAGAGAGAATTGAGAGATTTTGAGAGTGAAACACGAGAAAATTGTTCGCAATTGCAAGATTGTGCAAGCTAGCGAAGGTATGTGCACAACTTTGATATTATATGTGTTTATGAGTATCACAAGAAAGTTTTTTGTTATGCTCTGTGAATTCTATTTCTTCCGAATTGTTGTTATGTAACTAAGTTATGGTGGTTATATGTGATATAATGCTAGAGTTTATGTTTAAACAAGAAATTTGTATGCTAAATTAGATTTGTGACAAGAGGAAGAAAATAATGGCGAAAGATATGTATTTTCATACGGTTCATGAAAAGTATCAATCAGAGGGCCAATTAGTATCATAAATTGTAAATTGAAGCTTGATTATGTTAGTTCATTAAGAAACGAGCATAACATAATTTGAATGAAGTGATTTGGCCGAGTATTGGAGCCACAGTGTTGATTTTTGGGATGAATATCAAAAATGGAGTTTTATATAAAAAACATGGAATTTGAGAAGTTAAACTAGCTTAAGTTGTTGTTAAATTATTCTATATTGATATATATGTGAGGAATCATGTTTGTGATAATTCTATACCATTTGTACGTGTTATTATCAATGTTTAGTGGGTGAAATTCGTGTTAGTTAGCTTATTAAAAGTGTCGTAACCATGTTCTGCAAAACTGGAATCACGTATAGAAAGCGTGCGCATGACCCCTCAAGCGCCAAGCAAGTAAAGAACTAGTATAAATGGCGCGGCGCGTCGCGCTTAGTGCCCGATCTCGCAGTGAAGTCTGAATAACTGCAGACATTTGAGGCTCAATTTTACTTAGCTTAATGATAGGTTAATGTGCCCAATATGTAACAACAAGGCTAAAATAGAGTTGTGTTATATGGATTAGGGATTCAAAGTTGTAAAAGTGATTAGTAGGTTACGAACGCATTATATTATAACTTAGCTTATACAATGAAGGTTAGTTAAGTGTTGTGATGTTAATACTTGGGAATTCTAAAATGTAAATGGTAGCATAAGACTTGTGTGAAAATAAAACGTTTAGCTAGTAATGCGTTTTATATTGAAAAGTGAATATTAGTATGTCTAATAGATGTTGTGGTTTTAATACTGTGTATAGGTGGACGTGAGTTTTAATATTTTAGCTTACGCTCGAGACAAGTTTTCTAACTCTACACTTTCGTTGAGTTGGTTCTATTATTACATTGTGTAACTTCATTCTTTTGATTGAGAAAGTTCCAAGAATCTCATCTATTACATTGAGCATGTTTAATTCTAAATTATTGGAATTCTAATCATTTTTGACTTACTCTAACTTGTTTATAGTTAAACAAGTTTCTTTAGTTTAATCTTTTACAATAAATGTTCTTGAAACTTAATTCCTTGTGTTGAATAGTTCAATCACTTTGTATATTTTATTACCATGTGGAGTAAGCATTATTTCTAGCTTGCTATCAACTAATGCATGTTCGGTAACTAAAATTCTAATTTGACAAGATTATAGACCTAGCTTATTATTGTTCAAGCCAAGGTTTACCATTTCTTTATTTTGATCAATACTTATGCTCTCTAGTTATTTCAAGCATGCATCTAGAATATAGTCAGTTCACCTATGATTCTCAAATGTTCTAAGTTAAGTTGTTATTAAACAACTATGGTGTTATCAAGCATTGTTGATTCAACTAGTTCCCTAGTTGATGATCGTTAAACTTCAAATTACCCTTGAAAACTTATCCAAACCAAACTTTCTTTGGTGCGGACTTGTACTCTAAATATTGAGATGAACAACCCTATTTTTAGGGGTTTACGCTTAGCATTGAAATATTTGTGCACAATACATTGTACGAAGTATTGACCCCCCTAAGTACGTGGAGTCCTTATAGTCATATGACTGTTAAAGTTAAAGTTGAAAGATTACTTATAACTGTGGACATGGTTCGTGGTCATTAGACCCTTAGTAGTATGTTTCAGAAGGTTAATAGAACATATCATTCAGTTCTATTGAGCCTATTATTTGGAAAATGTTGTAATGTTAATAGAACATATCATTCAGTTCTATTGAGCCTATTATTTGGTAAATGTTGTAAAGTTATTTATTCTTATTTCAAGTGAGCTTTGTTTGCTCACTCTTCCATATTTATACACTTATTGTAGCTATGGTTGAGAAGGTAAATAAACCTACAACTAGCAAAAGAAAGGGAAAAATGTATAAGTGATGAAGACTTGTAATTTTTTTTTATCGTTATGATGATAGACTTTTAAGAATGATGTGATGTAATAATTTAATTTCTGCATTTGAATGATTGTAATTAAAGGTTAGATAACCTGGGAGATAATTTTTATTAACGCAATCTTGTATGGGCATGTTTTATTATTCAATTATATTATGATTAGATAGTTAGATATAAATGTTTTAATTAAGTGAACACTGAATCTTGAGGTTATGAAGTACCGGGATTTGGGGGTATCACATTATAACTCACACTATTTAACAACCAGATCATTCCCAGGAAAGAGGGGGCTTTTCGATAAGTATTTCTCCCTATTGGCGCGCAATTAGGTGACCAAACAACTCCTCGACAGAACTTTCTAGACATTGTCAATATTGCAAATAATAATATGAATAACTTTATCATCTCAATTATTGATTTAATAATAATAAATATTATGCAGATGATACTGTGATAATAATTGAATCAATAATATGAGAGATATTATGCAGCAATTACTGTAGAAATAATTGAGTATAACTTAGTGACTTCTCACGTAAGCATCAATAATCAATATCGTGTGCTACTATGCAACCACACATATTACTGTACTTTTACCACCGGGTAGTTCAACAGTTTAACAGTAAAACGTTCGCCATTATTTTTATTAAAAGATAATTCTGTCATTTTCTAACTACGACAATACTTCTGTTGTGGGGTCCACCAATTATTGTGCCATCATACGAATATTCCCTGTTCAAACGAATATTCCCCGACCAATCGAATATTATATAACAACTTGCTTACTTTGCAAAAATTGTAAATAATACCTACAACTATAACATTATATCAAATCCACACCATAATATTGAAAAATATATTTCGAGAAAAATTAATCTTTATTTATAAAAGTTGGGGTCTTACACCGTGGCATTGTCATTGAATGACAGGTACATGAACAGGGGAACACCATCTCTGGGAGGTACCAACACATGAGCTTTGATTAGCTGCTCTTTGATTGTAAGGAAGGCTTTCTGACACTCGTCATTCCATTTCATGGAGGAGTTCATCCTTAGCAACTTGAAAATAGGCTCACAGGTTGTTGTGAGTTGGGAGATGAATCGGTTGATGAAGTTGATTATGCCAAAAAAATCCCCGTATTAATTTCTCTGTCTGAGGTATGGGCATTTCCGTAATGTCCTAGATTTTTGTATGATCCAACTCAATCCCTTTGTGGTTGACTAGGAATCCTAGCAACTTGAATGATTTAACACCAAAGGCGCACTTGGCCAGATTCAACTTCAAGTTGTACTTAAGCAACCTGTTAAAGAGCTTTTTGAGATAATGTAGGTAGTCTTCCTCCCTTCGGGACTTGACAATGATGTCATCCATATAGATTTCTATCTCTTTGTGCATTAGATCGTGGAAATGAGCCATCATGGCTCGCTGATAGGTAGCTCTAGCATTGATGAGGCCGAATGACAATTGTCTATAGCAAAAAGTTCCCCAATGAGTGATGAATGCAATTTTCTTATGATCCTCTTCAGCAACCATGATTTGATGGTACCCCGCAAAGCAATCAGCAATGGAGTACATGTCATACTAAGTTGAATTGTCAATGAGTATGTGGATGAATGGTACAGGAAAGCTATCTTTCAGATTAGCTTTGCTCAGATCCTTATAATCCACGCAAACTCGCACCTTCCCTATGGGTTTAGGCACATCGACTAGGTTGGATAGCCACTCAGGGTATGTTGACACCATGATGATGTCGGCTTGAAATTATTTTACAATTTCTTCTTTAACTTTTATACTCCACTCAGGTTTTAATCGCCTGAGTTTCTGCCTGACTGGCTTGAATCCCTCTTTAATGGGGAGGCGATGAATGACGATGTTAGTGGACAAACCGACCATGTCTTCATGAGACCATGCAAATACATTCTGGAATTGGGTCAATAGTCACTCCTTTGGTTTGGAGTAAGGTATGTACCAATCTGGATTTTTTTGGGGTTTTCTGAGGTTCCGAAGTTGAAAGAGGTGGTTTGATCAAGATTTGGCTTGGGTATGTCTTCGACCCATTCTTTGATTTATTGATGTGACACCCCCAAATCCGAGTTACCTAACCCTCGAGTTTGGTGCTCACGATCCACAATATAATAAAATTTAACTACCCATTCATTGATGAATATAAACTTACATAACATTAATTAATAAATTAACAACATCATCCCAGGTCATCTAACCTTAACATTACAAACATACCCTTTAGTTATACTGTAAGACCCCAACTTTTATGAATAAAGATTAATTTTTCTTGAAATATATTTTTGAATATTATGGTGTGGATTTTATATAATGTTATAGTTGTGGTTATTATTTACAAATTTTGCAAAGTAAGCAAGTGGTTATATAATATTCGATTGGTCGGGAATATTCGTTTTAACAGGGAATAATCGTACGACGGTACAATCATTGGTGGACCCCACAACAGAAGTATAGTTAGAAAATGACATAATTTTCTTTTTATAAAAATAACGTTGAAAGTTTTACCGTTAAACTGTAGAACTACCCAGTGGTAAAAGTACAGTAATACGCGTGGTTGCATAATAGCACATGGTATTGATTATTGATGTTACGTGAGAAGTCACTTAGTTATACTCAATTATAGCTACAATAATTGTTGTATAATATCTCTCATATTATTGATTCAATTATTATCACAGTATCATCTGCAAAATATTTATTATTATTAAATCAATAATTGAGACAAAAAAGTTATTCATATTATTATTGGCAATATTGACAATATCTAAAAAGTTCTGTCGAGGAGAGGTTTGGTCACCTAATTGCGCGCCAATAGGGAAAATCCTTATCGGAAAACCCCCTCTTTCCTGGGAATGATTTGGTTATTAAATATTGTGAGTTATAATATTAATGATGAATTAGTTCGTATTGATCAAAGATGAAATTGATATTTTCATTGTGTTAGGATTATTAGTGTTAATGGAAATGGACATCTATTTCGATAATAAATTATGTCTGGAGGTTATATTGACCAATCGGGTAATTAATCGGATAAATGAGCAATTAATTGCTATTAATTCACATGTTTATAACTATTTGTTCACATGTATATACTATTGATTCACATGCATGTACTATTAGGGGAGGTGGTGCAAGATTGATAATAGTTGCATGACTAAATTAAAAATAAAGGTATAGATGAAGGTACTATACCGTAACTATTTTTTTCAAATGTTTGTACTATTGATTCACATGAATGTACTATTGATTCACGTGATGTACTATTAGGGGAGGTAGTGCAAGTTTGATAATACTTGCAAGACTAAATTAAAAATGAAGGAAAAGATGAAGGTATTATATTGTAATATTTTGAGCCCCAAAACGTGCAATTAGCGAAACTATATTTTCCTATAAATAGAAACTCATTCTTCTTTCATTCTCACCAATTCACTAAGACTCACAAGAGCAATTATAGAGAGAGTAGTTATAGAGAGAAAGAAGAAGAGAAGTCTGCTACCTCACTATTCCAGTATCCAGTCTTCTTCAGAGGTAAAGGATATTATTTTGTTCAGTATTCATAGGAATAATATTTTCTTCTATACTCTGTAGTATGTGAGTAATATTATTTCGTCTCGTATTCCTAATTACATCCTCATTTTGTTAATGTATTGCTTCTATACTCTGTGAAAATTAGTAGAATATCCTTGAAATTTGCGCTTCATCTAGTATCATTTCACAGGGATATTTTCAACACATTCTTGTTAAATTTTAAGCTTTTCATGTCAGAGTACTGTCCTTGAGTAGTATTCATTTTTATGGTACTATTCGAAAAAGTATTATTCACGGGGTACTATTCATAAAATACTATTCACGGGGTACTATTCATAAAGTACTATTCACCGGCACTAGTCACAAAGTACTATTCATGAGTACTATTCACAAAGTACTATTCATGAGGTACTATTCTTGAAGTACTATTCACAGGGTACTATTCACTCGGGTACTATTCACCTGGGAATTATTCATGACAAAAATTAATTTCTTTGTTGTCCAAAGCATTTTTGATACAATATTATTCTTGAATTTTACTCCACGAAGTAGTATCATGTTGACAATTTGGACATTATTGAATTCTGGATAAATTAAGTTATAAATCTTTAAAAATGTATCCTTTGCTTTCTTTTAATTTATCCTTATATTGTGATAAAAGTCATCTGTGGCTTACGTGCATAGATGTACTATTGATTGGTATGATTATGACCAGGAATTATTCAGTATAATCAAGACCGTAATGTTACAAATGATGTGGTAAAAATCCTCATTGGCCTGTAGTGCATTGATGGACAGTTGTTGGTATGATTATGACCAGGGATTATTCGGTATAATCATGACCTTTGATGATTACATGAATATACTTGGCTAAGTAGAAAAGCGTGGATGATTCGATGATGTGGTTTATTTATTAAGCTGAGTCTTAGCGATAAAATTGATGATAAACTTTTTAAATCATAGAAGATAGTAGATATCATGCTCTACTTGACTCTTCTAATGGTTTTCTTGTTCCGCTATAGTTAAACTTGATGTTTATTATATTTTATCAGTTTAACATTGTTGAAGGCTACCGATAATTTATTTTGCATTATCTTAGTCATAATATTTCTTATTGGGCTAGTTGAGCTCACCCTTTGTTTTCATTGTTCTCTTCAGGAAATGAGAATATAGCTGGGACTAGTCGGGGAACGAAGTGACGGTCCAGATGTTTGCATTAGTAGTCCTCACTATTCATTGAAATAGTGTGATAATAATTATAATGATGACTTTATTTGAGTTTGGATACTCTCTACGAGACATTATCCGTGTTGAAACTCTCAGCTACGTTTTGTCGTACTATATAAAAGAAGTTTGTATTTTAAATTATGTACCATGTATTTGGCGACTCAAGATGGGTGATGTATACCTTTTTTGGGGGCGTCACAGTTGGTATCAAAGCTTAGGGATATGATCCCTGGCTGAGATGTGAGAAAAGAATTAGGAGGGGAGAGACGGGGAATTGCTTCGCTAGTATAACCTACCTAAGTTTTTTTTGGTATTTATTTGGTCGGTCAGAGTATAGGGATAATATGTGACATGCCAATTAACCCTTATTTTGTGGCAGTATTTGAAAATGGCATCCGAAAATGTTGAGATAAGTAATGAAGCACATGAGACCATTGAGTCACCAATGATCAATACCCAGGATAATGTGCATCAGGATGGCAATAATACTCAGGAAAACAACAACGCTGAGAAAATGATGAACGATGGGATGTTAAGAGGCTTTATGCAATTCATGCAACATTAGGCGAGAACGACTCCTGTTCAAAATGCAGGTGGAAACACTGGCAACTCTCAGACGGTCACCGCTAAACAGTTCAAGGAGTTGGGACTACCCGGTGGTAAAAGTACAGTAATACACGTGGTTGCATAGTAGCACACGGTATTGATTATTGATGCTTACGTCAGAAGCCACTCAGTTATACTCAATTATTGCTATAGTAATTGCTACATAATATCTCTGATATTATTGATTCAATTATTGTCACAGTATCATCTGCATAACATTTATTATTATTAAATCAATAATTGAGACGAAAAAGTTATTCATATTATTATTTGCAATATTGACAATGTCTAGAAAGTTCTGTCGAGGAGAGGTTTGGTCACCTAATTGCACGCCAATAAGGAGAAATCCTTATCGGAAAGCCCCCTCTTTCCTGGGAATGATTTAGTTGTTAAATATTATAAGTTATAATATTAATGATGAATAAGTTCGTATTGATTAAAGATGAAATTGATATTTTGATTGTGTTGGGATTATTAGTGTTAATGGAAATCGACATGTATTTCTATAATAATTGATGTCTGGAGGTTATTTTGACCAATCGGGTAATTAATTGGATAAATGAGCAATTAATTGCTATTAATTCACATGCTTATAACTATTTGTTCACATGTTTGTACTATTGATTCACATGCATGTACTATTAGGGGAGGTGGTGCAAGATTGATAATACTTGCGTGACTAAATTAAAAATAGAGGTATAGATGAATGTACTATACCATAACTATTTTTTTCAAATGTGTGTACTATTGATTCACATGAATGTACTAATGATTCACATGATGTACTATTAGGGGAGGTGGTGCAAGTTTGATAATACTTGCAGGACTAAATTAAAAATGAAGGAAAAGAGAAAGGTATTATACTGTAATATTTCGAGCCCCAAAACGTGCAATTATCGAAACTATATTTTCCTATAAATAGAAGCTCATTCTTCTTTCATTCTCACCAATTCACTAAGACTCACAAGAGCAATTATAGAGAGAGAAGCTATAGAGATAAAGAAGAAGAGAAGTCTGCTACCTCACTATTCTAGTATCCAATCTTCTTCAGAGGTAAGGGATATTATTTTGTTCAGTATTCATAGAAATAATATTTTCTTTCATGCTCTGTAGTATGTGTGTAACATTCCAGAATTTTAAATTATAATATTAAATATTTATTATTTTTTATAAGTATTTAATGGATATGTTATTGTTGAATAAATAATTGTTCAATTTGAGTTGATGTGGTTTAGTTATTTATTTGTTGAATAAATAATTAAGGAGTTAAGGAAATTAATTGTTATGAGATTATATACCAATTTAATTTAATAGTTAAGCTAGAGAGCTTATAATGATTAAATGAATTATAATATTTTAATTGAAATTTGTAATTAAAATAAAGTGTTAGTTGGTTAAATAAAATTATAATTATAAAGGAAATTATAATTGTGTGATAATGATTTATGTGTTAAAGTAATCTAATAAATTAGTATTTGAATTTATTAAATGGATTATTTAATTTAGTAAAAGTGCGTCAAATAACCTGGCTATAAAGGAG
This sequence comes from Panax quinquefolius, assembly GCA_020205615.1. Lineage (NCBI taxonomy): Eukaryota > Viridiplantae > Streptophyta > Magnoliopsida > Apiales > Araliaceae > Panax > Panax quinquefolius. The sequence goes on from CM035169.1 coordinate 103,504,161, forward strand.
TTATTAAAATAAATTAAAGGAGTTTAATTTAGTTTTGGCCAAACAAGTCGTAATGCATATTAAGTCTTTAATCTAATAATGTTTTATCAAACAAGGTATAAGGATTAATTGATTTATTATTTATCAAACAAGGTATATAAGTTAATGGGTTATTTTTATTATGTTAGCCAAACAAGCCTTATGGATTTTGATTTTCAAAACTTACATAACTGATATAAGTTATATCTATATTTATATTATATAATTAATATATATTATTGCTATATACGTTATAGTTTTCTACGTTAGTTAGACTAGAGTTAGGAAGAAGGCTCAGTTAGAGAAAAGAGAAGAAGAAGAAGAAGAAGAAGAAGAAGAAGAAGAAGAAGAAGAATACAAAGAAAAATTTGAGAGAAGTCAAGAGAAATTGAGAAAAGAATTGGCGAAAAGAAGATTGTAATCATAGCTAGCCACCATTTTCTTCTAACTCTAGAGTATCATCTTCTTAATCAAAGGTAGGATATTAATCCTTGTATGTTATTTTTAAAGTTTAGTTTTCTTCTTCAAAAAGTTCTCTGTAAATAATTGTGGATGATGAATTTCTTGTGTATATAGCTTTAGATGATGATTGTTGTTGTAAAACTATTTTTCATAGGTTATGTATGATTATAATCAATTACTTTATTTATGTATGCAAATTGTGAAGAAAAATATATCATAGTGAGTTCATATGAAAATATATATGAATATGACTTAGTTTAAAGTAAAAATTAAGGTTTAATTAGTTGTTAAATTGATAAATTGACTATTGGAATTGATAGAGTATGTATAATCATAACCATGGTATTTTGAATTTACTATTTTGATTGAAAAACAAAATCACAGTGTTGATTTTCATTAAAAATGTCAAAAATTGAGGTTTATCAAAAATAATGAAATTGGTTGTTGAGAATTTGATGTTTATGTTATTTTATGGGTAGAATCATGCTAGGAGTCTTTACAATATGTTTACAGGAAGTCTCTGTATATATTACATGTAATTAGTTTATAAGATTAGAGCTTGTAGGCCAATTTAGCTTTTTGTTCATGCTGTTGCCGAGCTTGGTCGCCGAATTGAGAGTTTGGCAGTATGCCCAAAGAATGTTAGTTAGTAAGTTTCACGCATGGCCTAAATTTCAGCCAAGAGACCAACCACATTATAAATCTGTAGCCACAAAACATGAAGTTAGCGAGAATGGTCTGACAGTTTTAGTTTGTTACACAAATTTTGAAAATAAATGTTATGTGTTAATAATAGGACTGTTAAATGATGAATTCAGTAATACTAAACTAAAAATGATCATGTTATCAAGGGGTAACTAGTATTAACGTAGTTCAATTATGTGAATTGGTAATTAAACCTACATGTTATATGTACTTGTTTATATATACAAAATATTGGTAATGACTAATTATGTCATGATGACATATGTATAGGGTATTGAAATTTAAGTCGTAAACTTTAGCTTGTGCTCAAGGCAAGTTCTCTAACTCTAAAACTTCATTGTGCAAGTTTAATTTCGTTGAGTACATTATTGTTTTTAATTCAATTTCAATTACACAAGTGGCTAACTCTGCACTTTCGTAGAGCTAGATGGTTTATTATTGAGAAAGCTCTTGTATCTAATTGTTCATAGGGATGCAAGTATTCTAAATCATATATTTAGTATTGAGCAAGTTTCTTTAATATTTAACTTGTTATTTAGCATGCAATCGCTATATTTTAATATTCTAGTGTTGAACAACTTTATCGTTCAAATTATTATTCATTATGCATGCTTGGTATCCAATTATCAATAACTTTGACTTAATATTGTTTAAAGAAAATTATGTTATGATTATTCAATGTTTATGCTATTAGATTATTCCTAAACCATGATATTAATTTACAAATATCGATTCAGTTATGATTATTCCATAGCATACAGTTAGTTCTTTTATATTCAACTAATCTTTAGTTGATGACCGTTGAATTCTAAATTACCATGTAATGTATCCAAACCAAACTTACTTTGGTGTGGACTTGTATTCTAAATACTGAGATGAACAACTCTTTTATTAGAGGTTTACGGTTAGCGTTGAAATGGTTGTGCACAATACATTGTACGAAGGGTTGATCCCCCTAAGTACGTGGAGTTCTTATAGTCTTATGGATGTTAAAGTTAAAGTTGAAAGATTACTTATAAATATGGACATGATTCGTGGTCATTAGACCCTCAGTAGTATGTTTAAAAATGTTAATAGAACCTATCATTCAGTTCTATTGAGCCTATTTCTGGCAAATGTTGTAATGTTGTAAAGTTATTCATTCTTATTTCAAGTGAGCCTTGTTTGAGCACTCTTGCATATTATATACTTATTGCAGCTAAGGTTGAAAAGGTCAATGAACCTACCACTAGCAAAGGAAAGGGAAAAATGTACAAGTGATGAAGACTTGTAATTTTATTTTATCGTTATAGACTTTTGAATGATGTAATAATTTAATTTCCGCATTTGAATGATTGTAATTAAAGGTTATATAACCTGGGAGATTTTTATTTAAGTTTAATCCTGTATGAGCAGGTTTTTATTATTCAATTTTATTATAATTGGATAGTTAGAAATGAATGTTTTGATTAAGTGAACACCAAATCTTGAGGAAATGAAGTACCAGGATTTGGGGGTGTCTCAATGTGAATTGTGACGCCCCCAAAATAGGTCCATTCCATCCAACCCATTCTGAGTCGCCAAATACATGGTACAGAAATAACTACAACTTTATTATTACAACATATAAACTGTGAGTTTAAATACAGATATTGCCATCTAGACAATATCCACACGCAAATAAATTCCCATCATAATTATTGATACATTATTTTATAAAAATGGTGAGGACTACTAAACAACTCTCTCTAGAACCTTCATTCCATACCCCGACTAGTACTCGCTACATTCTCGCCTCCTAAGAAGAAAAATGGAACAAAAAGGAAAAGGGTGAGCTCAACTAGCCCAGTAAAGAATGTTATGACTAAGATAATGTACAACAAATTATCGTTAGTCTTCAACAGGGAAAAATCTAATAGAATACAATAGACAACAAGTTTCAGATCAATATTCGCAGTGGAAATAATAATTCATAGAAGAGTTACGTAGAAAATGAAATCTACTATAATCTATGAATTTAACAGTCCATCATCAATATTTTATCCCTGTAACATCAATCAATATTCATCTCAAATCAAATATTCATCTTTGCACTATAGGCCAAAGATATTCACCAGTTGGTCATGTTCATCTAAACACCTGTTCATCTTTGCACTACGGGCCAAAGATATTCATCATAAAATTATTCATCTTTGCACTACGGGCCAAAGATATTCATCAGTTGGTCATGTTCATCTAAACACCTGTTCATCATTGCACTACGGGCCAAAGATATTCTTCAGAAATCATTCATCTTGCACTACAGGCCAAAGATATTCCATAATATCATCATTTAAGACTGAAGATGATGAAAAATATTTTTAAAGAAACGAATCAAGTGAAACAAAATGACAAGGATTAAGGATTAAGGATTCGTACTTTGTTTTATCCACGTCCAAAAATACCTCAAAAATAATCACAGTGGTGTAAAATTCAAGAATGATCAGAACTTGGATACAATCAAAGCTAGTATCCATAATAGATATTTTGGACAAAAAGAAGAAATTTCATTTTTCGGTGAATAGTGCCGTATTCGTGAATAGTGTCGTATACGTGAATAGTGTCGTATACGTGAATAGTAACTCCGACACCAAAAGATAGAAATTTCACAAAAACATCTTCACGCTTCGTGAATAGTACTCGTGAATAGTAACTCGTGAATAGTAACTCATGAATAGTAACTCGTGAATAGTAACTCATGAATAGTAACCCCGACATGAAAAAGTTCCAAATTTGATTAAAAGTTTCAACCAATATTTCAGCATAATGATATTGAAGAAATAATATCATTTGAGAAGAAAATAACATCCCTTACCTCGAAAGACAGTACTTCTAGTTGAAACACCGGATATAGGCTATGACTTGAACTCGCACCGTATAACAATACTCAAAGTATACTCAAAATACTCACAAGAATACGCTCGATAATATAGAGAGAGAAAACTTCAGTTTCTGGTGTGATTTTCAATTCTAACCTAAGCACCCTATTTATAGGAAAATGCTTAGAACACCAAAGTAGAAAATTGAATATAATATTAATATAATTATACAAATTTTCCTTAGCCCACCTTTTGAAATCTGATTTCAGCCATAGCACATGTTAAATGAGGTTCACAAACTCACCAAAAACGTTTTTCTCAAAATAATTAATTAAAACTCCCAAAAATCAATTATTTCGGAACTCCGAAACTTCAATAATTCATAATAAATAGCCCTTTTATCAGAAAATTCGAATCTCGCGTGTTTTTATAGGAAATTCAATTCTCTACAACTTTGCAGAAGAAAGTTTTTCCAAATTCCAAACATAAATTGACCGAAATCCATAAACGGTCGATTTTACAATCTATAATCAATTTCAGTCAATAAATGGGGTCCACCACACATGTTTAACATGTTTTAAACATTTAATGCCACAAAATACTCTTCCTCCCTCATATACTCATATATCCCACATTCATTATAAAAATATCACCGTTAATATATTATTAAAATAATATATTTAAATGAATTATTTTATCAGAAAAAGATAAAATATTAATTTTCAACAATTGTCACATTAAAAATTTTCTCCATCTATATCCACATAAAATCAATATTTTCCTCATCATATAAATCAATAATTAATTATTCACAAATAATATTACAGATCACAAAGATCTTGCAACGAAGGTAGCTTCAGGAAAGAGGGGGCTTTCAATAAGAATTTCTCCTTCATGTGGCAAGCAATTAGGTGACCAAACCTCTCCTTAGACAGAACTTTCTAGACATTGCCAATAATGTTTTCTAATAATATTATTCAGATAATATGAATTATTGCTTCGATAATGAAAAATACTGTGTAATGACAATTTATTGAAACAACAGCAATATAAAATATCAATACAACAATTATTGAATCAATAAAATAAAATACTGAACAGTAATTACTGTAACAATTATTGAGTAGTGCCTTCTTACGTAAGAATCAATAATTGGTGCAATACCGTGTGCTACTGTTCAACAACGCGTATTTGTGTGTTTTAACCACCGGGTATTCCAACAAGATAATCTGTGTAATAACTACGTAGTTATTTATAAACAACTTATATTTGTCGTTTTCTTCATCCAATCGCTTTCCGTTATGGGGCCTACACAAAAGATCGCAGGTAAATGCATTTAATATTCCCCGACAGCATACGAATATTCCACACGACCAAACGAATATTCCCGACAATAATGAATATTTTATAACCACTTGCTTATTCAAATATTTGCGTATTTTACCCATAACAATCCACATTAATCAAATCGAACCCTTACTATTTCAAAATAATAAATAGAGGAAAATAAATTTCATTTATTAATAATTTGGGGTCTTACAACCTCCCTCCTTATGAAATTTCGTCCTCGAAATTGACGACGACGTCGCACTGTGTGTTTGAAAAGATGAGAATACCTCGCTTTCATTTCCGTTTCCAACTCCCGTGTCATTTCCTCAATAGCATGGTTTCTCCACAAAACTTTAACTTGTGGTATAACCTCATACATAGGACATGTTCTTTCCTATCCAAGATCTTGACAGTACCTCCTCGCACGTTAAGTCTTTGGCTATCTCGTCCGGTTCTAACTCAATGACGTAGTTCGGTCGTCCACATGTTTACGTAACATCGATACGTGTGAAAACGTTATGAACACGCGTCACACTTAGTGGTAAAACGAGTCTATAGCCACGGTTCCTATTCGATCGAGAATTTCAAATGGATTAATAAATCAAGGTTTGAGCTTTCCTCACCTCACCGATTCTCTCGCTTTTGAAATAACAACTTCGCACCTCCTTCTTCAAATTCATCACCCGTGTGTAGCTTGAGCGACTTTAACTTTATCGATTAAAGTCGATTATACTCGATATCATCACGTGGGTAACTAGAGTTTTCATCTCCATCTCTATTATTTGTAAATTATTGAAATGAGTCTTTGACAATATCGTACTCGACTTGTATACGATCTTCTACTCAACACGCCGCCTACCACGTTCGCTTTTCCAGGATGGCATGGTCGTAACATGTCTTTGAAATGAGTCTCTCTCTTGAGTTCTTCAAGCTCTTCCCACATTCCTTGCTCCATTCGAATTTTGTAGCTCTACGAGTCAGCTGCGTTAATGGAATAGCGATTCGAGAATATCCTTCAACGAATCTACGATAATAACCAACTAAGCCTAGAAAGCTACGTATTTCGATTACCGACTTAGGTTGTTCTCAACTGTGACTCATATCCCAACCTTGGATAGCATGTTACAATGACACCTATCAGTTTACTATCGCAGGAATATGGTGTCCCTTATGGAGAGTCTGTCTTCGGTGCATTCCACAAAGGAAGTCACCAGATAAAGGCTCAGGTACCAAATTCTATAGTTGAATTTTTAACTCCTGAAGTTCAATAGGAGCCATTCGATATGAGATTTTAGAAATGAGTTTTGTACCGGGTTCAAAGTCGATACAAAATTTAATATCAGGCTTTAGGAGTAAGCCAAGAAATTCGTCAAGAAATACATCAGGAAAAATCAATAACAACAGGAATATTATTCAAATCTGACGTGTCTTTATTCAAATCCATAACATGGACTAAGAAAATTTGACATCCGTAATAAACGAATGACTTCATGGCTTGATATGAAAATGTTTGACTACAATGGTTTGATTGCTTGAATTGAATAATGAGTTCCTTAGGAATATGAAAACTAACAACCTTACAAAAGCAATCAATTTGGCATGATGAGTAGTTAACCTTAAAATCACATCAAAAGCAAATATCTCTATAGAAATAAGGTTAACAGGTAATGTGATAGTGTTAACCTAAATCAAGCAAGATTTCTAAACAACGGATGTAATGAAAGTTTCTCCTAATGGAGTCTCCATAAATAGGTCAAAGTCTAATTTCTCCGTAGTCAAGTTCAAACGTTGAGCGCAAGCAAGAGAGATAAAAGAATGGGTAGAACCCAGATTCTAGTAAGGTATAAACTTCGCAAGAATTTATAATTAACTAACCGTGCTAACTTCGTTTGGGTTCCTCAAATTTTGATCGGTCACGACAAACGCTCTTCCAGGAACCATTGACTTTGACTTTTCTGGGACATCCTTTTGAGTCACCATTTCATTGGATCTGGGTTTCGATACCGTGCATAATCTCGAGTGATATGTCCTTCTTTTCCACAATTATAGCATACCTTAAACTGTTGTGGGCGGTTTGATATGATATGTCCCTCTTCCCAAAGATTTGTAATATACGACCGGTGGTCTTTCTCCTCCCTTGGAACCGGTTGCTATCGGGGCCGACGTCTTCACATGGTCGTTGTTGAATCTCCTCTTTTAAAATCTCCTCCCGACTCGCTTCTATTTTCATGGCCACAATTACCACCGAGTGGTTACCGCCTTTGTCTGTATTCTTCTTTCTCATTTGGTTATCGTTATTTTGTTGACTACTATCTTGGTGATGATCCTCGGTTATGGTCCCTCGGTGAACGCGTACTCGTTATCTCGCCTAACAACCGGAGCCGAGCCACATTGACAACATCTGAATAGAGAGAAAATTTATGAGAAATGAGATATCGACGTATGCCGGAGTTTCAAACATCTCGTAAACATCGGTCATACACGTTCCTCATTCTCCACCAAATGAGGTGCAAACTCGGATAACTCATGAAACTTCGCCTCGTCATCGGGACACCGCCATGTTATTCTCGCTCCATCTATTAAACTCCACTTCCTTCATATATTTAATACTTTCGTGGAAGTACTTGTCATTGAACTCATTTCTGAAATGTCTCCCATGACATGCCGAGTGCAAATTTGGATGGGTACGCTTCACGATTCCCACCGAAGAATCGCTTCGCCACGGAACATAAAAGTAGCGAATGGAACTTTATGTGTTCTCCGCATCCCAAGACATCGAATATCTTGGTAATTTGTTTGACCCACGCCTCGCCTTTAATCGGATCCGGCTTTCCCTGCACTCGTGGTCCCAACTCTTTGAAGCGCCATTTGTGACCACCCGTGAATTGCTATCATTTCCTCCTCGTATTTTGAACACGAAGTTTCCTCAAATCGATTTTTTTCATGAATCGCAAAAAGCTTCTAAACATCCCCTCGCTCATCATCTCGCTTTCAATTGGTGTTGTTCCGGGAGGTACATTGCCAACTGTCAGACGTTCTCTCCTCGTTGGTAAATACAGCATCTCCACGATCTCATTTACTCCAATTGTTAATATTCTCATTCGACATTCTCAAATCTTGTCATAAAACAAGGGTTAATTAAGGAAATCAATATATCACATAATATCCCTATATCTTGACCAACTAACAAATAAGCTTAGGTAGGACACACTAGCGAAGGATTTACTCGTCTCTCCTCCTAGTTCTATTCCCCGATCTCCGCCAGAGATCATATCCTAAGCTCGACGATACAACCGTGACGCCCCCAAAATAGGTCCATTCCATCCAACCCATTCGAGTCGCCAAATACATGGTACGTAAATAACTACAACTTTATTATTACAACATATAAGCGTGAGTTTAAATACGATATTGCCATCTAGACAATATCCACACGCAAATAAATCCCCATCATAATTATTGATACATTATTTTATAAAAATGGTGAGGACTACTAAACAACTCTCTCTAGAACCTTCATTCCATACCCGACTAGTACTCGCTACATTCTCGCCTCCCGAGAAGAAAAATGGAACAAAAGGAAAAGGGTGAGCTCAACTAGCCCAGTAAAGAATGTTATGACTAAGATAATGTACAACAAATTATCGTTAGTCTTCAACAGGGAAAAATCTGATAGAATACAATAGACAACAAGTTTCGAGATCAATATTTGCAAGTGAAATAATAATTCATAGAAGAGTTACGTAGAGAATGAAATCTACTATAATCTATGAATTTAATAAATCCATCATCAATATTTTATCCTGTAACATCAATCAATATTCATCTCAAATCAAATATTCATCTTTGCACTACAGGCCAAAGATATTCACCAGTTGGTCTTGTTCATCTAAACACCTGTTCATCTTTGCACTACGGGCCAAAGATATTCATCATAAAATTATTCATCTTTGCACTACGAGCCAAAGATATTCATCAGTTGGTCATGTTCATCTAAACACCTGTTCATCTTTGCACTACGTGCCAAAGATATTCTTCAAAAATCATTCATCTTTGCACTACAGGCCAAAGATATTCCATAATATCATCATTTAAGACTGAAGATGATGAAAAATATTTTTAAAGAAACGAATCCAATGAAACAAAATGACAAGGATTAAGGATTAAGGATTAAGGATTCGTACTTTGTTTTATCCACGTCCCAAAATACCTCAAAAATAATCACAGTGGTGTAAAATTCAAGAATGATCAAAACATGGATACAATCAAAGCTAGTATCCATAATAGATATTTTGGATAAAAAGAAGAAATTTCATTTTTCGGTGAATAGTGCCGTATTCGTGAATAGTGCCGTATACGTGAATAGTGTCGTATACGTGAATAGTAACTCCGACACCAAAAGATAGAAATTTCACAAAAAACATCTTCACGCTTCGTGAATAGTACTCGTGAATAGTAACTCGTGAATAGTAACTCATGAATAGTAACTCGTGAATAGTAACTCATGAATAGTAACCCCGACATGAAAAAGTTTCAAATTTGATAAAAAGTTTCAACCAATATTTCAGCATAATGATATTGAAGAAATAATATCATTTGAGAAGAAAATAACATCCCTTACCTCGAAAGACAGTACTTCTAGTTGAAACACCGGATATAGGCTATGACTTGAACTCGCACCGTATAGCAATACTCAAAGTATACTCAAAATACTCACAAGAATACGCCGATAATATAGAGAGAAAAACTTTACGGTGTGATTTTCAATTCTAACCTAAGCACCCTATTTATAAGAAAATGCTTAGAACACCAAAGCGTAGTAAAATTGAATATAATATTAATATAATTATACAAATTTTCCTTAGCCCACCTTTTGAAATCTGATTTCAGCCATAGCACATGTTAAATGAGGTTCACAAACTCACCAAAAACGTTTTTCTCAAAATAATTAATTAAAACTCCCAAAAATCAATTATTTTAACTCAAAACATCAATAATTCATAATAAATAGCCTTTTTATCAGAAAATTCGAATCTCGCGTGTTTTTATAGGAAATTCAATTCTCTACAACTTTACCGAAGAAAGTTTTTTCAAATTCCAAACATAAATTGACCGAAATCTATAAACGATCGATTTTACAGTCTATAATCAATTTCAGTCAATAAATGGGGTCTACCGACATGTTTAACATGTTTTAAACATTTAATGCCACAAAAATACTCTTCCTCCTCATATACTCATATATCCCACATTCATTATAAAAATATCACCGTTAATATATTATTAAAATAATATATTTAAATGAATTATTTTATCAGAAAAAGATAAAATATTAATTTTCAACAATTGTCACATTAAAAATTTTCTCCATCTATATCCACATAAAATCAATATTTTCCTCATCATATAAATCAATAATTAATTATTCACAAATAATATTAGAATCACAAGATCGGGCAACGGTAGTTCCTGTGAAAGAGGGGCTTTCCAATAAGAATTTCTCCTTACTGGCGCGTAATTAGGTGACCAAACCTCTCCTTAGACAGAACTTTTTAGACATTGCCAATAATGTTTTCTAATAATATTATTCAGATAATATGAATTATTGCTCCGATAATGGAAAATATTGTGTAATGACAATTTATTGAAACAACAACAATATAAAATATCAATACAACAATTATTGAATCAATAAAATAAAATACTGAACAGTAATTACTGTAACAATTATTGAGTAGTGCCTTCTTACGTAAGAATCAATAATTGGTGCAATACCGTGTGCTACTGTTCAACAACGCGTATTAGTGTGTTTTAACCAACGGGTATTCCAACAAGAGATAATCTGTGAATAACTACACCGCTATTTATAAACAACTTATATTTGTCGTTTTCTTCATCCAATCGCTTTCCGTTATGGGGCCTACAAAAGATCGCTGTCAGTTGCATTTAATATTCCCACAAGATTTAATATTCCACGACCAAACGAATATTCCCCGACAATAATGAATATTTTATAACCACTTGCTTATTCAAAATATTTGCGTATTTTACCCATAACTATCCACATTAATCAAATCAACCCTTACTATTTCAAAATAATAAATAGAGGAAAATAAATTTCATTTATTAATAATTTGGGGTCTTACATGAATAATATTATTTCGTCTCGTATTCCTGATTACACCCTTATTTTGTTAAATTATTTCTTATATACTCCGTGAAATTAGTAGAATATCCTTAAAATTTACCCTTCATCTAGTATCGTTTCACAAGGATATTTTCTACACATTCTTGTTAAATTTTAAGTTTTTAATGTCGGAGTACTGTCCATGAGTAGTATTCATTTTTACGGTACTATTCACAAAGTACTATTCACGGGATACTATTCGCAAAGTACTATTCACAGAGTACTATTCACAGGTACTATTCATAAAGTACTATTCACGAGTACTAATCACAAAGTACTATTCATGGGGTACTATTCCTAAAGTACTATTCACGGGGTACTATTCACTCGGGTACTATTGAACATTATTGAATTCTAGATAAATTAAGTTATAAATCTTTAAAAATTTATCATTTTTTTTCTTTTAATTGAATTCTTATATAATCCTCATGCTTATATTATGATAAAAGTCATATGTGGCTTACGTGCATAGATGTACTATTGATTGGTATGATTATGACCAGGGATTATTCGGTATAATCATGACCGTAATGTTACAAATGATGTGGTAAAAATCTTCATTGGCCTGTAGTGCATTGATGGATAGTTTTGGTATGATTATGACCAGGGATTATTTGGTATAATCATGACCATTGATGATTACATGAATATCCTTGGTCCGTAGTGCAGGGATGATTCGATGATGTGGTTTATTTGTTAAGCTGAGTCTCAGCGATAAAATTGATAATAAACTTTTTAAATCATTGAAGATAGTAGATATCATGCTCTACTTGACTCTTCTAATGGATTTCTTGTTCCACTGCAGTTAAACTTGATGTTTATTATATTTTATCAGTTTAACACTGTTGAAGGCTAACAATAATTTTTTTGGCATTATCTTAGTCATAATATTTCTTACTGTGCTAGTCGGGGAAATGAGAATATAGCTGGGACTAGTCGGAGAACGGAGTGACGGTCCAGATGTTTGCATTAGTAGTCCTCACTATTCTGTGAAATAATGTTATTATAATTCTAATGAGGACTTTATTTGAGTTTGGACACTCTCTACGAGACATTATCCGTGTTAAAACTCTCAGCTACGTTTTGTTGTTCTGTATAAAAGAAGTTTGTATATAAATTATGTACCATGTATTTGGCGACTCAAGATGGGTGATGTATACCTATTTTGGGGGCGTCACATATACAAAAAGGGTTTACAAAATAACATAATAAATATGTTTATCATAAAACTACTCCAACACTATGCCTTTGCCTTTGTTCTTCTTAGCTCCGATGGCCTCTTCGTTCCTAGCTGAAATATTTTATTTAGCAAGGGTGAGCAACAAATTTGCCCCACAAGTTAAGATATACAATGAATGTATAAAAATCAGAACAACAGACTATCTATTTGGATAGAGTGACACCAAAGTTCGGGGAACTTTGAAATAGCTGAACAAATCTCTAATTACTAACAAGTCTTCTCGCCATCTATACAACACAATAATTTCATAATGAAAGAGTGCAATGCTTTCAAAGTTTCTACGATATTCTATTGAATAATCAAGAATCAATTCTACGCAATAATAAAGTGGAATGTTTTCCAGATTTATGTTGAGCGATCCATTAGATCCTGAACTTTTATCTCGAGTAACTATCAAAGATTGGACTTTGATATACCCAGGTGTATCAGATTAAATTATACACCTTTGCAAGTACTTAGAGCGGCCAACTCTTTATACCCTATATTATGCATAATACTCAAAATGTGCGCAATAGCCGAATATACGACCAAATATGTTCCCTTTATATAAAAGGTTGTTCTTCTCAGTCTTATAAACAGAAGTTGTATTAACAACGAAATACTATGATTCCAATATCTAATCACTTCTCGATCTAGCAGAAGTAATTGGCATCGATTTGTCAATAATAATTGAATTATCTTCTCGAACCTATCAAGTTCTAACAAATGTTCGTCTAGCCAGAATAATTAGCTAAGACATTATTCTACACAATTCGATAATAGACAGGAATTATCTGTACTATCAATAATAGCTTCTACGGATGTAAGTATTCAATAACAGATATTCTCCAATTATATATTCTCAGAATCACTAATTCAATTTGAATTAATAACATGCAATAATTGAGAATAAATCAACAATAAATTATTGGATGTGGTCTAATCAACGATAATTAACCACCATAATATTTGAAAGTATATAACTCAAGGTTGAGTTAAGGAAACTTGCCTTCTCCGTGGATTACTGCTACACATTATACTTATCTACGTTTGAAGAACCTATAACCACAATATCGGTCTCACAATTAGCACAATCATTTATTACACGTATCACTGTAATTTACAGTCAATCTGTCTGCTAGGCACATTACCATATAGCCACATTAGTGTTTATAACTTATATTAACACTTATCAAGTCTAACTAGTTCGATCGGGTTAGACTTCGGTCTCATCTCGGTGTCTTGGTCACGCTATTCGATAATTAATACATTTATTATCATTTAAACTCGATCTCAAAGTTTCAATATTATTTTAGATAAGTCATATATCATTTATAATATTTTTTTAGAAGCTTTTATTAATTTATAAACAATTATTATAATTTATAATAATTTTTCAAACCTTTGGAATCATTTTAAAATGATTTAAATACTAATTAATTCCATCATCATTAATATTTAATAAAATTAAAATATTAATGACGTACTTGTCAAAATATTAAAGTTATTGTCAATAACTTAAAATATTTTTAAATCATCAATATTCAACCTAAATGATTTTTTAAAATAATTAAAATTATTTTCAAATCATCACCATTAATATTTAAATATTAATGAAATTATTATCAAAATATTAAAATTCATTAATTATAACTTAAAACATTTTAAAAATATTTTTCTTGTTTTTAAATAATTTTTAAATCAATAAAACCATTTTTAATTCATTTATTTGATATGATAATTAAATAAATCTATTATAATTAATATAAAATTATTAATGAAAATTACTCAAAAATATTAAAAGTTACATTTTATAACTCAAAATATTTTTAAACACTTTATTCTTATATAAAATGATTTTTATAATATTAAAATCATTTTTCTCTAATTAATTTAATACACTAATTAAATAAATTAAATTTCATTAATATTCAAATAATTATAAATATTAATGAAAAATATCCCAAATAATTAAAAGTTATTTTTCAGAATCTAAAATAAAATTTAAAACTAGTTTTGTAATTTTTAGAATTTATTTCCTATTTTTAATCATTTTCCGAAAAATCAGAAAATAAAAATAATTAAACCGTCGCTATAGCCTATAGCGACGCTTTCTGTCGTCTTAGGTGTTCTTGAGCCTCAAGAACACTGTCAAACCGGTTCTCAAGGGTCATGGTTTGACCGACTTTAATTCACAATCTGATCATGTTCTGGGATATCTTAAGCATTGGTATTGTAGTAAGAATTGTAGTACTACAACTATCAACAATTATTTAGGTCATATAAGAACACATCATGAAGATCTGGTCTTACAAACTTCTTGTCAGAATGTTTCTGGGTTTTCTAAAAACCCAGGTAGTTCGACTAGTCACTTTCATGCTCGATTTCCTTTAAGTGCTGGTCATCAATAGGTTGATATTAAGGTTCAAATCTATAGTCAACATAACAAGGAACATATATTCATCACCAGATCAATCCAAAAATAACACAATATCCAGATCTAGCTTGGTTAAACGCTGTCAGAAACGTAGTTCATAAATTTTCTGGAAATTCCAGAAAACAGGAAATGTTACCGGATGATCTACTTTGACCATCCTCTACATCTGATCTGCTTGTTGTTTAAGAGATCAAAGGGAACGGTTCTAAAGTCCATATTACCAGATAAAACATGTACATAACAACAACATCAAAACGCATAAAACCTGATATATCAAGGAGCTTAAAAATGTTGTCAGACGATGTTCATGTTTTTCTGGGTTACCCAGATTTTACTCGGTCATGGTCAGTCAACCGACTTTGACCGATTATATCTTGAAATCTGAAAATCGAATATCTTGGATTCCACTTCCAGATCACATAACTCATGTCATAGTATGGATTAAAACTTTAAAACAACAAAAAGCATAAACGAGAAAGGATCTGTGGCCATTGACATTCGGTTGTCAGACCACATTTCAAGCTCAAGAACAGTTTTTGAAAAACACCATTTTAAGGCACTTTGATGCTATGGATCCATGATGGATCATCATAGATCATCATAAAACAACTTCTAACACAAATATAAACACATAAACACCAACTTAAAATTAGCATACAAGATCAAAAGTAGGTTTTAGGGTTATACCTTCAAGTTCAAATCTTGATCTTAGTTCTCCAATATGATATTAGGTGATCTAGGGGCAGTTTATGTGACTGAGAAACTTGTAAAATTCGGAGGTTTTGTGAGAGAGAGAAAGAGAGAGTTGGTGAGAGCTTGGACAACAAATGAGTAAAACGAGTACACTTTCTCTCTCTCTCAATCTTTTATATACAATTTGATGCAATGTATAATCTGATATAGCTGTCACATAGGGGCTGGTTTGTTGATATTTTAAGTCACAAAGTCAAGTTAGTTGGTCACCTACTAAAGTCTTGGCAAATTTTATAAGTTACCATTTAAAGAAATGAAAAAGGGCATTTTGGATATTTGCAATATAATTTTAATGGCATAAAGGTAACTTGCCAAACCCTTAGGGTTTAACCCTAAGGTCCTAACCCTTAGGTTTTACAACTTTAGCTTCTAAGATTTTCCAATTAGGGTTTTAATTAGAAAATTAAGATTTCTAAAACTATAATTAGGGTTTCCTAATTATATTAAGTTTACTAATCAAATTAATGTTTAGTAATCACATTAGGCTTTCTAATTAGGATTAGGGTTTCCTAATTAGGGTTTAGGATTCTCGAATTTAAAATTAGGGTTTCCAAACTTTCGTTTAGGGTTTCCAACTGTGCGCTAGGGTTTCTAATCTTGAGACTAGGGTTTTTAATCCCTTATTATGGTTTACTAATTTTAAACCTTATCTGATCAATCATTGATCAATAACTCTATACAGTACAAACACGTACCCAACAATATAATTATTTTAATTATATTTTCTATCGAATCCCTATCCGAACTTAGGGTTAGGGTTTTAAATTCTCAGTTAAGCACAACTCTACTCTTATCTGCTCAGTCAATACATAAATTGACTACTTCTCGAGACTCGTATAATAGATACACCGCAAAATATTAATAGTCAATATAAAATAAAATAAAAATTATTCGTAAATTTTGGAATATTCAAAATCCCGGGTTATCACACCTGAGGTATCTCATAGTCCTCTTGTTCAATCTCCATCAAGTCTGAGTCCAACTTTACATCAAAGTTACAATCCTTATGAAAAATAGACACCTCATCAGCAAGTTTAGACACATCTATCTTTAGAGTCCTGAAACAAAATGCTTTCACTTAATATATGAAATTGTTCAACCATACAAAGTGTTAGCATGAAATGACAAAAACAACTGCTAATACTGTACAGCAAAAGTAAGCAGTTATTGTTATCTACAAGGCAGATGGAGTTTTTGCCTTTTTTACCCTTGTCGGCAAATGCAAGGAGTGCTGCTCCAATTGCCAAGGGTGAAGTCCTGGTGGACGGCTGTGATGAAGGGGTTGTTATCGTCCTCTTTCCCTAGAATATTGACTATAATGTCCGGACAATCATCATCTGAGATGTCTCGGTTCATACCCTTGCAATATCTCGGTTCATCGCGCAGGTTTGATAACCGCCTTGCAATATCTTGTTTACGTCTCGTATCCTTTTCCTCCACTTCAGGGACTGGAATCAGGACTTCCTTTCCTTTGACCGATATCAGCATAGGAAACAACATAGCTACCACATGGGCATGAACCTTTAATGAGGGTCGTAGAGGCTCAGACTCTATAGGTTTAGGCAATCGCCTTAAGGATGAAGGAACCTATTTGTGCTTGTGCGGGTTCCTGTGATTTGACCCAAGAGAATAGCCTAGTCCGGCTGTCTCTGTCTGACTGGGAACTTGAATTGGGTGCATGATGCCCTGATGATCATTTCCTAACCCTTGTCCAGGTTGAAAGGACAAGGATATCATCTCTTGACTTGCCGACATTACCTCGGTAGAAACTCTGGGTATCAAAGGTGGTGCCCCAATGGGTTGATAGTGAGTGTTGCTCACCTCCAGGGCTTGGAAGCTGACAGGCTCAACTTTTGCATTGAAACTAAGGAGTGGTGTGTCACTTTGTACAGGATATTCTAGCTCAGCATTAATAGTTATCAGGCTACTATTAATGATGTATTTGAGTTGCTAATGGAGAGTGGACGGGATGGCTCCAGCCATATGAATCCATGGTCTTCCCAAAAGTAGATTGTATCCTGTAGCTATCTTGAGCACATGAAAGGATATGAAGAATGTATGTGGACCAATCTCCACAAGTAGTTCAATCTCTCCGACAACATTTCGTTGGGATCCATCAAAAGCTTTGATAATTGTATGGCTACTTCGGATCCTGTTGAGATTGATGTTCATTTTCTCCAAGGTGGCATGTAAGACCCTGATTTTATGAAATGAAAGTATTAAATTTTCTTATAATTATTATTCTATTTAGTAAATGGTTAAATCGATAAAGGGTTAAAGTTAAGGGTGATATGTGAAAATTTTGCAAACTAAGCAAGTTGTCATAAAATATTCGTTTGGTCGGGGAATATTTTTTTTATCGGGGAATATCCGTACGACGACACAATCACTGGTGGACCCCACAACGAAAGTATTGTCGTAGTTAGAAAATGACAGAAATATCTTTTTATAAAAATAATGGCGAAAGTGTTACTGTTAAACTGTTGAAATACCCTGTGGTAAAAATATAGTAATACGGGTGGTTGCATAGTAGCACACGGCATTGTATAGTATCTTTGATTATTGATGCTTACATAAGAAGTCACTCACTTATACTCAATTATTGTTATAGTAATTGCTGCATAGTATCTCATATTATTTACTTAATTATTGTCACAGTATCATCTGCATAATATTTTATATTATTAAATCAATAATTGAGATGACAAAGTTATTCATATTATTAGTTGCAATATTGACGATGTCTAGAAAGTTCTGTCGAGGAAAGGGGTTTTGTCACCTAATTACGCGCCAATAGGGAGAAATCCTTATCGGAAAGCCCCCTCTTTCCTAGGAATGATTTGGTTGTTAAATATGGTGAGTTATAATATTAATGATGAATAAGTTCGTGTTGATTAAAGATGAAATTGATATTTCCATTGTGTTGGGATTATTAGTGTTAGTGGATATCGACATTTATTTCGATAATAATTGATTTCTGGAGGTTATATTGACCAATCGGGTAATTAATCAGATAAATGAGTAATTAATTGCTATTAGTTCACATGTGTATAACAATTTGTTCACATGTATGGAACTATTGATTCACATGCATGTACAATTATGGGAGGTGGTGCAAGTTTGATAATACTTGTTGGACTAAATTAAAAATGGAGGTAAAGATGAAGGTTCTATACTGTAATAATTCGAGCCCAAAAACGTGCAATTATCGAAACTATATTTTCCTATAAATAGAAGCTCATTCTTCTTTCATTCTCACCAATTCACTAAGACAGAGCAATTATAGAGAGAGAAGATATAGAGAGAAAGAAGAAGAGTATTCTGCTACTTCACTATTGCAGTATCTAGCCTTCTACTAAGGTAAGGGATGTTATTTATTTCTTATTCGTAAAGGATATTATTTTTGTTCAATATTCGTATGAAATAATATTTTCTTCCATACTCTGTAGCATGTAAGTAATATTATTTCGTTTGGTATCCCTAATTCTACACTCATTTTGTTGAAGTATTGCATCTATACTCCGTGAAATTAGTAGAATATCCTTGAAATTTGCGATTCATCTAGTATCATTTCACAAGGATATTTTTCTGAACATTCATGTTAAATTTTAAGCTTTTCATGTCGGTGTACTATTCATGAGTACTATTCATTTATACGACACTATTCATACGTACGGGGTACTATTCACAAAATACTATTCACAGAGTACTATTCATAAAGTACTATTCATGGGGTACTATTCATAAAGTACTATTCCCAAAGTACTATTCACAAAGTACTATTCACTCGGATACTATTCACTTGGGGTACTATTTCATGACAAAAAGTATATTCTTTTCTGTCCAAATCATTTTTGATACAATATTATTCTTGAATTTTACTCCACAAGCAGTATCATGTTAACAATTTGGACAGTATTGAATTCTGGATATTGAATTATAAATCTTTAAAATTTTATCCTTTGCTTTCATTTAAATTAATTCTTATATCATTGTCATCATCCTCATGCTTATATTATGATGAAAGTCATATTTGGCCCGTAGTGCATAGATAGATTGTTGATTGGTATGATTATGACTAGGGATTATTCGGTATAATCATGACCTGTAATGTTACGAATGATGTGGATTATTTATTGAGCTGAGTCTCAGTGACAGTTGACGGTATGATCATAACCATGCATTCTCTTCGGCCAAGGGTGCAAAGATGAATTGTTGTTTGGCATGATCATGACCATTGGTGAAAACACGAATATCCTTGGCCCGTAGTGCATGGATAATTCATGGTTGTGATACTAATGAATATCATCGTCCCGTAGTGCATGGATAATTCAAGTTGATGTGGATTATTTATTGTCGAGTCTCAAATGATAAAATTGATGATAAACTTTTAAATCATAGAAGATAATAGATATCATGATGTACTTGACTCTTCTAATGGATTGCTATTTCCACTGCTGTTGTTGATCTAAAACTTATTGTCTATTGTATTTTATCAGTTGTTATATTGTTGAAGGCTAACGATAATTTATTCTGCATTATCTTAGTCATAATATTTTTTACTGGGCTAGTTGAGCTCACCATTTTCTTTCACTGTTCTCTTCAGGAAATGAGAATATAGCTGGGACTAGTCGGGGAATAGAGTGACGGTCCGAGATGGTTGTTTTAGTAGTCATCACTATTTAGTGTGATAATAAATGTAATGAGGATTGAATTTGAGTTTGGATATTGTCTATGAGACAATATTCGTGTAAAACCTCTCAGCTACGCTTTTGTCGTATTGTATACAAGAAGTTTGTATTTGAGTTCTGTACCATGTATTTGGCGACTCAAATTGGGTGATGTATACCTATTTTGGGGGCGTCGCATGGCATAGGGGTAGATGTTTAAGGATGATCCTCCATCTATCAGAACTTCTCCCACCACATATACAGAGGACATAACCGCAATGTGCAACGGTTAGCAATGACTCGTCCCTTCGGGAGGTATGTCATCATCGGTGAAGGATATCACA
The DNA here is from genome assembly GCA_020205615.1 of Panax quinquefolius. Classification (NCBI taxonomy): domain Eukaryota; kingdom Viridiplantae; phylum Streptophyta; class Magnoliopsida; order Apiales; family Araliaceae; genus Panax; species Panax quinquefolius. The sequence goes on from CM035169.1 coordinate 103,525,122, forward strand.
TTACTGTTGAAGATGTGATCAACAGTAAGACCTTCCAGTGATCCTCGAAGGAGAAAATCAAGTCCAGAATAGAAATCTATTGTGGAGCTTCCTTCAAGCTCAAAACCACCTTGGCTTCATTGTGTCCCATAGTACGGAGAAATTCTTCAATCTTCTCCATGGGCGCTTTCCCTTTATGTTTGATGGTAGGCTTCATCACCCGTTGAGGAAGATACAGTGGATTTTCTCTTGACACTGTAGCAGTTGTATTGGATGTAGATCCTTTAGCCTCTCTATAGTTCTATGGAACTTTTTATAGGTTGACAACAGGATACTATGGTCTGAAAGATAATATAATTGGCTCTGGTGCAGCCACTTTCAAAGGATTTTCAACACCTTTGAGCTGAATAGGTTGAAATGTAAGTGGTGTGGCAGCCAAGTCTCCCTTAATGGATATACCTGCTACGGCTTCCTTCCATCGGGTAGGAAATGTAATCCCACTCTCCAGTAATACAATGTCATTGTCTACTATTTGCATATTACCGCTGTCAATTATGTTCTGAATAAGATGGCGTAGTGCCCATCATTCTTCCGTGATGTGACCGCGAGAGTGGGAGTTGTATTGACACACTCCATTAGCATTAAACCGTCCTGAACGTGGGTTGACTGGAAGTAGTAGTGCTGTGATTTTTCCTTCATTAATCAGCATCTGCAATATCTCTTCCATCGGTTAGCCTATAAATAGGTGAATTCCCTTTTGTTGGTGAAATCCTGAAGGGCCTTAGCTTTTGCCCTTTTTGCAATTTTATCCTCTAGTGTTTCATTTTCTAGAGCAATTGGCAGAGTACTTGGAATAAGAGAAAGGAGGCTAGCCTTCTCCTGACTGAATAATTGATGTGTGACTTGGTGCTGATAAACCACCAGTTCTACCAATTGATTGACTTGCTCTCCAAGAGCCTTCATCTCTCGTTTCATCATAAACTGGAATTGTGCATAATCACATATGTCAGCATTATCCTTGATGGTTTGGAATGAACCACCCACATAGTTGGAGCTCTGTCCACTACTATAGTTAATCATGTTAACCTCCTCTTCCTTGTGTTGAGGAAGAGGGTTGTCTTGAATGTGAGGTTGGTCGGGTTTTATTACATCAATCTCACCATTGTCAATTAAAACATGGATCTTATTCTTAAGGGCCCAACAATCCTGTGTGTCATGGCCTGGAGCTCCAGCATTGTAAGCACATGTCTTCCTTGCATTAAAACCTTTTCCACTCGGGTTGGCTGGTGGAAGAAGATGAGTAATTTTCTTCTGAGCTGTCAGAAGTTTGAGAATGTTTTCGAGTGAATCCCCAAGGGTGTGAACACTCGGGTACGTCTGACTTCATCAGTTTTTGGCAATGGAGGGTTTGAAGACTGTGCTTGGAAAGGGGAATAGTTTCTTCTTTGAATAGGCATGTTTTGATTACCTTTTTGTCCTTGTAGTATCAAGGAAATATCCTCTTCTTTCTTCTTATGGACCCTCCGGGGGTTGTTTCCATAACTTCCAGACTAGATGTGCTCAGCTACAGATTTTAGAGCGGCAATGTCTTGAATCTTCCCTTATTTCAATCCCATTTCAGCCATTTCTCCGAGTTTGATCATTTCAGAGAATGGCTTGCTTATGCCAGCTAAGACCCTCTCATAAAAGGGAGCTTCTTGAATGTCTATGAAGGTCATCACCATTTCAGACTCAGTCATAGATGGAAGAACTTGAGCAACCAGGCGCCTCCATCTTTGGGCATACTCTCTGAAAGACTCATTGACTTGTTTCTTAACCATGGTAATTTGGTACCGGTATAGATCCATTTGAGTTTGGAAACTGTATTAACTGAGGAAAGCATGGGCTAAGTCCTCCCAGCTATGAATCTTGGAGTTGTCTAATATGGTGTACCATGCTCTGGCTTGTCCAGTTAGACTTTTCAAAAATAGCTGCATTTTGAGCTTTTCATCCTCGGCATAAGAACCAAGCTCTCCAACGAATACCTTTAAGCGAGTGTAAGGATCTCCCAATCCATCATATTTTTCAAAATTAGGAGTCTTGAACTTTTTCCGGATAATGAACCCCGGGGAATATATAAATGTTTGAATATGAAATACTCTCGTGTGCTCCAATCCCTTTGATGGACTGAATGGTCTCTTCTATTTGTAAAATCTACTTGCTTATATCACTAATGTCTTAATGTGACACTCCCAAAATAGGTATATATCACCCATTCTTTGTCGCCAAATACATGGTACAGAACTTAAATACAAACTTCCTTATACAATACGACAAAAACGTAGCTGAGAGTTTTTACACAAATATTATCTACTAAACAGTATTTAAACTCAAATGGAGTCCTTGTTACAATTATTATCACACTATTTTATAAAATAGTGAGGACTACTACATCCACCATCTCGGACCATCACTCCATTCCCCGACTAGTCCTGGCTACGTTCTCATTTCCTGAAGAGAACAATGAAAGCAAAGGGTGAGCTCAACTAGCCTAGTAAGAAATATTATGACTAAGATAAGGAAGAATAAATTATCGTTAGCCTTCAACAATATAACAACTGATAGAATACAATAGACAATAAGTTTTAGATCAACAACTGCAGCGGAACAAGAAATCCATTAGAAGAGTCAAGTAGAGTATGATATCTACTATCTTCTATGATTTAAAAGTGTATCATCAATTTTATCGCTGAGACTCGGCTTAATAAATAATCCACATCACTGAATTATCCATGCACTGTGGGCCAAGGATATTTGTGTTTTCACCAATGGTCATGATCATACCGAATAATCCCTGATCATAATCATACCAATAACCGTCCATCAATGCACTACGGGCCAATGAGGACTTTTACCACATCATTTGTAACATTACGGGTCATGATTATACCGAATGATCCCTGATCATAATCATAACAACAACCGTCCATCAATTCACTATGGGCCAATGAGGACTTTTACCACATCATTTGTAACATTACGGGTCATAATTATACCGAATGATCCCTAGTCATAATCATACCAATTAACAGTCCATTTATGCACTATGGGCCAAAGATGACTTTCATCACAATATAAGTATGAGGATGATGACAATGATATAAGAATTCAATTAAATGAGAGCAAAGGATAAATTTTAAAGATTTATAATTCAATTTCTCTAGAATTCAATAATGTCTAAATCGTTAACATAATACTGCTTTGTGGAGTAAAATTCAAGAATACTATTGTATCAAAAATGATTTGGACAGAAAAGAAATTAATTTTTGCCATGAATAGTACCTCGGATGAATAGTAGTACTCCATGAATAGTACTTCGTGAATAGTACATTAGAAATAGTACTTTGTGAATAGTACCCCGTGAATAGTACCCCGTAAATAGTACTTTGTGAATAGTACCTGTGAGTAGTACTTTGTGAATAGTGTCGTACGTATTAATAGTGTCGTATAAATGAATAGTATCCATGAATAATACTCCGACATGAAAAGCTTAAAATTTAACAAGAATGTTCAGAAAAATATCCTTGTGAAACGATACTAGATGAAGCACAAATTTCAAGGATATTCTACTAATTTCACGGAGTATAGAAGCAATACTTCAACAAAATGAGTGTAGAATTAGGGATACGAAATGAAATAATATTACCTACATATTACAGAGTATGGATGAAAATATTATTTCATACGAATATTAAACAAAAATAATATCCCTTACAAATAAGAAATAAATAACATCCCTTACCTTAGTAGTAGGTTGGATACTGCAATAGTGAAGTAGTAGAATACTCTTTTTCTTTCTCTCTATAATTGCTCTTGTGAGTCTTAGTGAATTGGTGAGAATGAAAGAAGAATGAGCTTCTATTGTTTCGATAATTGCACGATTAGGGGCTCGAATTATTACAATATAGTACCTTCATCTATACCTCCATTTTTAATTTAGTCCTTCAAGTATTATCAATCTTGCACCACCTTCCCTAATAGTACATGCAATTGAATCAATAGTTCCATATATGTGAACCAACAGTAATTTTCATGTGAACTAATAACAATTAATTGCACATGTATCCGATTAATTACCCGTTTGGTCAATAATAACAAAACCAGCAAATCACATAATTACCTCCTTTGATGGTAATTGGGACACAGAAGAATTAAAGAAAACTAAATGCACAAACATCTTTAATCAACACGAACTTATTCATCATTAATATTATAACTCACAATATTTAACAACCAGATCATTCCCGGGAAGAGGGAGCTTTTCGATAAGGATTTCTCCCTATTTGGCGCGCAATTAGGTGACCAAACCCCTTTCCTCGACAGAACTTTCTAGACATCGTCAATAATGCAAATAATAATATGAATAACTTTTTCGTCTCAATTATTGATTTAATAATATAAAATATTGCGCAGATGATACTGTGACAATAATTGAATCAATAATATGAGAAATACTATGCAGCAATTACTGTGGCAATAATTGAATAAAACTGAGTGACTTATCACGTAAGCATCAATAATCAAAGACACTGTATACTATTGTGTGCTACTACGCAACCACGTGTATTACTGTACTTTTACAACCGGTTATTTCAATAGTTTAACGATAAAACATTCGCCGTTATTTCTATAAAAAGATATTTCTATCACTTTTTATATCTGACAGTTATTCAGTTATGGGGTCCACCAATGATTTTGTCGTCGTACGGATATTCCCCGACAAAAAGAATATTCCCCGACCAAACGAATATTTTATGATAACTTGCTTATTTTATAAAATTTTCACATATCACGCTTAACTTTAACCTTTTATCAATCCATTTACTAAATAAAATAATAATTATAAGAAAATTGAATACTTTTATTGCATAAAATTCATAGTTTTACACTTGATCTTCTTTGAGATGGGTGATTTCAGGGGTTTTGTTGGTTTTATCGGATTGAGACTCAGGTGTTGGAACTTCTTTTTTTGAACCCTGGGTTCCTCCATGTGCAGAGGATTCTGTGTTGATGGGTATTTGTGGACCCTGAGTGGATTTGTGTAGTTCTTTGAGCAGAACAACCAACTTTGTAATCTGATTATTTAATCCGTCTAACTCCTCGTGAGAGAAAGGAGTAGGATTAGACTGGCTAGATGTAGCCATGCTTGGCTGTAGGCTTAATGCCTTTTTGGACTTTGAACGGGTAACAAGACCAATTATTTCCCTACAAAAAGATTTATGTAGTTTAGTCTTGAGGGAATGTAGGAAATGTTACATGTTATGTAATGTGTCCGTTTAGGAGTATTATCCTGCAAAACGGATGTCAGTTGTTTAAATGAAAGGATAGCATGACATGTTTTGATATAAAACGGAATGCATGTTCACATATTCCTTTATATTTTTCATTATATTGAGATTGACATGGAAATGAAATTATAGGTAATTGAAATTACCAATAATTGAAATGGGAAAGTATGAAGAGACATCCCTCCGTATTTGGTTTATCAGACACTGACCTATCTTAGGCTACTCTCACGGCTTTTTGGCATGAAGGTTCCCAGATCATCGCAATTTACTCGACGGGAAGTTAATCCGGTCTTTCAACTAGAGCGAATCTGGGTTGCACCAACTCAACCGAGAAAAGGTTTGCACAAAGACCTAGTGATGTGACACTATAAAATTGGTTTGTGAAACCGAGTTTTGTTAGGGTCCAGGGGCTTGATTAAGCGGAGGGAAGGTGTTAGGCACCCCCCGACTGCTGTGGTGACACGGTTACCGCCATTTTTCAATTTAAACTTTTATCTGAAAGTGTGTGTGTAGGTCAATGTGCAGTTATCTGGAAGTAGTGTTATGCCTCGTTTGCACTTATTTACAAAGGGTTTGAATTTTGTATAAAAGTTCAATTTTAACGATATATGGCAGTGATGTTTTGTAAAACATGTTTTTTAAACCCTTGTGCTCAATAGTAATTGAGGCCTTTGATACTTCTATTTTATTATGTGTTCGGCTTGATTGCTTTATTGTTTTCGAGATCCAAGGCATCTTCGAGAAAATAAGGTAAATAGTAGCGCCGAACTTCTTGTGGCATGAGAGCCATCTAAGGAAATTCGGACACCGTGAATAATATACAAGCTGGCTATAGCTGAAAATGTCCATCACGGGAACGGAATCTAGATTCAGGAACTGAATCTGTGATCACATGATTCCTAGGCTTATATGATGAAGTAATATGTACAAAAGCTATAAACAGATATATATATATATATATATAAGTTGTAAATATATATATGTACAATCAACTGCCACTGTGACACCCCCAAATCCGGGTACTTGAAACCCGAACTCGATGCTTCCCGATACCATTTCTATGAGCGGAATTCTACGAATAATAATAACAATAATATGAATAACAACTTAATTTACATAATTATCAGAGTCTATCTCCCCAGGTACGAGACCTTAAAGTACATTCCATACAATACATGATATTATTTATATATATATATCATTGTCTTAATAATATAAACTATTACAGCAACTACCACAAATCTTATACAGTTAGTTTTCCTTTTCCTTTGTTTCTGCACGAGCTTTCTGGTTCTTCAAACTTAACTGAAAACATTTAAAATAAGCAAGGATGAGCATTTGAGTGCCCAGCAAGTAATAGAAATTATAAATATTAGCTGAAAGGATTTAAATGTTTTCTTTATATAACTTCTTCTACAACGAGTCGATAGTTGTGAAGTAATCTATACCAAGGATAATAATAACATAACAACTCTCTTTCACATTTTTGAAACTACGTATTGACTATAAGTAGGGTTAAGTGACATATCATGAACATTGTTTTCTTTTTCGAAAAGGTTAAACAGAAATTCATCTGCAAATCGTCATAACTTACGGACACGGGGGTGATCAGCCTGTTGTGCCCTGCATTGATCAATACTACATTTCAATAACTCTATCCGCCTTAGGCGCATAAAAGTTTTCCCGTGTAAGGGATGTTCATACTTGTCGGAGTTTCAAACCAAAGGGTTTATCTTGCTTTCAACAATAATCTATACTTCAATATATATATATATATATATATATATATATATATATATATATATATATATATACGGGTAATTGACAAAGGTGTATCAACATGTGTTTAAGCAAGAATGATTATCCAAGTGGGGACACTTGTATAATCATTTTATAGAATTAATGAACATAATATATATCCGAATTACCATATACTAACATGTTGATAAACAATGATCGGACTTAGAGTATATCGTAACAGAGTTAATAATATAGCATAATAATAATTTAATTCTGAAACTTCTTACTCATGTCCATTACATAAAGGAAATGCAAAGGTCGGATACTTGCCTGATACGCTGCTTACAGAATGCAACTTAGTTTTTATCTCTTATATCACAACCTATCATTAATCAGATCATTCGTTCGATTAGAACAATATACTATAACACATAATACTGCATTTCGTAGTCAGCACATAACCTAATCACATTGGCACATATGTTTAATAACCATTGAATCACAAATAATCACTTATATCTAATCAATTTATCTAAGTCTAGATCAATTTCTGAAACATGTCAGTGTACCGACAGCTTTATCGGGTAATTATCGAGTTTAAGACTCTAATCTGTAACTTAATATCAGTTATACTATTTTTAAATGACTTAATATAATTTTAAAATATTTATTATAATTTATCATGAATTTTAAAACATCGGAATCAATATTTAATGATTTAAACATCAAAAATTTCTATTATCATTAATATTAAATTATTAATGAAACAATTGCCAAAATATTAAAGTTATGTATAATAACTCAAAAAATTCTTAACATAATAATATTTATCCTTAAATGATAAACCATTTTAAAACAATTTATTTAATATAATTATTGAATAAAGTTAATATCATTAATATTATCTTAATATCATTAATATTAAATTATTAATGAAATTATCCTTTAAATATTAAAGTTATATTTTTAACTTAAAATATTATTAAATACCTTATTATTATTTAAAATAATTTTAATATAATAAAATCATTTTTAATGCATTTATTTAATTCATTTAATAAATAACTTAATTATCATTAATATTAAATTATTAATGAAAATTATCACATAATATTAAAAATAACTTAAAATATTTCCTTATATCATAATATAATTTTAAATGATTTTTATGTATTAAAATCATTTTTAAATAATTTATTTAATATTATAATTACATAAATTAAATACTTTTAATATTGCAAAAATATTAAATATTTATGAAATATATTTAAAATAATTAAAAACTAATTTTTGGAATTTAAAATAATTTTTAATAATTTATTTTATATTTTTAATAATTAAAAACTATTTTTTTCTATTTATTAATTAATTTCTAGAAAATAATATACTGTTTGTCGCTAAAGGCCACCTATAGTGACAAAAATGTCGCTATAGGTGTTCTTCATGTTCTTGAGTTGTTCTTGAACATTCATAGCAGTGCACGACATAGCTACTTTGACCAACATTAAAATCGTGTGTGATGTGTTTCTAGGACAGCTAATCATCAGATCTTGTAGTACTTGTGTAGTACTACACGATACCACGACAAACATGTTCATATCATGCATCAATCAGAAAGATCTAAGCCATCAAAGTGGTTGTCAGAGGCTGTTCTTCATTTTTGGGTTTCCCAGAAATAAAGAACAGATCGTGGGGCTTACTTTGGACCTCCACTACATACTGATCGTGTGATTGTTTTATGTTCTATGACCTCTAGATTCTAGCTCACATGTAACACTACAGATCTATTACCAAAAATAACCATAAAAACAAGTAATCAAGCAAATAATATCCGGTCAAACCTTGTCAATCATCACGTTCAAATGTTTTCTGGGTTACCCAGAAAAATGTAAAATGTTATCGATAAAGTCGGTTTAACCCTACCATTAATTCCATACATTTATCATTTAGGTGATATCAAGGCATGATATTGAATTAAAAACAACCTAATATAATCTAGATTCAACAAAAAAACATAAATTAACGTTATACAGAAAGATCTAGCCGGTCAAAAGTGTTGTCAGACGAGTGTTCATGGATTCTCGGGTCGCTTTAGAAAAGTTCCTATTCAATCTTTGGTTAACCAGATTTGACCGTGAATAACTTCCAATCCATACATCAAATGACTCTGATTCTTTTTATAGATTAAAGAGCACATTATAGACTATATATGACAAGCTTTAAACATCAAAAACACGAAACCTATTAGGATCAACACGGTCCGACATTCGTTGTCAGACAGTCTATAAACATTTTCTAGATTTTGTAAAATGTTAGATCAAAGCTTATAGATGTTATGGATCTAACATCTATCAACCCAGATCACTTAATAACACTACAAACAACATTTTACAACACTTAAACACAAGATTTAACAACAAATTTTGGACAGAAATTCAAACTAGGGTTTTATACCTTTCTTTGATCTTCTTGTTCTAAGGTTACTGATTTGTTATGGCTGATCGTGGGGCTTGTTTCTTGACTGATTTTAGGAGAGAATTTCGTAGGTTTGGCCTTGAGAGAAAATGGCTAAGTGTTTGTTGCACAATTAATGTAATAATTCATTTTTTCTCTCTCTCAAATTATATAATGAATTGGTGCAATCAACTTTGCTAATGAAATCTGATATAATTGAATGCTAGATGCTAAATTGGTAGGGTAGGGGTGTTTGCCATTATTTGCTAGCAATAATGCACAATAATTCACTAATAATACACTAATGGGACAAAAGGGCATTTTGGTAATTTCATTTAAAATTTCAAGGGCATCCTTGTCCAAGGTGATTAAATCTAGGGTTTATCACTAGATTGTAAATCTTACAATTTCCCAAATAAATTATATGGTTTGACAAATTAAAATAAAAATGCAATAAAATTTTAATTAAACACACTAATTTAGAATTAGGGTTTTTAATCTAAAATTAGGGTTTTTAAATTAGGGTTCCTAAAGATTATTAGGGTTCTCAAATTAACAATTAGGGTTTCCTAAATATCAGTGTAATTTTACTATAACAGTAATTACAATTTCTAATTTAAACAAATTAGGGTTTTCAAATAATAATTAGGGTTTCTCCGAATTACATAAATTATCTAATACACAGTAAAATTCATATAACACAATTACTACTCAGTCTTAACTCATAATTGAGTTTTAAAAAAATTAGGGTTTAATAACAGTATATTATTTTATGACCTAATTTACCATAATTGATCAATATTAACGATCTCTACGATATATAAGATATATATAAAGACCTGAAAAATTAAATTATAATTAATATTACATTATTATTCTCAATCTCGGATAAAAATCCAATTTAGGGTTTGCATTCCATATCCGACTTATCCTTCGTACACAAAGATCAATAATCAAGTTAAAATAATTAACTTCAATATTCTGCAGAGATTCATATAATAAAATATTTATTATCATAATTCTAATTGTCACTTCATATATTATTTAAATAATATAGAAATTATATTTTCATGGAAAATAAATAATAAAACATTTCTAATGTAAATTAATTACCATAAGAATATAATTTTTAGTAATTAATATTTCTAAAATTATTTATAATTTTTTAAGTAATAAATATATTCGCATTTATCATACACATTACCTGTCACTTATTCTCATTATTTAAAATAAAATAAAAAATTATATGCAAAATTTCTTATTTATTTTTATAGAAAATATCGGGTTATTACATTCACCCTCCCTTATAAGGATTCCGTCCCCGGAATCACCGTTTTAAAACTCATACGTACAAGGGTACATAGCATATATAATCATTGCAAGTAAACCTCGATCATAATTGATCGAACTGATCTTTTACTATTCAGCATAACGCTTGTCTATCTGATTAAACAGAAGTTTGATTTCTAAAAGAACTCAAATTCCTCATTCAAAATTTCTTTATAAAATAATTTACTATATATATAAGAAAATCATATAAAATATATAAGTTATTCGAATAGCACCTAGAGTTCCATTTCCAGCTGCCACAGTATCCTGGACCGTCATGTTGAAGACCCTCGAAGTTGCTCTTGTTGGGTTGTTGGTTGAGGTCAGTCCTGTGATTGCTAAAGTTCTACTGCCTTTCCCCGTGGTTACATTTTCTGCCTCCATTCCCTTATTTGGACAATCCCTAACCTTATGTTCAGTCGATCCACATATAAAACACCCACTGTTCATCCTTGGATTGGGATAGTTGGGAGCGATATGACCCTCCTGCCCGCACTTGTAACATACAAACTTACCCTTCAGACACTTGCCCGAGTGATTCTTCCCGCAATTCTTACACTGCACTACCTGCTTCTTCACACCTTCCTATTTCACCAGAACATTCCTAGAAAAATTCCCCATTTTGTTCTCACCCCTATTTCCACTATTTCCTTCCATCTTCATAACTCCTCCTGCCTTACCTTTGTTCTTCTTCTCCTTGTTGTAGAGGCTCATGGCCTCACTCCCCTCCTCAGCTATGATAGCCTTCTCCATGAGTGCTGCAAAAGTATTGATTTGCAATACTGCTACCTTATTGTAGAGCCAGGGTTTTAAGCCCAACTCAAACCTTCTTGCCTTTCTAGCCTCCGTATTAACTTGTGTGGAGCAAACCTAGCCAACTCATTAAACTTTGCGGCATACTCCGCAACAGTCATGTTATCCTGCTTTAACTCCAGAAATTTCGCCTCCATCCTAGCTTGCATACTAGCTGAGAGATAGTTTTCAAAAAATAAAGTTTAAACCTAGCCCAAGAAACTACTCATTCTCCTGCCCTGGTTTTATTTGCCTCCCACCAAAAGTTAGCCTCCCCTTTCATCATATAAGTGGCAAAAGCGGTCTTTCGCCCCTCATCTATCCTAGCAATTACGAACGCCTTTTCTATCTCATTAACCCATGTATGGGCTTCTACAGGGTCAGTTGATCTTCTGAATTCTGGTGGTCCTACTGCTTTGAAGTCTTTAAATTTTTCCAAGCGATTGTCTGGATGGTTTCCTGCGGCTGGTATTCCCTGCTGCATAGCCTGAGATATCATGTTTGCAAAGTTTTGCATCGGATCTTGCTGTTGTCCCCCAACGTTGTTGCTAGATTCTTCTACCCTTTAGTTTCGAGCTTGACGTCTTGGCGGCATTATCTGGTTAAGTAAAACCATTAATTATACTTTATTAACTTACATTCTAAACCTTATTGCATAAGATTGATATATTAAACTTGTTTCATTTCTCAAACTTAGATTCATATCGAATATTAACATAGCATAGCACATACTGCTTTAAACACCAACTATCCCTTTGTGACTACGAAAGTCGGGATTTACAACCTTGACTTACACAAAAGTTGAAAATATCTCATTACACAAACATACTTATCACACATATTACATTAAACACACCTACACAACAGAACCTACACTACCTATTTACTAAGCCTCTCTCTCGGATAATCTTTTGATCGATGACCTTCCATCCCACAAACAAAACATACGCCTAGATTAAAGTCGGGACAATAATGAGAGGTATGTCCCAAATGTCCGCAATTGTAACATATCTTTTTCCCTTTCTTCTTATCAGGTTTTCCTAAATCAGGGTCTTCTATCTTTCTTTTTCCCTTATCTCTCGGAGCTACACACGATGTGTTGCTTGAGGCTCCTACTGGTCAATTTGGACTTTAAGCTTATCATGCTCTTCCATTGTTTCTATTAACGCCTGACACAGTTGAATATTCAATAGCTTTTCTATTTCCCTCAGCTTTTCCAAAGAAGAAACCTTGTTCCTCAGATCCTGCAACTATGTTGATGCTTGATCAGCTTCAACTTTAATGTCTGAATCACTATCTGTCAGTTCCACCATTTCTGGATCTGGTAGTATACTTTCCAATACCACCACCTCATCAAGGTTACTTGCACTGTGAGCCTCTATTTCAGCTATTGGCTTTGATATTAGCTCAGGTGTATGGGTTTGATCCTTCTTCATGCTATACGCATATAACAGTCCTTTTCCACCAGACATCTACACACATAAATTATCCTGATTAGCATATAGTATATACACACAGCAAATAAGAATTTTATATAAGTTATCTTTTATTTTGTTTGACGATGAAATTACTCAATTCATCTTCATTTAAACTCTATATGAGTTATCTGTATTTTCAACGTTTTCCCCCGTTCTAAGGTTATAGCCTAAGGTCGATCCCACATAAGGTTTCTAACCCTAAAGCTCTGATACAAACCTGTGACGCCCCCAAATCCGGGTACTTGAAACCCGAACTCGGTGCTTCACGATACCATTTCTATGAGCGGAATTCTATGAATAATAATAACAATAATATGAATAACAACTTAATTTACATAATTATCAGAGTCTATCTCCCCAGGTACGAGACCTTAAAGTACATTCCATACAATACATGATATTATTTATATATATATCATTGTCTTAATAATATAAACTATTACAGCAACTACCACAAATCTTATTCAGTTAGCTTTCCTTTTCCTTTGTTTCTGCACGAGCTTTCTGGTTCTTCAAACTTAACTGAAAACATTTAAAGTAAGCAAGGATGATCATTTGAGTGCCCAGCAAGTAATAGCAATTATAAATATTAGCTGAAAGGATTTAAATGTTTTCTTTATATAACTTCTTCTACAACGAGTCAATAGTTATGAAGTAATATGTACCAAGGATAATAATAACATAACAACTCTCTTTCACATTTTTGAAACTACGTATTGACTATAATTAGGGTTAAGTGACATATCATGAACATTGTTTTCTTTTTCGAAAAGGTTAAACAGAAATTCATCTGCAAACCGTCATAACTTACGGACACGGGGTGATCAGCCCATTGTGCCCTGCATTGATCAATACTACATTTCAATAACTTTGTCCGCCTTGGGCGCATAAAAGTTTTCTCGTGTAAGGGATGTTCATACTTGTCGGAGTTTCAAACCAAAGGTTTTATCTTGCTCAACAATAATCTATACTTCAACATATATATATATATATATATATATATATATATATATATACAGGTAATTGACAAATGTGTATCAACATGTGTTTAACTGCAATGATTATCCAAGTGGGGACACTTGATAATCAATTTATAGGAATTAACGATCATAATATATATCTGAATTACCATATACTAACATGTTGATAAACAATGATCGGACTTAGAGTATATCGTAATGTGAGTTAATAATATAGCATAATAATAATTTAATTACGAAACTTCTTATTTCATGTCCATCAGATAAAGGAAATGCAATGGTCGGATACTTGCCTGATACGTTGCTTACAGAATGCAACGTAGTTTTTATCTCTTATATCACAACCTATCATTAATCAGATCATTCGTTCGATTAGAACAATATACTATAACACATAATACTGCATTTCGCAATCAGCACATAACCTAATCACATTGGCACATATGTTTAATAACCATTGAATCACAAATAATCACTTATATCTAATCAATTTATTTAAGTCTAGATCAATTTCTGAAACATGTCAGTGTACCGACAGCTTTATCAGGTAATTATCGAGTCTAAGACTCTATTCTGTAACTTAACATTAGTCATACTATTTTTAAATGACTTAATATAATTTTAAAATATTTATTATAATTTATCATGAATTTTCAAACATCGGAATCATTATTTAATGATTTAAACATCAAAAATTTCTATTATCATTAATATTTAATTAATATTAAATTATTAATGAAACAATTGCCAAAATATTAAAGTTATGTATAATAACTAAAAAATTCTTAACATATTAATATTTATCCTTAAATTATTTTTAAAATATTTAAAATCATTTTAAATAATTACCATTAATATTTAAGTATTAATGTGCTATTTATCAAGAATATTAAAAGTCATTAATTATAACTTAAAATATTTTTAAAATACTTATATCATTTTAAATGATTTTTAAATTAAATAAAACATTTTAAAACTATTTATTTAATATAATTATTGAATAAAGTTAATATCATTAATATTATCTTAATATCATTAATATTAAATTATTAATGAAATTATCCTTTAAATATTAAAAGTTACATTTTTAACTTAAAATATTATTAAATACCATATTATTATTTAAAATAATTTTAATATAATTAAATCATTTTTAATGCATTTATTTAATTCATTTAATAAATAACTTAATTATCATTAATATTAAATTATTAATGAAAATTATCACATAATATTAAAAATAACTTAAAATATTTCCTTATATCATAATATATAATATTATAATTAAATAAATTAAATACTTTTAATATTCCAAAAATATTAAATATTTATGAAATATATTTAAAATAATTAAAAACTAATTTTCGGAATTTAAAATAATTTTTAATAATTTATTTTGTATTTTTAATAATTAAAAACTATTTTTTTCTATTTATTAATTAATTTTCAGAAAATAATATACTGTCTGTCGCTAAAGGCCACCTATATTGACAAAACTGTCGCTATAGGTGTTCTTCAAGTTCTTGAAGTTTGTTCTTGAACATTCATATAGAAAGGTACTACATACTACTTTGACCAACATTAAAATCATGTGTGATGTGTTTCTGAGACAGCTAATCATCGGACCTTGTAGTACTTGTGTAGTACTACACGATACCACAACAAACATGTTCATATCATGCATCAATCGAAAGATCTAAGCCATCAAAGTGGTCATCGAGGTCACATTCATCAATTACGGGTTTCTCGAAATGAAGAACAATGATCGTGGGCTTACTTTGGACCTCCACTACACTTCGATCGTGTGCTTTTTTTATGTTCTATGACTTCTAGATTCTAGCTCACATGTAACACTCTGAGATCTATTACCAAAATAACCATAAAACAAGTAATCAAGCAAATAATATCCGGTCAAACCTTGTCGGTCATCACGCTTAAATGTTTTTCGGGTTACCCGAAGAAAAATGTAAAGTGTTATCGACTAAATTGGTTTTGACGGCTACCGTTAATTCCCATACATTTATCATTTAGGTGATATCAAGGCATGTTATTGAATTACAAACAACCTAATATAATCTAGATTCAACAAAAAACTTAAATTAACGTTATACAGAAAGATCTAGTCGGTCAAAAGTGTTGTTTGACGAGTGTTCATGGATTCCGGTCATTTTAAAAGTCCGGTATTAACGCCGAACAACGGTATTTCAACCGTGAATAACTTCCAATCCATACATCAAATGACTCTGATTCTTTTTATAGATTCAAGAGCACATTAAATACTACATATTACAAGCTTTAAACATCAAAAACACGTAACCGATTAAGATCTACATGGTCTGACATTCGTTGTCAGACAGTCAATAAAAATTTTCCAAATTTTGTAAAAAGTTAGATCTGAGCTTATAGATGTTATGGATCTAACATCTATCAACCCAGATCACTTAATAACACTACAAACAACATATTACAACACTTAAAAACAAGTTCTAACAACAAATTTTGGACAGAAATTCAAACTAGGGTTTTATACCTTTCTTTGATCTTCTTGTTCTAAGGCTACTGATTTGTTATGGCTGATCGTGGGGCTTATTTCTTGACTGATTTTAGGAGAGAATTTTGTAGGTTTCTCCTTGAGAGAAAATGGCTAAGTGTTTGTTGCACAATTAATGTAATAATTCATTTTCTCTCTCTCTCAAATTATATAATGAATTGGTGCAATCAACTTGGCTAATGAAATCTGATATAATTGAATGCTAGAGGCTAAATTGGTAGGGTAGGGGTGTTTGCCATGATTTGCTAGCAATAATGCACAATAATTCACTAATAATACACTAATGGGACAAAAGGGCATTTTGGTAATTTCATTTAAAATTTTAAGGGCATTCTTGTCCAAGGTTATTAAATCTAGGGTTTATCACTAGATTGTAAATCTTACAATTTCCCAAATAAATTATAGGGTTTGACAAATTAAAATAAAAGTGCAATAAAATTTTAATTAAACACACAAATTTAGAATTAGGGTTTTTAATAGAAAATTAGGGTTTTTAAATTAGGGTTCTTAAATATTATTAGGGTTCTCAAATTTACAATTAGGGTTTCCTAAATATCAGTGTAATTTTACTAAAACAGGAATTACAATTTCTAATTTAAACAAATTAGGGTTTTCAAATAATAATTAGGGTTTCTCCTAATTATAGAAATTATCTAATACACAGTAAAATTCATATAACACAATTACTACTCAGTCTTAACTCATAACTGCGTTTAAAAAAATTAGGGTTTAATAACAGAATATTATTTTATGACCTAATTTACCATAATTGATCAACATTTAATACCATGGATATACACAGATATATTTATAATCGAAAAATTAAATTATAATTAATATTACATTATTATTCTCATTCTCGGATAAAATCCAATTTAGTGTTTGGATTCCATATCCGACTTATCCTTCAGTACACAACATCAATAATCAAGTTAAAATAATTAACTTAAATATTAAAACAGATTCATATAATAAAATATTTATTATCATAATTCTAATTGTCACTTCATATATTATTTAAATAATATAGAAATTATATTTTCATGAATAATAAATAATAAAATATTTTCGCTACGTAAATTAATTACCATAAGAATATAATTTGTAGTAATTAATAATTCTAAAATTATTTATAATTTTTAAGTAATAAATATATTAAGATTTATCATACACATTATCTCATCACTTATTCTCATTATTTAAAATAAAAAAAAATTATATGCAAAATTTCTTATTTATTATTATAGAAAATATCTCAAGTTATTACGATACCACGTAAGTAAACTCCAAGGTGACGTGAAATGTAAATATATATATATATGTGTGTATATATATGTGTGTGTAAAAGCGGTAAATGTAAGAACCCGAATTTTCAGAAAATATTAATATAAGAATTTAGTAAATAAAATTCTTAAAGCATGAGATGGGTTCGAATAAGAATATATAAATGTGTTACGAGGTATGTGGTATTATGTTACATAGGGTAATATGAGCTATATAATAAGCGATATTGTGTTTAATAAATATATATCGCTATTATATATTTATTATACATTGTAGATATGAATTAGTAAGAAAATGGATAAGATTTATCTATCGATATTAAATAATTTATGTGAAATTATTTTATGATAGTAAGTTTGTGACATTAAATATCTTTGATAATCACCAATTTCTTGAGTATGTACGAGTAAGTATTAAGTCTAAGGCAGTGCGACCGTACCCTTTAATGGTGGATGTATAGGCGTTAGACTAAACGATTCCTTCAGAGAGCGGAGATATATACGAATTAGTAATCGATCTAACTCACTGTGAAAATAGTGTAGACGAGACGGAAACTAATTTGTTGGTTGTTTATGGGAAACCACTCAATGTACTATATTGAATACTATTAAAGACTCGATGTGTGCTAGGTTTTGACTTGTATATATGTACGTTGTTGACGAGAGAAGAAAATCGATATATCTTTAGATAAATATTTTTAGAAAATTATTGACTAATATTGGGATATGGTTAAAGGTATAGATTAAAGAAAGAAGAGTTGAACTTAAAGTTTAATCTCTAAATTATTGAAGAATGTAGAAATTGATATTGTAAAGTCAAAAAGGAAATTGATTTTGGTTAGTATAATAAGATAGCATGTAGGGAGCATGTTAAAGGAATTGCGAGTTAAGTTCTTTTTCAATTTAAAGCATAACATGTCTGCGTCCTAACTTGAGGTGGCACGGCCGCGCCACTCTCAAGCCTAAGACCAGAGCGGTCGCGCCGACCTGTAGACTGTTCATGATGAGTTTGTGTAATATGAACTTTAAGAGTTGTATATTAGTGAATAATATGTTATAATAAGGACTATAATTGGTGTTCCAACCGTCCATGAATGGATTGAGATAACGAATCATGAATTGAATGAGAAGTTATTTATGGAAATTAATATTGGTTAATTAAGTTATATTATGTAATATTATAATATAATTTGAGTATAAAAGCCTTCATGTAAGCGATTGTGTGATAGTAAATCAAATAAAAGAGTTAATTCCCTTAGATAGGATGGTGAATTAATATATGTGTTAACATAAAGAAAATAGAATGAATATGTAAATTAAAAAGGAATTTTAATATATTACATAGTGTAATAATATATGAAAAGTTATGATAGATGAGATTTGTTATGGATAATAAGTGTCTAATAAAGAAGGGACCAATATATTTAAATATTGGTTAGAGATGTAATGGTAAGAATAATATTATTTTGTGAAATTATATTATTATAAGATTATGAGCTATTAATTACTAAGTTCACATAATTAAGTCTGTGTGGTACAGTGATGAGAAATATTAATAATGATAATAATCGACAAAGGAATTATTAAGTGAACAATTAATTAATATTAATTATTAATTGTTATCAGAGAATATTAATTAATTGTTAATGGTGATTCATTAATGATATGTGATTATTATTGTTAGAGATATAATAATAATAAGCAATGTGTCTATAAATATAATAAGATTTATATTTATTTACTATACGTAATAGATAATCAATCATTATAGAGATCAATAATTACATTAATCAATGAGGAATGAATTAATTAATATTAGTGTTAATTAATCAATAAGATGAATAATTTATTTATTTGACATAAAACAAATAAGTAAGTTATTAATATAATATGATTATATTGGTGTATATTTAAAATATAAGTATACTTCCTATATGTGGGTAGGTACATATATATGTGTATATATGTGCCCTTAACTTAATTTAATGTAGCAATATTGAGCTAGAAAAATTTACTACAAGTGCCAAATTGCTAAAGTGCTTAGTTATAAGCCTTTGTCCCAATAAGAGAGTCTCATTTCTCTCATACACGTGAATAGGCCATTGGCCTATCCCCCTCTATTGCGTATAAACAAGGAGACTGATGATGGCTGGAGGGATGGAGGAGAAGGGAGTAGTTCACCAACTATTCATTGTCCATCATCTTCTTCTTCCTACTGCTAGTTCAAAACATTGGGCAAAGCTATTATTTGGATATTGATTTCTCTATAAATAGAGTCTCCTTCTTCTTCTTCCCGTTTGTTAAGTTGTCTAAGAAAACTAAGGTATAGAGAGTTAGTAGAATTGGAAAATTGAAAGCAATGGGAGGATTGAGGAGCTATGGTTAGCCAATTCCAAGCATTCAAGAGGTATAATTCTTAAACCAATTCCAAGTTCTAATTATACTCTCTCAAAATACTTTCTCTATGATTACAGATTGGGTAGCGAAAGTGTGTGTAGATTATATGTTTTCACTCTTGAGTATGATTAAACTACTTTATAGATTATACAATCAATGTTAGAGTAATTGAATTCATGAGAATATGTTAAAGAAATGGTTTTGGGTTTGGTAGTAAAATATTGCTTTTGTTTGATTTGGAGTCAAATTTTTGGCAAAGTCACTCTGCAAATGGTAAAATTATGATGGATTATGTTATCCCTCAGAGAAACAAAAAAAAACGCAAGTTAAACGGACCAATTTGGTTTAGAAACGAATTCGTAGTAAATGAATTCACTAAATTTGTCAAAACACGAAAATTTAGTATGAATATGAGCTTTGGATCAATCCTTGGGTTAGTTAATATTTTTGAAGTGTTATAATTACTCTGTAGATGGGTAGCTAAGAGTTTAACGAGTCCAACGAATCGAAAACCAACTAATTCGGACTTAAAATGAGAAAGTTATGTTTAACATTTGTTATCCGTATGCGAAACCACGCTTGCAGAAGATCGCCTCTTGCGTCTTGTGCAAGTATTTGTTAAATCAATGACAATGGTGTGGGCGCTATTTGTAATGGTGAGGAAAAGGGGCGCGGTCGCGCCCCATGTATGTTGACTGTGACTACTTTGACCTATTTTGGTAAAACGACCATAACGTTTTCATACGAACTCCGATTGAGGTGATTCAAGATGATCTTGAACGAGAACGAATAGACCTACAACGTTTGTTCTTTAATATTATTAATTTGAGGTCATTAGGAAGGGTCATAATAGTCATCTTTGTCACTATTACGTAATTGAAGGCCATCGGAGGGCGTCGAGCAAGCACATACGCAAGTATAGTGCTCTCGACGATGGAATATGTTATTATAAGTGATAAAACATAACTATGCATGATAATAGACATGTCATATAACTAAGATTACTTCACTCATAATTGAATGCTTTAACAATGATTTCTAAAAGAAAAGTTAAAGTTTTTGAGAAATGGAAGTTGATGAATTTGGTGTCCTCAGAGTTCTGACCTTGGATCCTATGTACGCATATCAACGGACATGAAATACAGTTTTAAAGTTACCTTGCATATACTAGATTGATATAGCTTGGGTTAAAGTGTTTTAAAAGAAAAACTTGAAGTTTTGAAAATGAAACTTAACGAACTTTGTGTCTTTTAAGTTCTGACCTTTGAAACATGTGAATGTGGCCTAGTTATGTGCGCGGATGGATAAGGAATGTAATTCCAAGATGTATTACACATAAAAGGTTGTCAAGATCGGTTTAGTATGTGTTTTAAAGAGAAATTTAAAAGTTTTAGAAACTAACTTTGATGAGCATTGTGTTACTTGCATTATGACCTTAATAAGCAAGCATGATAGAGTTATTTATGCCTTTGAACATGAATGATATGTGCACTCAACTAGTCAAGCATAACATAAGTTATTTAAGCATGTTTTAAAATTATGAACTATATTATGTCTATGTAAATGAGATAGATACATGTGAGCATGCTATTAAAGGCTTTTTAGTACCAATATAAGGTTTAAAAGGTTATACACCTTGAATCATGTTAAAGAAAGTGATTAAGCCTTGTTTATGTAAATAATTCAACATAGAACTATGTAATTCAAAACTAAATGATTTGAAATATGAACTTGAAGAACTATCAGAACCTACTTTATGTATGTTGTAGTATGTATTAGAATGCATGGTATATTAAGACTAAATTGAGAAATGAAAAGCTCAAGTCTGGTTTAGGCAGGGGGTACCGCGGTCGCGCCACTCCCAAGCTTAAATGCAGCGCGGCCGCGCCGTCCTGCAGAGTGACCAAGAGCAGTTTGTTAATTGCATGGTCTTAAGTTATGGTTATATGTTGTCCTTAAGGACTACAAGATATGAAACAAGATTATTTAGATAAATATGATAGTAGAATGAGCTAGTCTCATAGTTATCCTAAGTTCAAGTAAAAATGAAACCATGTTCGGAAATAATATGTGTTCTTATATTAAGAGCGTATGAAATGTATGACTGATGGGTATGAATCAATGATTATATAACTGTGTAGGGATACATGCAGTGCAGATAAGCTTTAAGCAGTTAAGTCATAGTTGATAAACTATGAATAAGGCAAGTCTTTCAGTTCCTATTTGTTATATGAATTCGATAAACTGTTAGTTAAGTTATATTATGTTATGCAAATGTTGATATATATGAAATGCACACGAGATATGTATGAAATGTGAAAGTTGATCTTTGATGATATGCTTGTGAAATAAACCTATATACCTGTTATGTGAGAAATAACATGCGTATTAAATGCTAATTGATTATGAAGACATGAACTGAATATGCTATTATATGTTATGTGCTGCATGAAAACTATTAGAATTGTTGGGCTGTCAAGCTCACCCTTGCAAATAACCACTTTTGCAGGTTAAGGACTCACGGTAAAGTTAAGTGCTACTTGATTGATAAAGTTCAATAGCATCAAAGGAGATTAATTGATTTATTTAAATATATGTTCTTGAACCACGTTTAGGTTCTAGGAAATGTATATGATAGTAGTTTATGATGTGCAATATATGTTAAGTTGTATTATGTGATACATGGAGGAATTCAAATTGAGATGTAAAAATTTATACAGTAATTCGAATAGAATGAATCATAACATAATTTGATTCAAGGATATGTAATTGATTCAGGTTAAGAAATCAATAAAAGATTTATTTTCAAAGGAGATCGAAAAAGTTTAAATTATTCCGCATATTTTTATAACATCGAATATGATGTAAGATAGGGATGGTAAATGACCAATATTTGAAACTTATAATAGTTTGGGGTCATTATACAGATCCTGGAAATGGAAAGAATTTATATTCTAAATTGTAATAAGAAAAGTTATATTCATTAAGTTTTGAATAAATGATATAAATAGTTGAACGATAGTAGTATCGTGGCGGACCGAATCCGAGGTTCGAAAGGACCTAGATTTGGGGGCGTCACAGTAAACGCACTGGATATCACACCCAGGCTTAATCGAATCAAATTCGATAATATATATATATATATATATATAAGTATTTAAATATATATATATATAAGCAGTAAACGCACCGGATGTGTATATACAAGCTCAATTGAGTCGAATTTGATAATATATATATATATATATATTATCGAATTCGACTATTGAGCCCGAATGTACGCATCGGATGTATATTCGTGCTCATGAGTTTAATTGATAATATATATATATATATATATATATATATATATATGTATAAGTATTTATATATATAAAAGCAAAGAAACGCACCAGGATGTGTATATCAGTGCTCAATTGAGTTGAATTCGATAACAATATATATATATATATATATATATATATATATATATATATATATATAGATAAGTATTTATATATATAAGCAATAACGCTCAGAATATTATATCCTGCTCAATCAAGCATAGTTCGATAATATATATAT